>JANUWF010000460.1:0-600000 GCA_026120185.1 Voacanga thouarsii | reverse complement strand
GTAACTAATAAAAATGTCTTGTACAGACAAAATTAAGTTAGATATATAATTAATACATTACAATGAATATCTTGTACAGACAAATTTGCATCTTATTACTCATAAAAAAAGGTTTATAAAATCATTTATTTAAGATAAAAAATTTCAAACTCGGCTATTTAATTAATTGAAAAAAAGCTCAACTTCAAAATCAAATTGGATTTATTATATCATGTAAAGTGATACTCCTTATATTTAAAATAGAAAATTGAATATTTATTTTTATTTTAAAATATTCATAAATAAATATCTATTTTGTTAAAATAAATATATTATTTATTTAAATTTGCACAACTAACCTTTTATATTTAAGGCGTACAAATTTCACCAATCCATATAATCCACCACTTATCTTTATAATTGATAAATATAATGTACTAACTTATCCTAAATTAAATGCTCTTCTAAATTTTAAAATTCAAAGGAAATATGGTTAGTTTTTTTTTTTTTTTAAAGGCAGTATGATTAATAGCTATAAATTCTCGATGAACTATTAATCCATCAAAAGTTAAGACATCAAAATATAAATTGGAAAAGAAATCACAACATTACAAGAGAACCTATATCAACCATACCATTGCAATAAAGAAAAAGATGAGCATAGGCAATTGAAATTTTTAGTGGAGTAAAAAAAAAAAAAAATCGTCCAACCTAATTTAAAAACTGTTAATTTGGAAAAGAAATTATAGACAAAAAAAATCAATTCACCTAAATTTGAACGTCTTATTTTTTTATTTATAATTATACATTTGAAAATAAATAGAGGAAAATATTATATTTATCTCTAATTACAATTATTAAATGTTCGTCTGTTGGATGGTGAGCATTGACCCAACTAAAGGGGGAGAGAGTGGCACTTGTTTGTACCTCTAACATTTTTTTAAAATTAAAATTTTAAAAAATATTTTAAAATTTACTTTATACTTTTAATTTTTTAAAAAATTATAATATTATTTCTAATATATATATTTAAAAATAATTTAACTCTCAACCTCAAAATTTTGATTCCACCATAACAGAGAAGTGGGAGTAGGGATGGTAATGGGGTCGGGTCAGGCTAGGGATTAGAAATCTCGACTCCGTCCCCGTATATGCCCCCGTACCCCCATTCCTAACCCGTCCTCGCTACAGAGAAAGGCGGGGATCCTCGTCCCCGGCCCGCCGAGAACAAAATAATCCTCGGTCCAGGCCCGGGAAAGCGGGAAGCAGGGCCCGTTTGGACTCGAAAATAATTATAAAGATTTTTAAATTTTTTTAATCATATAGAAAACTTTTGTAGTAATTTTTAATAATTCATATATTTATCATATCATTATATTAGTAAGAGTAAAATTAATAATTAATAATTTATAATTTCTTTTTATGTTTCCTCTTTTTTTCTATTTTATTATATATATATATATAATATACCTTTACATACGTATATAATTTACCTATAATTTATATAATATATATAATTTACTTATATATATATGTATATATGATATATATATATATATATATATAAAATATAAAGTGGACTGAGACGGGCCGAGAAATAAAATCCGTTCTCGATCTATCCCTACTTAAATGAGGAATCTTTGGCCAAATCGAGTTGAGTCAAATCGGGTCTCTAATTTAAACGGGGAAATTATCAGGTCCGTGGGTGGGAGAGGAGGGTGGGAGAGGAAAAGGGGACCTCCCTTTCTTTGGGGGGGGCGGGAAGATGCCTGACTACCTGACTGACAAAATAAGAGCTCAAAAGCTCTCTCTCTCCTACGCATAGCATGGTATAGAAACAGTAGGAGCAGGGGATCTCGTAATCGGCCATATCCATCTATTTCATTCTCTAATTAACCTGCCTTCCAGTTGTTATACAACCTTTTTTTAATCTCTGAATCCTTGGAAACCGAGGTTCTGTGCCATGGAAATACAATTGGTTCCTGTGCGACAGTACAAATGTGGAACGAATAGGTTAAAAAGGTGTTTTATTGTATGACCGAAACATTTTTCAAGAACACTATTAACCTTTGACTTCAATTCTTTCTTCTTCGTCTTTTATTATTATTATTATTATTTTGGGATTAAATAGAAATTGGCACTTGCCAAGGGTCAGGTGGTGGAAAACTTTCTTTTTATTTCTTCTTTTTGGGGGCTGAACGAGGGCCAAAGGCCCAGCCAACTGCCAAGGAAATAACCGGTCCACTTTCAGAACTATAGTATTTTCAATGACTACCAGTTTGGTCGACTATATATTATAAGTCTACAGTAAGAAAATTAGTCAAAATTAATCTGCTCGGTCAAGTATAAACTGATCAAATCGATCTATTTGAATTTTAAAAAAATTATTCTTATATTTTAGACATTTTTTAGTAAATAATTAAATTATTCTTATTTAAAATCTATTAGTTTTAAGAGATATTTTTTAATATTTTTATTTATTTTTATTTTTTGATATATATAATAATAAATAACATTTTTATGTATAAATAATATTAAAAAATTTAATTACATCTCGATTCGATCACGGTTCAATCCAATCAGACCTGTGAATCATTGAAACTATTACTTTACCGGTTCGATGATCGGTCCGATTTTCAGAACTGGCTAGAACTAGATTGATTTTGGAATGAAATGTATATTTGGATTGAGATTCTCATTTCAATTTAAAATTACTTTAATTTTTAAAATTATAATTTTATATATTTTTATTTTTTAAAAACGGTCATATACTCTCAATACATCATATTTTCTTTTTGATCATACTTTGAATCTCACTAAATTCTACATATTTAATAATTATTTTATTATATTATTATAAATTTAACTCAATCGAGTTGCTACCTACCCATACCAGAAAACCCAAAAAATATAATTAGCTACTTCTTTTTTTTTTTTTAGTTATGAAAAAAACACCCTAATCTACTAGGGCTATCCCGGACACCAGAACCTATGCTATCAAAAATACCAAAGCAGTCACGCCATGAACCCAGGCAGAATCTCCAAAAAAGGTCGCCACGAACATGTCCAGGACTAATTTCACAAATTGGCAGGTTTAAATCTCTCCTCTCCGGCTTTTGCTAAAGTTCTAGCCTCCGAGACTGCAAACCTCTCTTGCATAGATGCTTCCTTAGCCCTGCCAAGGCTAGGGACCTGGGTTAATAAGCATCGAGTTGATTGGTTTAATACAGTAGTATGCATGAAATAAGGGCCGTTTTAGGTCATGCTAGATTTTATAAAAGATTCATCAAATTTTTTTTTAAAAAATTACACAACCTTTATACCACTTGTTACAAAAAGAAATTTCTTTTGGCTTTGATGAAAATTGCAAAAAAAAAAAAAAAACTTTTGATTTGTTAAAGGAGAGATTGATTTAGACCCCTATAATCTAACCTCCCAATTCAGATTTGCATTTTGAGATTACGTGTGATGTTAGTGATAAGGCTGTGGGTTCAGTTTTGGGATAAAGGATAGATAAGGTTCCTCATGTGATTTACTATAGTTCTCATATGCGTAATCCTGCTCAATGCAAGTACACCACTACTTAAAAGGAATTTTACGTTGTTATCTTTGCTTTGGAAAAATTTTGTTCATACTTATTGGTAATAAGGTAATTATCTTTTCAAACCATGTAGCTTTAAGTCACTTACTCGAGAATAAAGAGTTTTAAGCTAGACCCTGAAAGTGGATTATTTTACTCCAAGAATTTTATATTAGAATTCATGATAAAATAGAAGTAGAAAATTAGGTGAACGACCATCTAAGTAGGCTTGTCTATGAAAGTGAATTATTATCCATATCGGATTTGTTTTCTAAGGAACATTTATATTTGATGCATGGTACTTCTCCTTCATATGTTGACATTATTAATTATTCGGTAAATAAAGAACTACATATGGACTTAATTAGGGCTCAAAAGGAAAAAATCAAATATGATATATATGGGATAAACCTTATTTGTTCAAATATATGCTGACAATATTGTGAGAAAATATGTACCTAAAAAATAGTTTAATTCCATTCTTGCATTTTTGTTATATATTTGTATGTGGTGGTTATTTTGGTCCTACCTGCACTGCACATAAAGTTTTTGAATATGGTTTCTTTTAGCATACTTTGTATCAGAATGCTTATATGTTTGTTAAAGCACGTAATGAACACCAAAAAATTGGAAAATTGTCTATAAAAAGTGAGATGCCCTTAAGTATATTTTAGCTTGTGAGGTTTTTAAGATTGGGGGATTGATTTTATAGAACATTTTCCTAACTCTTTTGGCAACACGTACATTTGGTAATCAATGGATTACATTTCTAAATGGGTTGAAGCGAGGGTGCAAAAACTAAGGATGATAAAGTAGTGGTGAATTTTATTAGAGATCAAATTTTTAATAGGTTTAGAATTTCCAAGGCAATCATTAGTGATAGAGAATCTCACTTTTGTAATCAAGTTGTTGAAGTCTTATTCAAGAAGTATAGGGTCTACCATAGGATTTCCACTATATATCATCTCTAAACCAATGGCCAAGTTGAGATTTCTAATAGAAAAATTAAGTCAATTCCTAAAAATGTTGTGAAACTTAATAGAAAAGATTGAAGTCTTTGTTTGGATGATGCACCATGGGCATATAGAACCATATTTAAAACACCAATTGCATGTCCCCATATAGGCTTATTTTTGGTAAAGCTTGTCATCTCCCTGTTGAATTAAAGCATAAGACATTTTAGGCCATTAAACAATGTGATTTGAACTGCAAATAGAAGAATTGGAGAAACCTTGATACGATGCGTATGGGAATACTTTGATTTATTATAAAAAGACCAAGCTTTATCATGATAAGGTGCTATCTAGAATGAGTTTTAATGTAGGTGACAAAGTTTTATTGTATAATTTTGTCTCTGACTCTTTTCCGATAAGCTTGCCTCTAGATGGATTGGTCATTTTCTTGATTACTGACATCTTTCCTAATAGAACCATTGAGATACAAGTGGGATTCTCAAGGTGAATGGACATAGATTGAAGCTATTCTATGAAGGGTTCATGGTTGAAACCTCTGATGAAGTTTTCTTTGAGGAACTGACCTACAATTGACAAAGACAGAGTACCAACAGAGGCAATCCAATGGAGTTTCTAATTGTATTGATTTATTTTCCTTTTGCTTTTAGTTTGTTTATTTTCTTTTCTTCCAAGTGTCGTTTACTTTTTGTGTGTTTTAGTATAGATTTGACAAGGAATAAGTTCATTCATATCCAACACATCTCATAAATGGACAGAAGTTACAAAAATTCATGAGCTTCACATGGCAATTTCATCATTACCCTACACAGCACTGATGCACGACCATGCATCATGCTGCGCATCATGTGAAAGGCCATGTTGCATGATGCAAGATCTCAGAAGTTTTGCACGGGCAACTACATAACCATGCAGTAGCCCGTGCCAGGTAAGCCATTTGTTCTCTACAAATTGCATGGGCACAGTGTTGGAATGTATGCCCTCTAAATTAGTTTTCTGATATAATTATTGATTTTATTAATAAAAGAATTTATTCTCAAAATTTATTTGTGAATTTATATTTTATTTGTGCATGATTTACGCTTAGATAGGACCCATTGTGTTTAAGTAAGTGATCCATGTGAATGGTGGTCTTTCACAGTAAGATATGAATCATGAGTTGCTTAATACATAAATGTTTGTTCTTAACCGATTGATAAGAATGAAATCTCATCATATTTATGTTATTGTGTTAAGAATTTCAAATGGAGAATGATTTACTTTTAGCTAGTGAGTAATCCACTCACTTTATAGCATGAGCGTATTTCGAATACATAGAACAGGACATGTAATAGTAGTTTCTAAAAGTACTATTTAGAATAAACCAGATTATTACTGCTACAGCGTGGACTAATACTCTACCGCTTAAATATGAGTTGGAGGTCTGACAAAGTTGGAAGCATGAACTTTGATATGCTGCAGTTGATGTTCTTTCATAGAACCGATATACTTGTATGTTGGATATATGTGACTAGTTAGTTAAGACAAATATGTACAAAATAGCTTCTGCGCTATATCGCTCATTGTGACTGTTCAAATGATCTAAATATCCAAGGCTATAGGGAACATGATTTGGATATTTGCTTTAGAATAGCTCTATTGGAAAGTGAAAATATTCCAGGAGTCGTAGATCATTGGATTAGAGATCTAAGAATAATAGATGTCTTTTAGAAAAGTGTTAGTACACTCCTCCTCTCTAAATATACAGCGATATGCAGAGAGGTATTTTAGTCATTACACGACAAGGAATTTCGCTACCTTAGGACAGTTAGAGTTACTGCCGCCATTTATCGGGGCTTCCATTCAAAGCTTATAACACTTCTCCTTCCGACCTTCCAGCACGATTAAGGACGAAGAGAAGATGAGTCCCAAAAAGCTTAACTCCAGTGGGCTCTACTTTAATTTAAATTGAAAAGGCATTGCTGTTCCTGACAGACCCACGTCGTGTTGGAAATAAAGAGTTTCTGAACAAAAGCCAAGCAAAGTAAGTAAGAAAAGAGTATCTCAAGGAACCTACGAAAAGGGTAATCTTTTCAAAACTCATTAATTGATTCAGTCGCGCTTGAGAGAGTGAGTTGACATTTAGGGCAAAGATTCTGGTAATAGATGGCCACCCGCTTGAGCCTCGAGTAGTTTACCGGACAAATTTAGTTGTCGTGACGAGATACCTTTCTTAGTGGAAGATCGGAAAAAACTTCTCTTCATCACGAGACTGATCGGATCTGCCGTAGACACCCGAGAGACCTCCACAAGGCAGGCTAAAAGAGTAAGAGGACAAGAAGGAAAGAGTTATGCTTTCATTTCTTTGTTGAGATTGAAATCAAGTTCTTTAAAAATGGGGTAAATATAATGCACGCAGGTCAAGTCAAGAAAAGGACTTCCTTACTTCGGAGACTTTGCTAACGTAATATTGTCCTTGGAGTCAATATTTTCTTATGGTGATATTAGAAAATATTTAAAATGCAAAATATAGCTATTTATATAACAGGGGTATTTTGGTCATTTTAGTAGCCCAGGCAATGTGTCTTTTGGTTCCCGAAATAGCCTTTAAGTCCTGATAGATTTGAGTTAAGGAATTAGTCTTGATAATTATAGGTTTTATTTTATTTTATTTAAGTAATCTAATTAATTATTGGATTAGAATAAAATAAAAGGCTTAAGAGAAAGTATATATTTTATCTAGTTTAATTGGTTAATTAATTATTTAGGGCCTAAGGCCCAAATTGAATAATTAGAAAGTTAATCTAGATATAAACTAGATAAAATGCCTGATATTTTATACTGGTCTAGTTTGGGCTTGTTAATTATTTATTGGACTGTTTTATGAAGTTCAAAAATAAATAATTGAGGCTTATTATTTATGAGTGTTCAAGTCCAAGAGTAAATAATTTTATCTGGCCCAATGAATAAGACCAAAGGTAAAATAAAATAAAAAATAATAATACGAGATGGATACTGTATTGTTTTTGACGTGAGAGGATAACAAAAAGGATGATACTTTTGTTCCACTCTCTTGGTCTCTCTCTGTGATTGCATGAAATGAAAAGAAAAGAACTAAGACCATGAGGAACCTAAGTCTCTAAAGCTTTCACTGGCTTTGAAAAAAAAAGAGTGGTGATATTCAGGAAGCTCAAAAGCTTCGCGTGAATGAGAAGGAGTAGACGGCTCGCAAAAGTGTAACCAGAGGTGTTGAGAGAACCAATGGCTTCAAGCATTCAGGTTCAAACATCTTCATTCAAACATAGAAGTAAACAACTCTCATGATACTCTGTATTTTTTTGTTCAGTAACCATGTTTTCGTTTTCATCTTTTTGCCATTTCAACCTTCAAGTGGTATCAGAGCCATGGTTTGACAAATATAGGAAGCATGCTAGGCTTTACTAAAACAATAAAATACTTATTTTGGATGTTTTCTGTGAACCTTTGCTGTTTATGGTATGAGATAGATGCCTCTGTAAGTCTCACCGTTGAGACATAGGCTTTTATAATTTACTGCTTTCTTAGATGAAACATGTAAGTCCACTGTTTTTAAGGGCATAGGAGCTTGTTAAGTAGTTTTATATTCTGTCTGGATGAAAGAACCAGAAGAAGAAATACAAAAATGCAGAAGAAAAATCGTAGGAAATGCTGGAGCAGATGAGCCAAGCCGAGCTGCTGCATGGTGGAGAGTGGAGCCGACCGGGCAGCGGCTTGGAGCCGCAACCGAGCCATGCGCACGAGGAAAGCTTCCTAGTGGAAGCTTCTGGCTTCCTCGCGCGCCCTTGAGAAAGCCTTCCTCGCGGAAGTGGCTCTTCTGCAAGAAAGCAATTTGTAATTTGCAATTGCAAATTGCACAAATCTCGGTCTTGAATTTTGACCGAGAGCGGGGTTGCTTGGCGGGCCGGGTTGTGGGCACTTGCCCGGATCGCGGTCAATGGGTTTTTCCCTTGGGTCATGATCCAGTGTGGCGGGTGCATTAGACCAGAAATAAAAAATAATTTTTTTTGAGTTTTTGGTCTCATACCAGGCGAAGTTATTTTTATTGTAATAGTTAATATTCTTTAAATATTTTGCATGAAAAATAATAGTAAAGGAAATTTAGGATTAAACGAGACCATTAATTACTTAATGTGTTTAATTCTATTATTTGGACACCTAGATTAAAAGAATAGAAAAGTATGAAAATGTTTACAGTTTTTTAGCATGCTTATTTCTTTTTGTACCCTATGTGCGCGTTTTCTCAAAGACCAAAGTCTTTGGGAATTTTTGATAAAGAAAAATATTTTTCTTAAATTAAATGGTTAATTTTAATTCAAACAAAAATTAATTCTTGGTTATTTTCTTAAAGAATTTCATCCTTGACATAGAAAATATTATGGATTTAGATATTTTTGTGAGTTAAAATAGAAAACCATTTTGATTAATTTTAACAAGAAAAATTATTTTTGTCAAATTAATCTTAAGATCAAAATCTCTCGAAAGTTTTATTGAAATTTTTTTAAATTATTAAGTTTATTAACTTAAATAAAATTAATCCATGAAAATTTTCTTAAAAGGTATAAACCTTGACATAGAAATTTTTATGAGTTTAGATATTTTATTTTTGAGTTAAAAGAAAACTTAATCAAAATTTTCAAATGATATTTTCCAAGAAAATCCTTATTTTAAAATTTTAAGTGGGAGAAGAGTTCCAACGGCCCCACGACTTCCATCACGATCCTCGCTAGAGATCATGGGTCCCCTCGTATCACCTTGGGAGCGAACCCGTACAGGATGGGAATACCACAAGGATCTAGAACTAATGGACGGATGTAATTAATAACTCGGGATACATGCTATGATCGGCCAGCCCACGTTAGAGGTTATAGTGCGAGGAATGTCCATAGAAAATGAGAAGAAATGGTCATCCCACGATAGAGTTATTATCTAGATCATTACATAGAAGGGAAATTAATTTGTGGTGGTTAATACATTTAACTTAGGAAACTGTTAATCTTCCCAAGAAGCTATGTCAATTTTTTTAAGAGCCAAATTAATCATATTAAAGAAAATAGTGATAAGGTTAACTATTATCGGATTTAATATAATTTTTCACAAACTGAGTTTTTTTATTTTCGATTTTTCAGAAATGGTTGGTGGAGGTTCTTTTAGTCATTTGGCCGTTATTTTCTATGAAAATAAGCTAACATGTCTAAATTATGTGGATTGAAAAAGGAATTTGGACATAATATTCACTGTTGAGGAATATACGTATGTCCTCTACAACACCTGTCATGTTATTAGGGAGGGTTCTACCACTGAGGAGCGAGAGGCTGAGAAAGCATGGAAGAAGGCCAACGAGATGGCTCGATGCTATATGTTGGTCTCCATGTCTAATATGCTCCAGTCTAAACATGAGCACATGGTCACTGCGTACGACATTAGCTAATCACCAACCACGATGTTTGCAGATAAGAGCTGGCCCGTAAGGCAAGAGGCTCTTAGGACGATCATCAACATTAAGATGGTTAAGGGAGTATCAGTCAGAGAACATATGCTCAAGATGATTGCTGCTTTCGAGGAAACAAAAGTCTTAGGGTCTGTTATTGACCCTGAGAGACAAGTGGAATGTTTCTCGAATCTCTTCCGAGCTCTTTTACTCAATTCAAGTTAAATTATAACATAAATAAGTTAAACATGAGTTTAACCGAGTTAATGAAAGAGCTCTAGGTGGTAGAGAATGTCATGAAACTACAGTCTAAGGCTATTAGAACTTTTTCTTCCAAAACTGGGCCTAAGCCTAAGAAGTTCAAGAAGAGGAAGAGAAACATACCGATCCAACCCAAGTACCGGCCCAACCCAAGAACCAGCCCAACAAGCGCAAAGGCAAGTGTTTAAAGTGCAGGTAGAAGGGATACTGAAAAAATAAGTGTCCAGAACTTCAAGCCAAGAAAAATCATACAGGTATTGTTCTTTATCTAGAGTCAATTTCAATGGTTGGATCAACTTCCACTTAGATTGTTGATTCTGGAGCCACTGATCATATCTGTAACTCCTTGTAGGGGTTTAAGAAGATAAGAAGACTTCAGAAGGGCGAGCATGAATTATGAGTAGAAAATGGAACACAAGTATGGGCCCTTACAGTGGAAGAGCTGGATCTTGTTTTTTATTGTAAGAAAGTAGTTATTTTGAAGGATATTTTATATGTACCCGGTTTTAGATAGAATTTGATTTCAGTTGCAAAACTAATAAATCATGGATATTCTGTTTCTTTCCATTCTGGTATTACTATCAGTAGAAATGGAGAAGTTTTATGTAACAGGACACATGTATGAAAACTTATTTTTTTTAAATTCTACAAACAATCAAATAAATAACGCTCAATCTGAACTTTTAAGTAAGAAAAGAAAGACCAATGTCAATGACTCATATCTTTGGTATCTAAGATTGGGTCATATTAACTCAAGCAGGATTCAGAGGTTAATCCATGATGGGTCTTTGGGCTCATTAAGATTGGAAAGTTAGCCTTAGTGTGAATCATGCCTTATGGAAAAAATGACCAAAAGGTCATTCACCCAAAAGGTTGATAGAGCCAAGGAGATATTAGGCCTTATTCATACTGATGTGTATGGTCCTTTGTCTACATAAGTTAGAGGGGATTTTGAGTACTTCATCACTTTCATGGATGATTGTACAATGTTTGGTTATGTCTACTTGATGAGGTGCAAATCTGAATCTTTTGATAAGTTTAAAGAGTTTAAGGTTGAAGTGGAGTGGTGGACAGGTAAACTGATCAAAACCTTACGATCGGATCGTGGTGGAGAGTACATCCTCAATAAGTTCAAGGATTACATGGTACTGAAGGCTTAAAATGACAAAAATAATGAAAATGAAGGTATGTTAGGAAAATGAAAATTTTACCTCTGTGATGAAGTGACCCTCTTTGGATTGATGTAGTTGTTTGTATAATGATATTCGAGACTAGTAGCTCACGTCCTTGCAAACGTCTACTGCGTCTCATCCACGCGAAGCTTTCGATCTTCCGAAATGATGCCCGTAACACAGCCGGTGAAGGCTTGAAGTATGGGTTTTGATCAACTTTGAAAGGCTTGGCGTAAGTTTGGTTTCTGTGATTTTTTTACAGACGAAGCCTTTCTCCCAAAATTGGTTTTTGTGATGTTCTGTGATGCAATTGAAAACCTCAACTCACCCCAATGTCAAGACCCATTTCAATTACATAGATTGATACCCAAGAGATAAGACATTTAGCGTGCAAACAGAAAGCTTCCATGCTTTCTGTTATCCTGCACGTGAAAAAACACGGTTCCATCCCGTGTTGGTTTTTTTAATAATTTAATTTAATTTAATTAATTTAATTAATTAATTGTTAATTATTAATAATTTTATTTTTTATATAAATTTTATTTTACCTTAGTCTTATTCATTGAGCTAGATAAATTATTTATTATTGGGTTTGAACACTCATAAATAATAAATCTCAACTATTTATTTTCTAGACTTTATTAAATAACCTAATAAATAATAACAAGCTCAAATAGACCAAATAAAATTTTATACCTTTTATCTAGATCTAGATTAATTTTCTAATTATTCAATCTGAGTCTTGGGCCCTGAATAATTAATTAATTATGTAAACTAGATAAAATAAATACTCTCTCTCGGACTTTTTATTTTATTCTAGTCCAATAATAAATTAGACTAATAAAATAAAAACTCATAATTATCAAGACCAATTCCTTGACCTAAATCCTTTATGACTTTAGGGCCATTTCGAGGATCAAAAGACACATCACATTGGTTACTAAAATGATCAAAATATCCCTACTATATAAATAGCTATATTTTGTATTTTAAATATTTCTTAATATCACCATAAGGAAATATTGACCACAAGGATAATGTTGTGTTAGTAAAGTCTTCGATATACAGGTTTAATGACTAAAATACCCCTTCTACGCATCGTCGTGCAATTAAAGAGGAATAGTGTACTAACACCTCTCTAATAGACATCTACTATCTTTAGACCTCTAGTCCAATGATCCACGACTCCTAAAATGTTTCTACTTTTCAGGGGAGCTACTCTAAAGTAAACATCCAAGTCATGTTACTCAAGGCCCTAAATAATTAGATCATTTGAATAGTCATAGGGGGTGAAATAGCGTAGAAGCTATCTTGTACAAGTCTGTCTTAACTAACTAGTCAAATATATCCAACATACAAGTATATTAGTTTTACGAAAGAACCTCAACTACAGTATATCAAAGTATATACTTCTAGCTTCGTCAGACCACCAACTCATATTCAAGCGATAGAGTATTAGTCCACGCTGTAGCAGTAATAGTCTGGATTTCTTTTAAATAGTACTTTTAGAAACCACTATTACAGGTCCTGTTCTACGTATTCAAAATACATTCATGCTATGAAGCGAGTGAACTACTCACTGGCTAAAGGTAAGACATTCCCCATTTAGAATTCATAATATAATAACCTATACATGATGAGATTTTCATTCTCATCAATCGGTTAAGAACAAATATTTATGTGTTAAGTAACCCGTGATCCATACCTTACTGTAAAAGACCACCATTCACATGGATCACTTACTTAAACACAATGGGTCTTTTCCAAAAGAGTGTACACAAATAAAATGTAAATTCACAAATTTTGAGAATAAATTTTTTTATTAATAAATTCGATAATTACATCAGATAATCTAGTCTAGATGTCATATATTCCAACAGGTATATCATGGGATAGTATCCCAACTCTTTGAGCCGGGGACACCTTAGTAGAATGGAGTAGATGAGAGAAAGAACAGGACATTAATGGAAATGGTTCGAAGTATGATGTCTCATGCTACTCTTTCGGTCTCTTTTTAGAGATATGTCTGGGAAACGGCGACATACAAGGATGGGGGATACCACAAGGATCTAGATCTAATGAAATGATATAATTAATAACTCGAGACACGTACTATAATCGGCCAGCCCACGTTGGAGGTTATAGTGCGAGGAATGTCCATAGGAAATAGAGAGGAAACGGCCATCCCACGATGGAGTTATTCTCTAGATCATTACCTAGAAGGAAAATTAATTTGTGGTGGTTATTACACTTAGCTTAGGGTACTGTTAATCTTCTAAAGAAGCTATGTCAGTTTTCCTAAGAGCCAAATTAATTTCTGTGCACAAATTTATTTTCACAAACTAAATTATTTCTTTTATTATTTGATTTATCGGAAATGGTAGGAGGTTCTTTTAGTCCTTTAGCCGTTATTCTCCGTGAGAATAAGTTAACGGGACCAAATTATATGGACTGGAAGAGGAACTTGGACATAATACTCACAGCCGTGGAGTATAAGTATGTCTTTTACGAAATCTGCCCTGTGATCGAGGAAGGTTCCATTGACAATGAGCGAGAGGCTAAGAAGGTATGGAAGAAGGCTAATGAAATGACACGTTACTATATGCTAGCCTCCATATCTAATGTGCTCCAATCTAAAGACAAGCATATAGCTTCTGCGTATGACATTAGTCATTCATTGGCCACTATGTTCGCGGATAAGAGCCGGCCTGCAAGGCAAGAGGCTCTTCGAACTACAATAAATTCTAAGATGGCTGAGGGAGCATCAGTCAGGGAGAATATGCTCAAGATGATTGCTGCTTTCGAGGAGGCAGAAATCTTAGGAGCTATCATTGACCCCGAGAGCCAAGTAGACATGGTTCTCGAATCTCTATCGGGTTCCTTTACTCAGTTCAAACTAAATTACAATATGAACAAGTTAAACATGAGTTTGACTGAGTTGATAAAGGAACTCCAGATGGCAGAGATGGTCATGAAGTCACATTCAATGGCCATGATTGCTAAGGCTTCTTCCTCAAGAACTGGGTCTAAGCCCAAAAAGTTCAGAAGGAAGAAGGGAAACGCAGTAGCCTAGCCCAAGACCTAGCCCAAAGATAAACCAAATGGCAAGTGCTTCAAATGTGGTAAGAAGGGACACTGAAAAGGGGAGTGTCCAGATCTTCAAGCCAAGAAAAACCCCACAAGTAATGTTTTCTATCTAGAGTCTATATTAATGGTTGGATCACTTTCCACTTGGATTGTTGATTCAGGAGCCACTGATTATATCTGTAACTCCTTCCGGGGGTTTAAAAAGATAAGTTGACTCAAGAAGGGCGAACATGGATTATGCGTGGGATTTGAAGCACAAGTTTGGGCCCTTGCAGTGGGAGAGTTGGATCTTGTTTTTTATTGTAATAATAAAGTGGTTTTAATAGATATTTTATATGTACCTGGTTTTCGTCAGATTTTGATTTTAGTTGCAAAACTTATAAATTAAGGATATTCTGAATATTTTCATTCTGGTATTTCTATCAGTAGAGATGGAGAAATATTATGTATGGGACACATGTATGAAAATCTATTCTATTTAAACCCTATTAATCATCAATTAAATAACGCTCAATTTAAACCTTTAACTATGAAGAGAAAGACCAATATCAATGACTTAAAACTTTGGCATCTGAGGTTGGGTCACATCAACTCAATCAGGATTCAAAGGCTAATCTATGACGAGCCTTTGGGCTTATTGAGATTGGAAAATTGGCTTTAGTGTGAATCTTGCCTAATGGGAAAGATGACCAAGAGGTTTTTTATCCCTAAGGCAGATTGAGCCAAGGAGGTATTGAGTCTTGTTCACACTGATGTGTGTGGTCCCATATCTACACTAGTTAGAGGAGGTTTTTGAGTCCTTCATTACTTTCACGGATAATTGTACAAAGTTTGGTTACGTTTACCTGATGAGACGCAAGTCTTACTCTTTTGATAAATTCAAAGAGTTTAAGACTAAAGTGGAGCGTCAGATAAGTAAATTAGTTAAGACCTTACGATCGGATCATGGTGGAGAGTACCTCTTAGGTGAATTCAAGGACTACATGGTACATCATGGAATAGTATCTCAACTCTCTGTGCCAGGGACACCCCAGCAGAACGGAGTAGCTAAGAGAAGGAACATGACATTGATGGAAATAGTCAGAAGTATGATGTCTCATGCTACTCTTCAAATATCTTTTTGGGGATATATCCTGGAAACAACGGCATACATTTTGAACTTGGTGCTTTCCATGTCAATACCTAGGATTCCCTATGAGATGTGGATTGGGCGTAAGCCAAGTATGAATCATCTCAGGATATGGGGTTGTCCAGTTTATGTACTAATCAAGGGAGATAAGTTGGAACCAAGATTAGAATTATGCTATTTTGTTGGGTATCCAAAAGGAACAAATGGTGGTTACTTTTATCATCCTAAGGAGCAGAAGGTACTGATTAGTATCAATACTGGATATTTAGAGGATGATCAAAGTACTTCCACGAAAGGTTCAAATAGGTTGGAACTCGAGGAGAAGTTATCTTCGGAAGCAACTTCTTCTAACCCGACTGTGGAACAAGAAGAGGCACAGCCTCAAGAGCCTGTACAAATGGTGCCTTGTCGCAGTGGGAGGGTATCTAGGGTTCTAGATAGATGGTATGAAGAAGCTTTTGAGCTGGTCTTTGACCATCAGGAACAAGACCCCACTAGATACGAGAAGGCAATTGCTGATGCCGATGCAAATCTATGGCAAGAAGCAATGAAAGCCGAGATTGAGTCTATGTACTTCAATCAGGTTTAGGATCTTGTAGCTTCACCTGAAGGGATAAAACCCATTGGGTGTAAGTGTACAAGAGGTTGAGGGGATTAGATGGGAAGGTGGAAACCTTCATAGTTAGGCTTGTGGTAAAAGGGTACACTCAAAAAGAATAGATCGATTATGAGGAAACCTTTTTCCTGGTAGCCATGCTTAAATCCATCCGTATCCTCCTTGCCATCGCATGTCACTATGACTACAAGAAATCGCAAATGGATGTCAAGACGGCATTTTTGAATGGCCACCATCTTAGCGATGACATCCATATGTCCCAACCAGAATGTTTTATTGCTGAAGGCCAAGAACATATGGTTTGCAAGCTTAAGAAGTCTATTTATGGACTTAAGCAAGCATCAAGAACGTGGAACATTCGTTTTGACAAGACTGTGAAGTCTTATGGTTTTATTCAAAACGAGGATGAACCATGTGTGTACAAGAATCTTGAGGGTTTTAATGTGATTTTTCTTATCTTATATGTGTGGATGACATTCTACTCATTGAAAATGATGTAGGGTCATTGTTATCTATAAAGTTTTGGCTATCTAATCAATTTAGTATGAAGGACTTGGGAGAAGCCAACTACATTCTTGGAATTAAACTTCTTAGAAATAAGAAATAGAGAATGTTAGGATTATCCCAAGTCACATACGTTGACAAAATGCTGGCTAAGTAAAGTATGGACTCATGCAAGGGAGCTCTAATGCCTTGCAAATATGGGTAGTCTATTTCTTCAAGGGACTGTCATTGGTCTCAAGAAGAGAAGGATAAAATGAGTAGGATTCCCTACGCTTCGGCTGTGGGAAGTCTCATGTACGCCATGCTGTGTGCTGGGCCAGATATCTGCTTCGTCGTAGGCTTGGTTAGCAGATATTAGTCAAACCATGGGGAGGTTAGTTGGCATGCTGTGAAACTTATTCTCATGTACCTCAAAGGAACCTTAGAACTACAAGGAGGGGAAGCATATTGTGAGGTAGTACCACCTGGACCGGGATTTTCAGAGACGGGAAGTCGTGGTGGAATAGATTGCTTTTGAGAACAATCTAGCAGATCTATTCACCAAGCCTTTGGCTGTGAGGGTTTTCGAGAGACACTTAAACGCCATTAGAGTGGGCACCTATGGACTTACCTAATCTTAGAGTGCAAATGAGAGATTGTTGGGAATATGCCCTTTTAGACTAGTTTTCTGATGAAAATATTGAATATGTTAATAAAAGAATTTATTTGTCAGAAATCGTTTGTGAAATAATTTTCTTTATTTGTGTACATTTTTATTTGGAACAGACTCATTATGTTTGAATAAGTGATCCATGTGAATGGAGGTCTTTCACAGTAAGGTATAGATCATGGGTTATTTAACCACATGAACAGTTATTCTCAACCGATTGATAAGAATGGAAATCTCTTCATGTTTAGGTTATTATGTTATGAGTTCCAAATGGAGAATGGCTTACCTTTAACCAGTGAGTAGTCCACTCACTTTATGACATAAGCGTATTTCGAATACGTAGAACAGGACCTGTAGTAGTGGTTTCTAAAAAATACTATATGGTAGAAACCTAGACTACTACCGCTACAGCGTGGACTAGTACTCTATGACTTGAGTATGAGTTAGTGGTCTGGCGAAGCTGGAAGCATATACTTTGATATACTATAGTTGAGGTTCTATCGGAGGGCTAATATACTTGTATGTTGGGTATGTGTGACTAGTTAGTTAAGACAGACTTATACAAGATAGTTTCTACACTATATCGCCCCTTGTGGTTGTTCGGATGATCTAAATATCCAAGGCCCTGAAACGTGACTTGGATGTTTGCTTTAGGGTCGCTCCATTGGAAAGTGGAAATACTTCAGGAAGTCGTGGATCATTGGATTAGAAGCCTAAGGATGGTAGATGTCTTTTAGAGAGGTGTTAGTACACTTCTTCCTCTCTAAATGTACGGCGATGTATAGAGGGATATTTTAGTCATTTCACTTGTCGGTCGAAGACTCTGCTAATGCAGGATTGTTCTTGGGGTCAATATTTTTTTATAATGACATTAGGAAATATTTAAAATATAAAATATATCTATTTATATAGTAGGGGTATTTTGGTCATTTTAGTAGCCAAGGCGATGTGTCTTTTTGGTCCTCGGGATAGTCCGTAAGTCCTAATTAATTTTTAGATTGAGAAAATGATCTCAGTTGAGAGAGTTTTATTTTATTCGGGAAATCTAATTTATTATTAGATGGAATAAAATAAATGGAGAGAAATTTATTATCTGATTTAATGAGTTAATTAATTATTCAGGACCTGGGTCCAGTTTGAATAATTAGAAAATTAACCAGGAATTAAACTAGAGGAAAATAATTATTACTTAATTATTTATTGGGTTATTTATTGAATTAAATCCCAAGAAATAAATAATTAAAATTTAATTATTTTTTGATTTATTTGGGTTCATTAATTTTTTATTGGGTTATTTATTTAATCCCAAAGAAAATAATTAATGTTTATTATTTTGAATTTTTCAGGTCCAAGAAAAATAATAAATATTATTTTGGCCCAATAGCTTGGACCATAGAATTTTTCCAGAACACAGTTTAGAAGAGTTTAGGGTGAAGTCAAAATTTATTTTGTTAATAATATTCGGGTATTAAATCTCGGGAATATTATTTTGATCAAAATAATTATTTTTGATTTCATGACTCTTGGCTTTCTATATGGAAAAATAAAATAAAAGAAAAAGAGAAAAAAATAATAATAATATTTTTCCGGTGTCTCTTGGTTTTCTCTCTCTCGTGGTTTTTTATTCTCCTAGCTTTTGGTTTTTTGGCACGTGGCTTTTGGTTTCTATAAACAAAAGAAGCCATGCCATGGAAATGTATAGCCAGTGTGAGTCTGTGAAAAAATCAGAGAGATCATCTTCTCCATTCCATTCTGTGCTCACCAACTAGATTTAGGCAGTAGTCATATTCCGTGAATTAAAAAGCTTGGCATTTATGTTTCAACGGAGGTTCACTGGTGTTCATGGACGTTGAAGGTAGAAGTTGTTTTTGAGCTTCAATTGATTCAACCATGTTCTTCATGTCTTTAAGGCTCCAACAGGTATGTTTCAAGCCCACCATGCTGCTCCAATACTCTAATATATGTGTTGTTCTTCCATTTTTACAGTACACCCGTTTGTATGCTCTGTGAATGTTAATCCTTCAGTACTAATGCTAGATACTTGGAGAATGATCAAAGTACTTCTAATAAAGGTACAACAAGGTTGGAACTTAAGGAGGAGTTATCTTTGGAATCAATTTCTTCAGACCCGATTATAGAATAAGAAAAGACACATCCTCAAGAACCTGTACACGGAGCTTCGTTGTAGTAGGAGGGTATTTAGAGTTTCAGAAAGATGGACAGGAGAGGCTTTTGAGCTGGTCTCTGACTATCAGAAATAAGATCCCACTAGATACGAGGAGGCTATTGCAGATGCCGATACAAATCTATGGCATGAAGTAATGAAAATCGAGATTGAGTCTATGTACTTCAATCAGATTTGGGATCTTGTAGCTTCACTTGAAATGATAAAATCCATTGGGTGTAAGTGGCTATACAAGAGGAAGAGGGGAGCAGATGGGTGTTGGAAAATATGCCCTATTAAACTAGGTTTCTGATATAAAAATCGAATGTTTTAATAAAAGAATTTATTTTCAGAAATTATTTGTGAATTTAAAATTTTATTTGTGCACAATCACGTTTGGAAAAGATCCATTGTGTTTAAGTAAGTGATCTATGTGAATGGAGGTCTTTCATAGTAAGGTATAGATCACGAATTACTTAACATATAAACATTCGTTCTTAACCGATTGATGAGAATGAGAATCTCATCACGTCTAGGTTATTATGCTATGAATTCCAAATGTGGAATGACTTACCTTTAGTCAGTGAGTAGTCCACTTACTTCATGACATAAGCGTATTTCGAATATGTAGAATAGGACATGTAGTAGTGGTTTCTAAAAGTACAATATGGTAGAAACCTAGACTACTACCACTATAGCGTGGACTAGTAATCTACGACTTAAGTATGAGTTGGTGGTCTAACGAAGTTGGAAGCATATATTTTGATATGCTATAGTTGAGGTTCTATAGTAGGGCCAATATACTTTCATGTTAGGTATGTGTGACTAGTTAGTTAAGACAGACTTGTACAAGATAGTTTCTATACTATATCGCCCCTTGTGGTTGTCTGAATGATCCAAATATCTAGGGCCCTGGGAAACATGACTTGGATGTTTGCTTTAGGGTAGCTCCCTTGAAAAGCGAAAACAATCCAAGAAGTCGTGGATCATTGGACTAGAGGCCTAAGGATAGTAGATGTCATTTAGAGAGGTGTTAGTATACTTCTTCATCTCTAAATGTACGGCGATGTATAAAGGGGTATTTTAATCATTACACTTGTAGGTCGGAGACTTTGCTAATGCAGCATTGTCCTTGGGGTCAATATTTTCTTATAGTGATATTAGAAAATATTTAAAATGCAAAATACAGCTATTTATATGGTAAGGGTATTTTGGTTATTTTAGTAGCCAAGACGGTGTGTCTTTTGGTCCCCAATATAGAACGTGAATCCTAATTAAATACGGGTTAAGGAATTATCTTAAATTAAATAAAATTTATTTTATTTAAGTAGCCTATTTAATTGTTGGGCTAGAATAAAATAAATGTCCATGGAGAGAGAGAATTAATTAAATCAGTTTAGTGGGTTAATTAATTATTCAGGGCTTTGGCATATTTTGAATAATTAAATATTAACCTGGGACTAAACTAATATAGGCTTATTTATTGGACTAATTTATTTAGGCTGAGAAATTAATTATTTGTTGGGCCAATTATTTGGTTCTAATTAGAATAGTTAATTAAGCCTAAAAGGTTAAACTAAGAGTCTAATGGCCCAATCCAGTTTAATCTAGGGCTTTATTTAGGTTAAACAGGAGGATTGGAGATGACGTTGTTGTGACACACACACTCTCTGAGAGACGGCTTCTTCTCTGTGAAAATAGCCAGATGTCTCTCTCGCTCTCTCTCGTTTTCTCCAGAGAAGTTCCTTAGCTTTGTTAGTTGTTCACCAAACGGAATTAGGCAGGTAATATACTGGAAGATCGAGAGCTTGGCGTTTCCCTACATGTAAAGACGGAGTAGGAGGCTTGTAGAAATCGCACTAGAGGTTCTACCAGCACACTTACCCCGATTGTGCATATTCTGGTCCAGCTAACTCTTAGGATGAGGAAAAGAAGTAAAATTTTTTTAATCTCGGAGTCCTGCCAGAGCACGACCAGCGCCGGCTTTATTCGGGAATCCTCTGTTCTTTAGTTTTTCCAATTTTTTTATCTTCGCTTCTGCTGCGTGCCCTGTATTTTCTGCTTTCTTTGCCTTCAATGGGAAGGTGGAAACCTTCAAAACTAAACTTGTGACGAAAGGGTATATTTAGAAAGAGGGAATCGATTATGAGGAAATCTTTTTCCTAATAGACATGCTTAAGTCCATCCGTATCCTCTTTGCCATTACATGTCATTTCGACTACGAGATATGGCAAATGGATGTCAAGACGGCATTTCTTAATAGCCATCTTAACGAAAATATCTATATATCCCAACCGGAAGGTTTTATTACTAAAGACCAGGAAAATATAGTTTACAAGTTTAAAAAGTCCATTTATGGACTTAAGTAGACATCTAGAACATGGAACATTCGTTTTGATAAGACTGTAAAGTCTTACGATTTTATTTAAAATAAGGATGAACCATGCGTGTACAGAAAATTAGAAAGCATAAATGTGATTTTTCTTGTCCTATATATGGATGATATTATACTTATTGAGAATGATGTAGGAACATTGTCATCTACTAAGGTTTGACTGTTTAGTCAATTCAGTATGAAGGATTTGAGAGAAGCCAGTTACATTCTCGAGATTAAGCTTCTTAGAAATAGGAAGTAGAGAATGTTAGGGTTATCCCAAACGATATATATTGACAAGATGCTGGCCAAGTTTAGCATGGACTCATGCAAATGAGCTCTAATCCCTTGTAGACATGGGTTGTCTTTTTGTTCTAAAGACTGTCCTAAGTCTCAAGAGAAAAAAGACAGGATGAGTAGGATTCCCTATACTTCGGCTGTGGGAAGTCTCATGTACGCCATGATATACACTAGGCTATATATCTGCTTTGTCGTAAGCTTTGTTAGCAGATATCAGTTAAACTTTGGGGAGGTTTATTGCCAAGCTGTAAAGTATATTCTCAAGTATTTCAATGGTACGAAAAATTATGTGTTGGTTTATAGGGTAGACGACTTGGTTTCTACTGGATACACATGCTCAGATTTCCAGACAGATAAGGATGAAAGAAAATCCACTAGTGGATATATCTTTACCTTGTTTGGAGGAGTTGTTTCATGGAGGAGTATCATGCAATCTTGCATTGTTGACTCAACCATGGAAGATAAGTATGTGGCAGCTTCGGAGGTATAAAAGGAAGCACTCACTTACTCCATTTCCCTTCTCATCTAATAATACTCATAAAACAAAAGTTTAAGTCCACTAAAAAACTAATAAATTCTCTTAACTTCCCTTCTCATCTAATAATACTCATAAAACAAAAGCTCAAATCCACCAAGAAACTAACAAATTTCCTTAACTCCCACTCACTACTCCATTTCCCTTCTAATAATACTCATAAAACAAAAGTTCAAATCCACCAAGAAACTAACAAATTCCCTTAACTCCCAGTCATTTGATTAATTAGTCCTCCAATAATTATATCAAAGTAAATAAATTTATGAACTAACCAACTTATAGATCACATATACCCATAAATATGGTTCAAGTTATCAAATGTTATATAAAAGGTTATACAATGCATGACTTTTTCCATATAATAAAGGTGATTTTAAACGGGGTATTACGTACATAATTACCTTTGTATTGCCGGAAGCAAGACTTCTGCTTTCAAATTTCCAGGCGTATGTGCATTTCGGAAGATCACCAGACGCTGCAATGCGTGAACGTCATCTATTAGATACATATGACACACTTATTTCATTACTCGGGAGTGCTAGCGCGTAGGGTTTTGAGAGGCTAAATTTTCTGGTTATGGAAGTACGAAAATTTTATGGGAAGTATACTACAAGAAGACAGCTAGGGTTTTCTTTTAAAACTACACAAACTTCTTAGAGTCCAACTCTCATTATATCTTTTCATATCTTATTTTAAGTTCAAATTAGAATTTAAAAAGATATGATAAGATTTTACTATTATCTCGATAATTTAACTAATTAATTTATTGAGTCAGATTCTTATAATCTGGACATCTTTCAGATACATCGAATGTAAACATATTTCTAAATTCATTGTATCTAGTCATTTTTCTAGGTTCGATGACCATAGAGACCTTTCCAGATACATCAAACCAAGTCACCAAAAAAATAACTTAACGTGTTCGCTTAATGTGTGATCCTATAGGTTCATTTAACACTGATAATGTGCTCTAAATCTCATTTAAATGGCCTACAAGTTATAAGTGATTTCTAACAAAATATTATAACTATCTAGGTTAAATGAAGATTAGTAGTCTTTTTGAACCAAGCTATAATTTTATATTTAGTCATTTTGTCGCACGATATTCAAATTAAGTATAAGGCACGGAGCATGTCATCCTTATTAAAATTAATCAATTATTTCTTGATCTCATAGTAGACTGTTCAAACAAATAATATCAATATCTCAAATTGAAGTATTTGAGCACGGTCATGCATTTTAACAATCTAAATTATCAAGGGGCCCATAGACATCTTTCCCAAGAATGAGACGGACAAATTCATTCACTATTAATTATATTCCTCTCTCTGATTTATTCTATATTTAACAATGGTCTAATTTTATTATTTGGTTGAAAACAACTTTAAACAACGTTAAGATATAGAATTTATCAAGTAGGAAACTATGATGAATTCAGGTCGAAGGACTTCTAATATCATCATGGCTGACATGTCCCATGAAATACTTTTACAGTGGGTCATGTCCAATACAATGTTCTCTAATATTTATTTATGTTTTGATTTGATATCACATATATCCATGACCAGTAAAACATAGCCTTCAAGTCACAAACATAATAATCTTAATTTATTATTGTTCTACTAATAATAATCGATTAAAGATCATTTAAGAATAGTCATTCTATTTGTTATAGGGTTTTACTATTAAGTCACGTACTTGATGACTATAAAGCTAAACACACTATTTATGAAAAGAAATGCATCATATTATTACAATATATATAACGATAATAGTATAAGTACAAATTATTTTAGGGTACATTCCCAACACAAAATACAATCACCAAAGAACATTAACCCTATCATGATAACATATAATCAAACATCTGAAATACTATGCTATATCCCACCAAAACAACTTCTACAACCTCCTACTCCATCCCTTCATGTACTTTAATCATTTCACTATTGAATAATAGCCAATAACAGACCTGTTGATTGATGAACCTTACTTAATAAAGCTTCAAACCTACCCTGAGACTTTTCAAGCCTATCAAGTCTGATAATTAGATTTGCAAACGACCCTAAATTCTGAGATGTCAAACCTCTTGATGTATGACTAATTTCATCATCCTCACCAACCCTATCATTAACAGTCTGAGCAAGACCTACTGCTGCATCTTCCCTTGGCCTTCTGCACTGAATATACCGCAAATTCAAAGAACTAAAAAATAATTTAACTGATTCAAACACCTCACCCTCAAAAGACACTCCAAAATCCTTGAAAACACAAGTTAACAGAGCACCATCTAGAAGCTTACGCTTCCCATTCCTCCAGGTAAGACTGATGTTACACAAGAAAATATCGCCAAAGTTAATCAGATTGCCTTTCATGACCTTATTAGTAACAACATAATCTATTCTGCCATCTACTTGCCCTCTATGCATTGGATATATCGAACTACAACAGCTGCAATAACCCTAGCACACAAAGACATGTTATTCACAGACGATTCACTATTGCCAATGAGTGATTTACGCGCCTCCAACCACACCGACTCAACTGTACTACAACCAAAATCTTCCGCTTCAGACAACATAAAACCTTCATCTTCCATATCAAAGATCCGATTAACCTCCTTTGTATCAAACTGAAGCTTTACCCCATTCACATAAGAAATAGCAAAGCAACGACCATTTGTGGTTTTTAGAAAGTTCAGATTACAATAGAACACTTGCACCAAATTAGGAAATGATTTAACATTACCAAATAAATTCGCCCATTTTTGCTTCTCAATTAAAGACCTAAAATTTGGAATAGAATCAAGTTCATCCATTCCAAGAGGCTTACCAATTACAACAGGCTTCGTGATATAAATGGAGTTCCAATCATCCTTATACTTTTTTGCAAATAAATAAATTTGTGGTGTTGGCTTGCATCTTCTTTTTCTTCGTATCAATACTAGAGTCCTTCCCAATTTGCTTCCTTAACTCAACGTGGAGTGGCAACTTTGGCCTTACACCCTTGGAAGTAACATTTTTTGCCCGAACTATTACATCAATGTTGAAAACAAATGAAACGGTAAATATACAAATTATAGCAATGATGAAAACACAAGGACTCAAGTTAAACAAACCCGTACAAAAAATGTTAAAACAACTCCTCCAACTGACACATCACCGACCCAAGACGGGTTTAAACTATGCTTCGTGGGCCAATGCTATAGCTATGTTTAAAGCTCAATAGTCAGGCCTTACCAATATGCCATTCAATCAGCATTTAAAAAAAAATCCTGCATTTTAACCCCAAAAAACACCTTCCTCTCATGCTATTTAATTAATATTCTTACAAAACAAAATATGTCCAAAATACATTCAACCCATGTAACGCACGGGCACCTTACTAGTAAAAGAAATTATGTTGGGAACAACAAAGTTGAAGGAACTACCCAAAGGGTGTTGGACAGTTATATTGGTTTTGACAGTGACATTCTCTTTCCAATCGCTTTTCTTGGGCATAGTTAACTAAACCCAAGTTTACAGTTGGAAGTTACTGTTGTACATTAAAGAATAGAAGGCCTTGCTCTCACAAGTAGCAATGGCATGTGGGCCAATTCGAGTTGTCGGTCCGTGCCAGTTTAGAACTGGGAGTTGAATCGACTCCACTTTAGGGTCAGTCCAAGGGCTAGCTTGCCTGGAACTGCGAACCGCCCACATACATAACGGCTCTCAAAGTTTTTTTTTTTTTTTTTTGGTGGCTATTTGACCCCCCAACAGTCAAATTATTATTATTATTATTATTATTATTATTATTGTTGTTGTTGTTGTTGTTGTTGTTGTTGTTGTTTGGCTCCCCAATGGCTATTTCACCCCTTAACCCCCAAAACTTTATGAATACCTCTCAATTCATCCCACAATTCACCAAATACTTTCTCTCTTCAATTCTCTCTAATTTTCTATTTTCATTCTTCTTACTCTTATAATTCTCAATTCTTCTTCCTCTTATATATTTCTTGATTTTTTCAAGTAAATTATTCATATTTTAAAAGATTATTAAGTGGCAAAATAGTGGATAGTTCAAATCTTGAAGAAGTTAAGAAGTAAAATTTAACAAAGTGTTATTATTTCTTAACTTTCAACTAATTAATGTTTCTTAATCTTACATTCTTATTTTTTAACTTTGTTAATTAATTAATTATTTTAGTTATTTTTTTTAATTTGAAGTTAATTTACAAGTTATTTATATTTTTTAATTCTCTTATTTTATTATTTGTTAAAATTTTATTTTATTTTATTTGAACTATTATTTATTTATTTTAAATTTTAATTAATTTTTCTTATTTAGTTTACATAATAAATATTTAAAAAATAAATCCACATCAATATCATCATTTTTCTTTATAATCATATGCACATTTCGAGTTCAATATAGATCCATCCTTAAATTTAATAAATAATGAAATATGTAATGAAAATAAAGGCCCTAGTGTTAGTGTCTAACAACTAACTCCAAGTATTAATCCTGAATCTAATATAGGTGTGCTTTAGGCTAATAGTGAATCTTCAAAAGTTGTAGCTAAAGCAAAAATATGTATGATTTGAAATCTTTTTAAAAAATATAATGATAATAATAGGGTAATATATAAATTTTGTAATACGGTACATACACATAAGAGGGAAAAAGGGACGGGAATATTAATTAGACACATAAAAATGTCACATAATGATTGGCTAGAAAACCTACTCAAATGACAACAAATTTATACTACAAGAAGCCAAATTATAGGTAATTTCAATATGATCATGAAACAATTAGAACATGATTCGTTAAAATAATTATTAAACTAAATTAAATCTAATTTTTCAAAAAATTCACCTTGTAAACAATTCATGCAATACAATTACCAATCTGCATTTAAAAGGATTCATAAAATAATATTAAAAAGAGATAATAATAAAAATATACAAAGAGATAAAAAAGTATCTTATTGTCATATTTAATTCTTGTAATTAGAAATTTGCTCTTACTTGTGATAGTTGGAATACAATTACTAAATAGGCTTATTTGTGGGTTACATATTATTAGATCGATTATGATTGGTTAGTACAAAAAAGAATTATTTGTTTTAAATTATTTGAATATTCTCATTCAGGTAATACTATTGCTAAAATGATTACTCAAATACATCGTGAATATAGGATATTAAATAAAATTATTTATATTTCTTTAGATAATGTTACAAATAATAATTCTTCCATAACAATTTTGAAAAATAATATGAATCATATATTAAATTATATTTTATTTCATACTAGATGTGCTTGTCATGTACTTAATTTATATGTTAAGGAAGAATATAAATATATTGATGATACTATTAATATAATTAGAAATATTATTTTATTTATTAAAACTTCTCCAACTAAACTTCAAAATTTTAAAGTTTTATGTCAAGAACGAGGTCTTTCTTTTAAAAAATTTAGATTAGATTGTCAAATTAGATGGAATTCAACATTTGATATGTTTGAAAGTGTTATGCCTTATCAAAATCAATTTATTGAATTTTGTAATAATAATAATTTTCAACCTCAACTCACTGATGCTCATTTTGAAAATTATATTACATTTTAATCACTTTTAATTACTTTTAAAGAAGCAACCAAATTTTTATCGGGATCTTATTATTTAATTACTCATCATATTCTTCCTACACTTGCTAAAGTAACACATATTTTTAGTGAGTATATGACGCATTCCCAATATGATTCTTTTATAAAAAATATGTTTGAAAAATACAAGAAATATTATGAGGATATTCTTGTTTTGTATTGTATGATATTATGTTTAGATTTTTGAGTAAACACCCCTATATTGCATAGTATTATAGAATTTCTTTATGAAATATTAGATTTTGATAAATTTTCAATACTTAAGAAATGCAGGATAAAAGATATAAAAGAAAAAATAGCCAAAACTCTATCCGATGTGTATAACTTGTATGAGTTTGAGTCTTCCTATTCTAGTTCTGCTACTATAAGTAAGGAAGGTTCATCAACATTATTTAACAGTCCAATTTCAACTACCACGAAGATCTATCTCTTTGATTTCATCAAAATTTAATCTATAGGATACATGAAGCAACAAAAAAGATCATCTACTGCCTATAATGATATGGCAATTTACGAGATGTAATCTCACGTAGAAAATGAGAATCAGTATTTTGACATCATGTAAAGGAATATCTAATTTTATCCAAAATGGCACATGATCTTTTGCAAGGGCGGACGCAGGATTGTATTATTGGGGGCCAATAACAAACTAAAAAAAAATTGATATATTAAAAAATTTATGAAAATAGTAACATTAAACCATATCAAAATAGTTCCAAAATATAGTATAGAAAATGTAATGCATCAAAATACAGATCGTCATTCTTTCAAATCACGAAAATCATCTATAAGTAAATCTATACTATTTTTTTTTTTGCAATTTCCTTTTCAATATATACTATCAAACAATCTGATAGAAAATCATCTTCCATCTTGTTTCAAAGCTTTATCTTTACTATATTCATAACTGAAAAAGATCTTTCCGCGATAGCTGTAGAAACTAAAAGAGTAAGAATAAGGGTTATCAAACGATACACAAGTGGATAATTTAAAATTTCCTTGTCTTGACCATCCATTGACATAATTCACATATAGTAGACAACTTTTGAAAATTAGAAATTTGTATCGCATGATGAAAATGCTCAAATTGCAATGTTTTGTATCATCTTATATTCAGTGAAATCTCTGGGATAGAACTTTTCAACCAACTTGCAAATATCATCAATTCTAAATGATACACGCATTTCCTTTGGATCTAAAGCTGAACAACAAATTAGCAATTCTACTATTTGATCATTCAATTTGCTATTCAACTCGTGTAATTGAGTGTCAATAACAGTATAAAAAATGTCAATTCTGTAGTGATGCTCAACTGTAATTTCTTCTTGTTGATGACGAGTTCTTTCTCTTCGTGTAATATAATGTGCATTTAAATTTGGAATAGGAATATTAACTATATTTCATAAAAAGATTTTAGCTCTAAGATTAATTCATCCCATCTTTCATCTCTCAAATTTTGAATGAGAAACTTAGTAGACGAAATAGGATGCATTGCATTTAAAATGTCTTGAAATTGAGACTGCAAAGCTTGGCAAAGCAAATTAGAAACCTCTAAGATTGTTCGCATGAGATGCATTATGAAAACAAATTCAAATGAAGTTAACGCCTCATAAGCTGCATCTGCATCTCCACGCTGAGCCAGTGTAACCCCATCCTCATTGGTATTAAGTAAAAATTCACAAGTAATATTGAACATATTCATTAAACTAACAATAGATTTAAAATCTCCAACGTTTATCTTTTGCCATCTGTAAACTGCCAACTTGATTAAGTCCTTTTCCACTCTCAAGCTCATTATTAGCGAGTCAATAGGCAACATTCGAAGCATGAGCAGCTTTTAGTTGATCGTTACGCTTACATGAAGCACCAACAATGTTACTTATGCTGCTCAATTTTCTTAAAAAGTGATGAATAGGAATAACTTCTTTTGATGCACCAACTAAAGTTACCTGTAAAGGATATGCCAAACAATAAACACAGTAAGCATAAGAGCATTCATCTAAAATCAAAACTTGTAACACATTCTATTCCCTTCGCATATTACTTACCCCATCATAACCTTGTCCTCGAATTTTTTGAACATCAAGACTGTGATGAGAGAGGACAGAAATGATTACATCTTTTAATGTTAATACAACAGTGTCTTTTACATGAACAAGTCCAAAAAAATGCTCTTGTACCCAGTAATATTTGCCAACAAATCTTAAAACAATAGCCATTCGCTCCTTTTTAGATTCATCTTGAGCTTCATCAACAATTATACAAAATTTTGCATCATCAATTTCTTCACGAATAGCATTCTTCACTTTTATTCCCATAACTTGTAAAATTTCCACACTTTATGTGATGTGTACAAGGCATTTTGATGAGCATTACTCAAAACTTCTATTACTTTGGTATTATAAAATGATATGAAACTCAATAATTCAAGAAAGTTCCCTCTGTTTTTAGATGATTTCGTCTCATCATAATTTTGAAAGCACATCCTTGAAATGTAAGCTACTTAATGACATCAATGGAAGCTTTCAAACGAACCGATTTTCTTCCTTTTGCTTAGAAGTAAATTTCATAAAAAAAAAATTCAATATGCCCATCTTTTTTTTATTTTTTTTATCAATATGCCCATCTTGATTCATAAAATCATCACATGCTTTCTTAGCTTTTCTATGAGGAGAATTTGGACTTTTTCCCATGTGTGCAAAAAATGCATAATTTTCACTGTCATTCACATTCTTCCATGAACGAAAATCATTAACATTGAATGAATCTGATCTAAATCGTCCATCTTTTTTATAGAATAGATAACACGGAAGACAAAATGCAATATCTTTACTAGGAGAATATTTTAACCATGAAGAAAATGACTTAAACCATGATGCTTGAAAGCTATGAGAATGTTTTCCTCCTAATTTTGGATAATTAAATTGCAAATACTGATATGGACCTATCTTAATATAGGTTCTACGAACTTCACCATAACTATCAACATGATATTTACATATTTACAATTGTAACCCTGGATCACGTTTCAAATAATTGATATCAAATCCTACTTGAACTACTTGTGGAGTTTTTGCAAGAAGACTTTCAGAATTTAAAGGATCAAGATTAACGGGATGTGATTCTTCACTAGATTTTGAAGTTTCAATATTTTCCTTTTGAAAAATGCGTCAATCATACATGATCTTTTTATTTACGATTTAAAAGGGAAAAATTACAATCTTTTAATGCATAATTTAGATATAATTAGCTAAAATGTCTATATAAATGAAAATATTAATGCAAAAATATAAAGAACAAACAAACACAAATTCATAGATGCGAAAAATTGATAATAATACAAAAAAAGAAGTATATACACATATATGGACCACCACCCATGCTTATTGGGAGTCACCATCCAGGCTCATTAGAATACATGTCTGAAATATATTAATTTATTTAAATACACCAAAGCAAATCTCGTAACAACACAATCTAAGTCCTATGCCACTATCACTTTATTCCTTACACATATTCATATAAAAGTCACAAATTTATCTATATATAAAAATTAAATATTTTTGAAAAAAATATAAATTAAATTTTCAAATTGAATAAAATATTAAAAACTAAACCCATAACTTACCTTGATAGAATCGGACAAAATAAAACTTTGTGATAAGTAAAATTTGGAATCTTTTGACAGGGCCCAGCAGAGTTTTACCTTATGTATCAGGCAAGATGAATTTTGCCTTAAATTTGGAATTTTTGAAGTTTTATGTACCAGAGGAGTTTTGCCCTTTTCTTTTCATGAATCACCTTCTTCGATGTAGTAGGGACCGTGGGGTTTTTCATATATATATATATATATATATATATATATATATATATATATATATATATATAATTTTTAAAACCTGAGTGGAGTTTGACATACATATATATATATAATTTTTTTAAAAAAAACTATTGGGGGTGGGGGGGGAGGAGGGGCATGTGGGTTGGGGTTTCACACACATATATATACATATATAATTTTTTTAAAAATTCTTGGTGATAGGTCCGCCACTGATCTCTAAAGTACCATCGAAAAGCGTCTGAAAGCGCTCTAATAATTGATGAAAAAAAATTTTAATTAACTCCTCATAGTTTAGAGATATTAATGTGTTACAACAATTAGTTTTCAACCGATGATAAGATGATCAATTCGTAGATTATCGCTAAAAACTCAAATGAAGAATACAATGAACCAAGTAGTTAGTATTTAAAATAATTAGGATAAATAATATTATTTTATTATTTTATTTTATTTTCAAGATATTAATTTTATATTTAAATTTTAATCATTATAAAACTTTTAAAAAATTTAAACATCAAGTACCCTTCTTATATAATTTTTATTTTATTAATTTATAAAATCAGTAGGGATGTAAGCCAAACTCCCTAGCACTTCAAGATAATTTTTTTTTTATAATTTTAAATAATTATATTATTTAAATAATAAAAAAATACATTAAAATTTTTGACCGCATTAAGGGAAAAAAACAACAGGAAAGAGAGGCTCACAGACTGGCCCACAAGCCCCTCAGTCCTAGGGGTCGGGCCGTGCTGGACTCAAGATTTCTGGCCCTAGGCCCAGACTGGCCTAACACGACCTGAAACTGTGCAAATGACCCACAAACCATTACTATTCACAAGAAATATTACAACAAACACTAGATATAACTTTTATCAACCTGTGTCAGCACATGTTGGGGTGGCGCAAGGAGCCAGAGTGTCAAGGGGAATATTGATGCCACTCCCATTGATCGATAGATTAGAAGACGTGTCTGAGCTAGCCCTGCTCACAAGACGTGAGTCAAGAAACACAACAATCACTGTGATGTCATCAAGTGCAGTTGGATTCCCCGGTCAATTTTCTTCAAGTCCGAGCACCTCATTTCCCTTTTCCAGGCCGCTTCTTGCAATGCACCTTTCGCTAACCTCCTGGCACTCTCCTGCACAAGTGAAGCAAATAAGCACACAAGTTTCTTTAAAATATTTAGTCATCCCTCTTTCAAGAGATGGTATTTTGATACATGTAAGCTTATGCCAAGGAGAGATGATAAACAATTCCACATTCTTAAGCTTTGACACATAAAGCAGTTCATAGATGCAAGCAGAGTTGTTAGTAAAGTTGATTGAAGAATATCCGATCACAAAACGGTTATCTAGATGAGGACCATATTATCTGAGAAGCAATTGCTGCCACAATTTTGTAGTTCAACCATCTGTCTAGAGCTTCTCTTTATGGCATGATATCCAATCTTGACCATATTCACAATATAAACTAACTTTTCACAAAAAATTAACACCGCTGTATCAGTAATCTGGTGCTTGATCACAAAATGCAAAATGAATAGTCTTATAGAGTAAATATAATTCTAAGAATCACACTTTAAATGAGGAGAACTCACATTTCGCAGATGATTTTGATCTATGTCAACAGCATTTTGGTTAAAAAGGTGCTCCCAAAGACCATCCGAAGCAAATATAATAAACTGATTGTGTGACTGCAATATGGTGCGCTGAGATTGATGGTTCTGAGCTCGGTATTGGTCTTTAAAATGGTTCAAGAAGACGGAACTTTTGGCAAAATGGCTCCCTGTTGAATTCAGCCTTTTTTTAAGCACACATCACCAATGGACCTTCAAACAAAACAATTGGAGTAGAACATTGAATGCATCACATTATCAATTTAGAAAGACCATACATCACACAGAAAATATACTATCCTGACGAGAAATCGAAAAATTCCTAAAACAGATTCCAAATACATTTGGACTCAAAGCTATCAAGCAAACATTCAAAAATTATAACCAAACAGTGGAAACCTTGATTAGCCAACTTCTCTTACAACACTCCGAGAGTGTAAACATTTATAAAAGTTGAAGGAGAGAAGTCCTTTTGCTAAAGATAGATACAACATTTTCACTTTTGCCTTTTTCTTGCTATTTTCCACTTTTCTAAGAGGACAAGTTCACTGCATCTTCCCAGTCAACCCCTTCCCACAGAAGAATTTAAAAAAAATCATTTCTTGATTTAGACTACAAATGTAAAGAAGTGCTAGGGCTATTTACCACAGAGAGAACTAGATTCCAAAATGCCAAAAAGAATTCCAATAATAGGCCCAATTAAATTAAAATGCAACAGGAGACGACATTGGTAAAACAAAGAAACTTGCAGAGAATGCTAAGTTGACATTCAACAAATAAAATAAGCCAAAGAATCTTTAGGACAGTCAACAATGAAGGTGCAAACTACATCTACCAAGTACATCGACGAACTGTAATTGACAGGTGAAAATGCAACCAAATGACCATGTGAATTGCACATTCCAACCATTTTGACATTTTCATTCTGAATCCCACAAGCACACCAAATGTCCATATGTGCCAGACAACAAAAAACACCAAGGCAGACAATTTTTTCCAATGTCATGGAGTGCTTGTAAGATAACTAGATACAGATGTAAATAACCCCTCTCCTATTCTGCATGAAGAGGAAGACGTATGAATCACACAAACTAGGAGTCAAACATTACAAAGCAGTTTCCTACAAAAGTTCAATCAGATGAAATTATTGACAAACATGTCTCGCCAGCATAAGATTGCAAAATCTGATCAAGCCACGCCAGCCATGCATAAACTATTTGTCTAGACTAAAAAGTATTATGCATAACACTAGTGAGCCTTGTCTGTGGGATATCAACAATCAGTAATCCCACCTCGAGTAAATACTTCCAAATTGCAGGAAATTAGTTAAAAGCAAGTGCCAAGGCTGAGGATTTTTCCATTGTCATGGTGACTCCAATTATAACAAACAGGTAACACACAAAAATGGCACAGGTTCCTGAAAGCGCCAGCAGAAATTTATTTAAAAGAAGCAAGTTCTGGAGTCCCTCACTTTCCATTCTCACCCAAAACAAGTAAATTCGGAGATAAAAGGAAAACAAACAACAAAACTCCTACCTGGATAAGGCCTTTTACCCTCCAGACGTTATGCTTTAGAACAACATTATGATCAGAAGAAAGCTGAATTGGCAGTACTTTCCAAGTAGCCTTGACAAGTCTTCCTAAAACTGCACGGGAGTCGCCAATGTTGGCAATGGTTTCCACTGCAGATTACTCCAACAAGACAGCAAGATCCAACAGCAGCAATCTGCGGTTTCATTGGCCAGTCTTGGCTAACAATAGAAATAAAACCCTCGCCAGTGGCTTGGAATGCCTTTTAAATAACCTGCACTGCAAATTTGCAGATTTTTCTTTTGTGTTTGTTCGAGCTGAAGAGTTTGTTGGAGCTTAACGGCTCCTTTACACCCGCTTAGTCCCCTGAAACCTCTGCATCTCGGCTTTGGTCAGTTCATACTTCCCTCCACGCTGCTCTGCGCGTCTTTTAGATTAATCGATTATACATCCCAATTATCTGCCGCTCTTGTTCAGTCCCTAGAACTAAAATATTTGTATCTAAGAGGAAGCTCTTTTTCTGCATTATGCATCCGTTCATCGTAGTCAGAATCGTCGCCCGGAAGTAGCAGAGGCAGAGAGGGTGGACATTTCCCGCTTTTTGGAGTCTGATTCGTCTATGAATGTGGGGGCAAGGGATTCGATAGCTCAGCTCAGGTAGCCAATTGTCGCCATTCTCTTATAAAACCAAAGAGACTCCGTTACAAAACGGTCCCTTTGTCTTAGTTTTTGGGTTAAACGCATTTCCTCTCTTTGTTTTTCTTCAATTAGTTTATTGGACGATTCTTTGCATGAGACCCTCAAACTTTCTAATTCCAGTCAAATTGACCAAAACGACAAAACACCAAATCACCCCACTAAATTCAAATATATACCATCCATATGATTTTTTTTTTTCTTTCCTCCACCCTTTTCTCACGTTTCCTCCTCTTTTCACTGAATATGCTGGAGCATAGGTCACTAGTCTTTTAAAATTTTTCTGTTTCGTTAGTATTATTATTATCATGAAATTTTACAGGGTTTAAAGGGAAAAAAAATAAAAAAAAGTCCCTCAATTACGCAAGCTTTGGCCAAAGTAGGGAAACAAAAACGAATCAAAACATTTTACAGAGTATTCTGGGTTTTGAAGGATGGATTTTTTTTGTGCCGTTGAACAATAATTTGGAGGATCAAGAGGAAAGTTCTATTGCTAAAGTAGTAAGGATTGGTCCAATACAATCCCAGTTAAACATGAATATGAAAATGGTAAGGGTATGAATCCAAATCCTTTCACAAACTCCCCAACAGACGGAATATGCAAATATAGCGCAAGAATCATCCACTTCGCCATCAATAAAACACAGACAGCCAGGTGATGGAGAACCTCACTAGGGGTAACTATAATAATCAATTTAATTAATACGCAAGGCTACTTCAACAGTTACGCATACTTGAGCTCCTACTCGTCACCTTTCCTGGAAAGCTTCGATTTATGATCGAAATTCTCTATCATTTCCATCACTTTTCCACCCAAACACCCCCTTCCCCACCCCCCATCCCCCCCAAAAAAAAAAAAAAAAAAAAAGGCAACAAAAAACACCGAGGCAGACCATTTTTTCCAATGTCATGGAGTATCTTGTAAGATAAACACAGATGCAAATATCCCCTCTCCTCTGAATGAAGAGGAAGACGTATGAATCACACAAACTAGGAGTCAAACATTATAAAGACATTTCCTACAAATGTTCACTCCGATGCAATTATTGACAAACATGGCTGGCCAGCTTAAGATTGGAAAATCAGATCACGCCACGCCATCCATTCATAAGCAATCTGTTTAAGTATCTTGACTAAAAAGTGTTATGCATAGCACAAGTGAGCCTTGTCCCTGGGATCTCAACAATAAGTAATCCCACCTCTAGTAAATACAGCCAAATTGATTGCAGGAAATTAGTTTGAACCAAGGGCTGCCAAGGCTGAGGATTTTTCCATTGTCATGGTAACCCCAATTATAACAAACAGGGTAACATACAAAAATGGCACATGTTCGCAGGCAGAAATTTATTTAAAAGAAGCCAGTTCTCCCTCACTTTACATTCAAACCCAAAACGAGTAAATTTGGAGATAAAAGGAAAACAAACAACAAAACTCCTGCCTGGATAAGGCCTTTGAAAAACAAAAAGGGCCTGTATTGACAATCTGAATGAGGGAACATATATGCATACAAATACAAGTACATTGATGCACTGTAATTGGCAGGTGAAAATGCAACCAAAGGACCATGTGACTCGCACATTCCAACCATGTCAACATTTTCATTCTCCTTCCCACAAGCACAATAAATGTCCCCCCCCCCCCCCCCCAACACCCCCAACAAAGAAAAAAAAAAGGCAAACAAAAAACACCAAGGCAGAGAATTTTTTCCAATGTCCTGGAGTGTCTTGCAAGATAACTACATACAGATGCAAATAACCCCTCTCCTGCTCTGCACGAAGAGGAGGCTGTATGAATCACACAAACTAGGAGTCAAACGTTATAAAGATATTTCCTACAAAAGTTCACTTGGATGCAATCATTGACAAACATGTCTACCCAGCATAAGGTCGGAAAATCAGATCAAGCCACGCCATCCGTTTATAAGCTATTTGTTGAAGTGTCTTGACTAAAAAATGTTGTGCATAACACTAGTGAGCCTTGTACGCGGGATCTCAACAATAAGTAATGCCACCTCTAGTAAATACATCCAAATTGCAGGAAATTAGTTTGAAGCAAGGGTCATGGGAAAGGATTTTTCCATTGTCATTGTAACCCCAATTATAACGAACAGGGTAACACACAAAAATGGCACAGGTTCCTGGAAGCACCAGCAGAAATTTAATTTAAAAGAAGCCAGTTCCGGAGTCCCTCACTTTCCATTCATACCCAAAACTAGTAACTTCGGAGATAAAAGGAAAAAAAACAACAAAACTCCTACCTGGATAAGGCCTCTCACCCGCCAGACATATGCTTTAGAACAGCCATCTGTGAGTCATTTGGGTGCCGAGAATGTAGCTCCTGCCTCACAGATTCAATACTGACATTATGCTCAGAAGAAAGCTGAATTGGCAGTACTTCCCCAGTAGCCTTGACAAGTCTTCCTAAAACTGCACGGGAGTCGCCAAGGTTGGCAATGTAAAGGTTTCCACTGCAGATTACTCCAACAAGACAGCAGATTCCAACAGCAGCAATCTGCGGTTTCATTAGCCAGTTTCGGCTAACAAGAGAAATAAAACCCTCATCAGTGGCTTGGAATGCCTTCCGAATAACCTCCACTGACATACATTGTTGTTCTGAAGTAAATCCTGTACACCATCATATCATAAGTATCTGACATCGAACTCTAAAAATGACAATTCGAAGCAATTCTATCCTCACACATGAGCTTTAAAACATTGAGCTTTTCTTTTTCCTCTCAAGTTACCAAATTTACTGCACTGCATAAATTGAATAATACATTGCAAGTTGAAGCTGTGCCCAGACTTCACTAGCTTCTCTGGACTTTGTATGAACAAGTTTTCAGTCTAAAATACCACAAGTATGCAAAACAAGATATCCCAATTTCCTTTTTAACATTTTCGGAGAGTTGTTCAATAGAGAGGTAAAAATCACCTTGCTATACTCTCTTCTCAAAATAAATTTGTAGAAGGAACGAAAACATAATCCATGCCCTACAGAAATCCAGAGAGAGACAATAGTTTCATATAGATCAGCGTCCAGCTATAACCATATAAAAAAAAAGAAAAAAAAAAAAGCACAACAGTCGCATATTAACGAAGGTAGTGTTCCAGTGACTTACTCTTAAGATGTTGAAAGAGATGCTCAATGATAAATCTAGATGTTTCAGGGCCGTCGTGCCCGTCATAAATTCCTACGAAGGAACCATAAGGTCCAGACTGTTGCAAGCTTAAACAGCCTGATTCAAGTTGGCTGTGATCTTCAAGGAAATTATTAGCCTGAACTACAGCCTACAGATAAAAAAAGTTTAGGTCAACTACACAAAGCCAATACTGGGAGTAACAGGAAAAAGAAGCGGTATGGTAATCTACTGTTCTTCAATTTAAGTACTTTAACCAACTAACATATTCAATTTGGTATTTTTTATCCATTTGCCATCCACTGTGGCAGCCAGATGGTCGTTTAACCTTACTACAACCTAACACGGAGTAGGATGACCAAAAATGGATTTCAGTTTACAGGTTTAATTTCATTGTGGTAGGAATTTCTACAAACAATTTGGTAATGTAAACAAATCAATTTGGATGCACGCTCAACTGATTCCAGAGATCATAACTTAACAATTGAGAAGTCACAGGGGCAACACTACATTAACACAGAAAGAAGAGCATATACAGGACAATACATTCTTCAAGAAGTTTAAGGACTTAAAAGAAAGGCTTTCCACCTCTTATTTCCTCCAGATTGGACTGCAACTCGATGCTATTGACCTCAAACATCCTCGCCAGAATAATAAGCCTAATAATATCATCTGGTTCTTTTAATAATTCCCTCCCTCCCGCTGGCCTATCAATGACTGTCATCCCCTCCTGTTCTGGTTGGTTTGCATTAGAAGTGCCTTCATTGCCTCCGCAGAGTTATCATGCTCTACATCCACTTTCCCTTCAGCCAATACTACTTTACTCCCGCCCTCCAATCTTTCATCAAGTCTGCAATTCCTTCTCGCTTCCTAACTACCTTAAAATTCATCTTCAGATATTGTGTTATATCCGCTTACTATCGCCGGTCTTGTCTTGGGAGGTCGAAGAAATCCCATCCCAATCACTCTGAGGTGAAGGCATTGAACGATGTAGAAATAACCACAAGGTGGTTTTTCTTCTTCTTTCTCCATCTTTTCTTCTGTCTTCTGCCCTGAAGAATCTTATGCACCAGAAATTCACAGGATTCACAAGGAATGGCTTCCTTGGTTGGTTCAGATGGTGTTTGCTGAAGAAACAACGGGTCGGTCTTTCGGAGTATGAAGGTGGGCAAGGTGGTGGATAAGTGATCAGAAACGGAGAAGAAGGTGAAGAATGTCGAGAAACAAATTGCTTAACAGCTGCAGAGTATATCTCCTCTCCCTGCGTATGGCCACTACTTCCTCCCTCTTCTTCCTCCGGCCTGGATGCTACACAACCTCTCCTCTTCACAAGCCAAATGTTAGAGAAGTGGGTTTCCGCTTTTTTGGAAGATGAAAAGATTTTGGAGTTTCATTCTCTAATGAATCTCTCTTCTAATTACATCTTTAATCTCAGAATAAAAAGAAGCCGCTGCGGTGAAATTTGATTGTAGCTGAAGTATCATAGTTTTTAGAATATAAGATCCCAAAAACTTACACTTGGGGAATTATTTGGTTTAAAATGTTCCCACGATCTATATTTTGTGGTTCCACTTTCTGAGGATATAAACTTTTGCAGCTACCTTTTGCCATTATTACATATTGAATGCCAATATTTGACCATTTCCTTATTGATTGTAAGTGACATTTGTAGGTACGTGTGCAGTAATTATTTTTATAAATATTCTTTTCGTTTAAAAATATTTATTTATTAAATTTTTTAATTTTGTTTCAAAATATTTGTTCGTATATTTTTTAAATTAATGATTAATTTATTCTAATTTTATCCTTATTTATTTTAAATCAATTATACAACTTTTCAAAATTTTTTTTTTTCTTCTTATTTCTTAAAAATTTTCACTAATCAATAACTATAATATTTTTAATATAGATAAAATAGGAACTTTATCTAAATTATAATATTATTATTTTTAACACTCTTAATCTGTGCGTAAAGAATTTTATGAATAAATATTTTGAAATAAAATGAATAATTAATAATTAGCGTTATTGTCATTGTTCCGTAATTAATTTTTTTACATTTGTAAGCAAAACGTATTTGCAATAAGTGAGGTTTATCTTTTTGTTATTCTTTTTAAATTAGAGCCAAAAGCAAATTCTTTAACAAAAAAATACTACTATATATTATCCTTTTCATATATATGTTTGTTTTAAAAAAATTAGGAATTCATTTTAAACATTCAATTTCAAATTTAATTCCTAGCGAAATAGTATTAATTGTGTACTCGTTTTCGTCTAAGTTTTCTGCCACCGTATCTTTGGCTTCTGGGATCCATATTCCATACATGTTCCTCGTCATTTTCTTTATATCCATAATGTTTCCGGTCTCACATTGCCTAGCCCAATCTCCTACCCTGGGGAAGCTCATATCCTCAGGTTTCCTAAACATCACCCGCTTCCTTTGCTCTTGCATCCATTGATGGCATAACCTTATTGCAAAAGAGAATCTCTATCAAGTGATGTTGCTGCTCGTCCTGGCATACCAATGGTTTTGTCAAATCAGTCACTAATCGCAAAGTTACTAGTAATTTGCAACGGCAAGGAGTATATAAACTATTTGTCACTAGTTTAGTAAAAAGGCTGATATCTAGGCCACCAGGTTAAAGATGTTACTACAATTCACAGTATATGGCATTGAGCTTAGAACAAACAAAAATAAATACAAGAATAGAATAATTAAGAGTTAACCATCACACTTTCATTAGACGAAATTTTTTTACCTTTTTTTTTTGCGAAATAAAAATTTATTTTTACCTCACGTTGCTTAGTACATGTACAAAATTTTAATGTATAAAATCCACGAAAACAGAATCTATATAAGTAATTTCCAACAAAATAAAGTTTCTTGATAGGCATGTACGTTCCATATGTTGCTTATCCCATCCAATTCAGCACTGCACATTGCACAGGCAGAGGGGAAAAAAAAGAATAAAAAGAGGCAACTGGTACATATTCAGACCGGGATGTTTTTTCTTACAATAGCCAGAAGCTCAAGGAAAAAAAAAGAAATAATGTTGTAACAGTAAAGTTGAAGGAACTGCTCAAAAGGCATTGGACTATACTGGTTTTGACAGTGAAGTTCTCTTTCCAGTCTTTTCCCGGGCATAGGTAACTAAACCCAAGTTTACAGTTAAAAGTTACAGTTGTACATTAAAGAATTGACGCCTTGCTCTTTATACTTATAGGGACACCTGGTATTCACAAGAGATATTACAACAGACAATAACACTAGATATAACTTTTATCAAGCTGTGGCAGCATCTGTTGGGGTGGTGCAAGGAGCCAGAGTGTTAAGGGGAATATTCACGCCACTCCCTTTGATCGATAGATTAGGGGACTTGACTGAGCTAGCCCTACTCACAAGATGTGAGTCAAGAAACACAACGATCACCGTGATGTCATCATGGAAATGCCGTCGGACTCCCCGGTCGATTTTCTTCAAGTCTGAGTATCTCATTTCCCTTTTCTTGGCTGCTTCTTGCAATGCAGCTTTCACTAACCTCCTTGCACTCCCCTGCACAAGTGAAGCAAATAAGCACACAAGTTTCTTTAAAATATTTAGTCATCTCTCTTTCAAGAGATGGTGACACAAGGAAGCTTATGCCAGGGAGAGATGATAAACTATTCCACATTCTATGCAAGCAGAGTTGTTAGTAAATTTGATTGAAGTATATCTGCTCACAAAACGGCTATCTAGACGAGGACCAGATTTTCTAAGAAGCAAGTAAATTGCTGGCACAAAATTCTGCAGTTCAACCATCTGTCTAGAGCTTCTCTTTATGGCATGATATCCAATCTTGACCAAATTCACAATATAAACTACCTTAAGTTTTCATAAAAAATTAACACTAGGTCCACTACATCAGTACACCGGTGCTTGATCACAAAGTGCAAACTGAGCAGTGTTATAGAGTAAAAAATAATTATTCGAACCACCCTTTAAATGAAGAGAACTCACACTTCGTGGATGATTTTGAACTATGTCAACGGCTTCTTGGTTACTAAGGTGCTCCCAAAGACCATCAGAAGCAAATATAATAAACTGGTCGTGTGACTGCAATTGGTGCGATGAGATTGATGGTTCTGAGCTCAGTATTGGTCTTTTAAATGGTTCGCGAAGGCGGAACTTTTGGTATAATGGCTCCCTGTTGAATTCAGCCTTTTTCAAGTACACATCGCCAATGGACCTTGAGATCTGAATAACAAAACCATGGGATTAGGACATTGAATGCATAACGTTGTCACTTCAGAAAGACCATAGGTCACAGATAAAATCTACTATCCTGTCAAGAAAACAAAAAACACCTAAAATGGATTCCAAATACATTTGGACTCAAAGCTATCAAGCACACATTCAGAAAATTATAACCAATCAGTGGAAACCTTAATTAGCCAACTTCTCTTACAACACTCCGAGAGTGCAAACATTTATAAAGTTGAAGATAAGTCCTTTTGTTAAAGATACATATAACATTTTCAATTTTCCTTTTTTTTTTTTTTGTGGCTATTTTCCCTTTTTCTAAGAGGACAAGTTCACTGCATTTCCCCAGTCACCCCCCTCGTGCAAAAGAATTAAATAAATTTTTTTTTTTTTCTTGATCTAAACAAAATGTAAAGAAGTACTAGGGCTATTTACCACATAGAGAACTAAATTCCCAAATGCCAAAAAGAATTCCAATAATAGGTCCAAACAAAATTAAAATGCAATAGGAGACAACATTGGTCTAACAAAGAAACTTGCAAATAATGCTAAGTTGATATCCAACAAATAAAATATGCTAATGAATCTTTAGGACAGACAACAGTGAAGGTGCAAAATACGTCTACCAAGTACATTGACAGCTGAAAATGCAACCAAAGGACCATGTGACTTGCACATTCAACCATTTTGACATTTTTATTCGCATTCGCACAAGCACACCAAATGTCCATATGTGCCAACCCCCCCCCCTTTTTTCCCTCCTTCCCCCCATTTTCTCCCCAAACAACTTTTCCCAAAGTCATAGAGCATCTTGAAATATAACTAGATATAGATGCAAACAACCCCTCTTCTACTCGGCATGAAGAGGAAGGACGTATGAATCAGACAAAGTAGGAGTCAAACATTATAAAGCTATTTCCTACAAAAATTCACTCAGATGCAATTATGGACAAACATGTCTAGCCAAGCATGAGATTGCAAAATCTGATCAAGCCACACCATCCATTTATAAGCTATTTGTTGAAACATCTTGACTAAAAAGTGCTATACATATCACTAGTGAGCCTTGTCTGTGGGATCCCAACAATAAGTAATCCCACCTCTAGTAAATACATCCAAATTGCAGGAAATTAGTTTGAACCAAGTGCCAAGGCTGAGGATCTTTCCATTGTCAAGGTAACCCCAATTATAACAAACAGCGTAACACACAAAAATGGCACAGGCTTCCTGGAAGTGCCAGCAGAAATTTATTTAAAAGAAGCCAGTTCCACAGTCCCTCACTTTCCATTCACCCCCTTAACTAGCAAATTAGGAGATAAAAGGAAAACAAACAACAAAACTCCTACCTGGATAAGGCCTTTCACCCGCCAGACATTATGCTTTAGAACAACTATCTGTGAGTCATCTGGGTGCTGAGAATGCATCTCCTGCCTCACAGATTCAATACTGACATTATGCTCAGAAGAAAGCTGAATTGGCAGTACTTCTCCAGTAGCCTTGACAAGTCTTCCTAAAACTGCTCGGGAGTCGCCAAGGTTGGCAATGTAAAGGGTTCCACTGCAGATTACTCCAACAAGACAGCAAGATCCAACGGCAGCAATCTGTGGTTTCATTGGCCAGTTTCGGCTAACAAGAGAAATAAAATCCTCTTCGGTAGCTTGGAATGCCTTCCGAATAACCTCCACTGACATACACTGTTGTTCCGAAGTAAATCCTGTACACCATCATATCATCAGTATCTGACATTGAACTCTAAAAATAACAATTAGAAGAAATTCTAGCCGCACACATGAGCTTTAAAACATTGAGGTTTTCTTTTTCCTCTCAATTTACCAAATTTGCTGCACCACATAAATTACATAATTCATCGCAAGTTGAATCTGTGCCCAGACTTCACTAGCTTTTATGTTTATTCTGGACTGTTTGAACAAGTTTTGAGTCTAAAACAACAAAAGTACGCAAAACAAGATATCCCAATTTCCTTTTTGACTTTTTTTTTTTTTTTTTGGAGAGGTTGCTCAATAGAGAGGTAAAAGTCACATTGCTATACTCTCTTTTTGTATAAGGAAAGAAAACATAATTCATGCCCTATAGAAATCCAAAGAGAGGCAATAGTTTCATATAGATCGACGTGCCTCTATAATTATTTTAAAAAAAAAAACCAACTGTCAAATATTAATGAAGGTAAAGTTCGAGTGACTTACTCTTAAGATGTTCGAAGAGATGTTCATTGATAAATCTAGATGTTTCAGGGCCGCCGTGCCCATCATAAATTCCTACGAAGGTGCCATAAGGTCCAGACTCTTGCAAGCTTAAACAGCCTGATTCAAGTTGACTCTGATCTTCAAGTAAATTATTAGCCTGAACTACAGCCATAGAGAACTCCCCACTAAAATGTTGCCCAGTATCCTTGTACCACAATAGCCCATCTTGGCGACCTCCAGTATCCGAACCCGTGTGAACATATCGATCCGCTCTTGGCCGAAAACAGGCCCTCAAAAAGTTCATTAACCCAGATAGCATACCTCATCTCAACCAAAGAACCCTCGCAATAATCCACATCTAGCAAGGGCTCAAAGCAACACTTGGCTTGGAATAGTGTTCAATTGTGTTTCAGCTGTTCCTTCTCCACAAACAATAACTATGTGTGCTAGGAATCTAGAATAGCATATGAAACAAAGAAAATCAGAACTTCCAACAATCACTATGCAATAAATTATATGCCAAATAAACCTACTAAGCGAAACTAGGGAACGGGAATTGCATATGCAAAACCCAGCTCTGCTCTTAAAACATAGCGCCCGGGACCAGAAGAGCCGCAAAAAATGAAGAATTCAATTTGGGCACAGAAAGAAGAACAGGTTGAAAAAAAGGATTGGTCAAATTCGCTTTTTCTTGGGATAACTGTTTGGTCAGCCAGTTGGATTCCAGAAGGTCCAACTCTCAAACCAAACCAAAAAATAAAATGTTCCCCCACAATTCTGCAATCACACCACTACATCAATTCACAAAAATTCAAAAGAAAACAGCTAAGACTACCAAGTGAATAATGGGAGGAAAAAAAAAGATGTTAAAAATCTTACCTTTTACAGGCTAAAATGGAAGATCTGAAAGTGAAAGAGTTTAGATCTATTGATCCATCAAATCGAAGAAAAATTTGAAGTGAGTTTTGATTGCTCTTTTGTTTTTCTCTCTCCCTTTCTCTTGGGCATGAAGACGATGACTAAAGTGATAGAAGATCGTGAAAAGGAGATATCAAGAAGAGAAAGAAGTCTCTAGCGCTATATTATTACTAAATAGCTTGATTGAGGCAACTGAAACTCTGGTCTCTCTCAGCAGACAAACACCATTAAAAACCAACAATGGAGAGCTTGAAGCCAGCAAAGCAGAGGACCAAGTTGGGCTCCACAGCCCCAGAGTTTCTAGAGAGAGAAAATCTCCCAAGCCCAAGAAGAAAAATTTTTAACACTACTCTTGTTGTGCTCGAACAACGTATCCTAAAGTCTTTTTGTAACCCAGAACAAAGATCAAAGGAGAAGGAAGGGGAGTCAATGAAGTTATCTGGATGGAGGATATAATTGCCTGGGGAGTGGTCTTGCATGGATATTTCTCACAACGACTTACACAGTGACACGTTAGATTACTTTTGCTTAAAGCTAATTTTGCTCTAGTATTACCAAATGCCCAAGAAGGTTGACTTGACATATTTATCCACTTAGGCCCTAAGTGGATAAGAATTTTTATAAATCTATTTTAAATTAAAATTTTAATTTAAATATATTATTATTTTTTAAAAATTATTATATACTTATATTATATTATAATAATTTTCTCTTTTGACTTTATTTAACCTCACATACTTAATAATTTTTTATTATACTCAAATAAATTCATTTCAAAATAATTTCTATCAACTTTCACCTTAGTCTCTAGTATTAGTACATGTTTTTGTTTCTCTTTATTTTGTAAAAAAACTTTAAAATATAAATGGATAAGAATTAGATTGTTATGAATTTGTAGAAATATAATAAAATTAATTGAATTATTATTTCATATGATAAATTCATGATATTACGAATATATAATGAAAATTGTCCGTGGTGGAATAAAATAAAAAAAAATTAAGAGCTAAGAGTAAATTATATCTTAAAAGATAGTATTATAATTTCAAAAGATTTATTAAAATAATAAAAAATAAAAAATAATAATTTTTTCTAAAAAATACATTATATAAAATAAAAATAAGAGGAGCAGACGCCATCCTCCTTAAATTCATCTCCACAAATGCGAAATCATTTATGATTGTGATTTTTTAATAAATTCATACAACAAGATAGAATGTATTATTCCTAACATGATTATATATAGAATTCTTACATGATAGTTTTCTCACTTGTAAAAAAAAATCAAATATAATTTGAATAGAGTGGAATATATTCTTTAAATTCTTTTCGATTTATATAAGAGCATTCTACATAATCAAAAAGCCCTTTGCTTCTTGTGGGTAGATAATAAAATTCAAAGAGCATCTTTCCGGCGAGGGGTACTTTTGTCATTTGAATGGCAATAAATTGGGTTGCACTGTAAACAGGCAAGCATGACGGGTACAAAAACTCCAGCGGCCTCTCCACCGTCCCATATTGTGTTCCGACATTATTAAACTCCGCCGACCTTTAATTACTTTGGATATTACACGCCTAACTGTTTTCTCTATTTTGGTTGCTTCCTAACCTTTCAAAGAAAAAAAATAATATTATATATATATATATACCCTATTTTCAAATCTAAATATAGTTTTCTTATTTGTTATAAAATTACTTCGTATATATATATAATAAAAGATACGGAAGGCTTTTATTGTGATACATGATAGCACCCATAACTCTTGTTATGACACATGATAACTCCGAGTCTTGCATAATGTAGTTTAATCCATTTTCTCTTCTTCTTAAATATTATATCATTCCATATGTTTCTTCAAGTATTCTTAAATTATGATGATTGATAAGTCACCTGTGAGAGCAGCTAATACGTTGGTCAGCCCAGAACCGTTGGACTAGGCAGAATAGCCAAATGGCAGTGTAGCCTCGACCCGGGGTAGTCCCGTAGCTTTCAACCATAAGCATAGTATTTTAGGTGTGTCATAAAAAGAAACAAAGAAACATAAGTTATGGTATAATTTTTAAGAACAACTGAACTCGTATTAACTACACTAGCATAGGCAAAGAGAGATAAAGTAATCTTCCTACTCACATGGCCTCCAATCTTTCAGACATCGATATTGAACCAGTCAACGATTTAGAAGTCAATACTCAATTAGATAAAGTTGAATCCAGATTAATGAATTGGAATTTACCAATAGAAAATTTTGATAAAATTTATGAAAAATGAATGTTTGATTTAGTCCAAAGCTATACCATCAAGACTACTAAAAAAACAGTTTCTATAAATCAACCTCATGGTACAATCCAGTTTCTAAATCCTGTTACCTTAGAACAACATAAAAAGAATAAATATCGATATCTTCATATTGGATTAGTTCAAGTAGCTACAAACCACTCTATCGATTAGGAATCGATGCTCCGATTTGCCTTCTTCTAAGAGACAGTAGACATCTAGACTTTCAAAACAGTTTACTAGCAGTCATTGAATCTAATACAGCCAATGGTCCCGTATTCTTTAATCATTATCCAAACTTTACAGTAGATCTCACAGATCCACATATTCTTAAAACCTTAACTTTGAATATTCAAACAAAGAATTTAGAATTTGAATTAGGCTCAAAACCTCTTGGATTAATTTATCGTGTTTATTACAAAGTAATGAAAACCACAATAAATTCTAAAGCTAAACAGCATATAGGAAATCCAAAAGAGACTTGTTTATTAGAAACAAACTTTGAGAGATCCAATACTTTTGTCCCTCGAATGATTAAGTGGGATAATGTTCTCCAAAACCCTATCTGGAATTTTGATAATATTATTAACCCTAAAAAGCATTATGAATCCAAAACATTATGAAAAATAACTGAGACTTCAACAGGTCATATAGAATTAGAATTTAGAAGAAAATCCTTTTCAGGTTCATCTTCTTCATCTTTCTCCTTACCAAGAACACAAAGCAGTAGAAAATTTGGTAATATAAAATTTTCTGGAGAAATTCCTAAAGTAAATAGTGTCGATTTTAGCGGCGAAATCCCTAAAGTAAATTATGAAGAAAATATTAGTGTTAAATCAAGAAGCCCTACTCAATCAGAAATTAATATACCTTCTACTTTAAATGTCTTAACTTCTGAAAATGATTTTGCGTTAAATAAATATTATATTCGTCAATTGTGGAATAGACCTTGTAATAAGCTTAAATGTAAATGGTATTTTGCTAATGTATCTGAATCTGAAAGAGCTAGACTCTTACAACAATATTATTCTGACCAAATTAAAATGAAACAGCATTTAGATTTTTTTATTGGTACGAATTAATTAAGTATAAAAAAAGAGATATATTAAATGTCATTACAAAAAAATGGTATACTTCTAGAAATGAAGTTAGAGAATCAATTTTTCCTCCACCAAAAGAAATCAAAATCCCAATAGAAAATCAGGTAATCACAGCTTCTCCTTTTAAGTTAGAAAATTTAGATAAACAATGTGATATAATCAATAGAGATTTAAATAAAGTAATTCAGCAAAATAACTATACTAATCAAATGTTAGTTACCATGGCTAGTAAAGTAGAGCAGTTAGATAGTAAATCCTCTGTAAGAGAAACCCCACAATTTAAACAATTTAATCCAAAACAATCTATAGATCCTAACCCAGTGTTTAAACCCATAATATATGAACCTAAAAACATAAAACTTGCCAAAGGAACGATGAACCTCGAAGAAGTAGATTTCATTAAAGAAATAAATGAAAATTTAAAAAATTTAAAAACAAAAGATGATCCCGAACCAAGTTCAAAGACACATCTTCAAACCTTACATCAACCAGTTTCCCTTATGGACATTGATCCTTCTCCTGAACAGTTTAATAAGCTTATGGGCAATAAAAGAACTTCAAAACCCAAACAACCAAGGTTTGCAAATCCATATACTAGGAATTATTATCCTAGGCCATCTTTTCCCGATGTACAATTTGAAGAACGCCATCTTGATACCCGCACAGCCTTTACCGGTGAGGATATTATCGAATGGAACATCGACGGTATGTCTGAACATGGTATCTTAGATGTGATTCAAGAAATGTCTATGGCCATCACATCCATTAAATGTAAAAATCCTTCCAACTCTGATCAATCTATCCTTCACATTCTTACCACTGGTTTTACTGGCGTCCTTCAGGGGTGGTAGAATAACTACCTCACTGAACCACAACGTCAAGAAATTTTAAATGCCACCAAAGTTCAAACAAAAGTAATCCCAACTACTAGTGGTCAACCCACTTAAGTATCTGAAACAATTTCTGATTGTTTAAATACTTTTATGTTTACCTTAACTCAGCATTTTGTCGGAAACCCTCAACAATTAGCAGATAGAGAAGTTCTGAAATCCTTACTAATTTAACCTGTCCCAAATTACATGATTTTAGATGGTACAAAGATATGTTTTTACAAAAGGTTATGTTAAGAACATATTGCCATCATGCGTTCTGGAAAGAACGATTTATTTCAAGATTACCTCCCTTATTTGCAGAAAAGGTTAGGCAAAAACTAAAATTATATTTTGGAAACGCAATTCCTTATGACTATCTAGCATATGATCAAATAATTAGTTATGTAAACCAAGCAGGTGCAGATCTTTGCACAGATCTAAAACTTAAAAATCAGATGGAATCATATCATAAGAAATCCAAAAAAGAATTAGGAAATTTCTGTGAAATTTTTTGTTTTTCCCCAATAACTCCACCATCTAAAGAGTTAAAGCAAGCCAAGAAAAGAAGCTTTAAAAAGGAAAGAAAAGAAAGAACTTTTAAACCATTCAAAAGAAAATATAAGTCTTCTAAAAGCACTATTAAATGTTACTTTTGTAGAAAAAGAAAACATAAAGCAGACGAATGCAAAATAAAGGCTAAAAAGAAGAAAAGAATAAATCAGTTTTCTTTACCAAAAGATACTCTAGAACAGATTAATCAAATATTTGATCAAGACGATTCTTCCCCTTCATCAAACAGTAGTGATAGTGAAATAGAAGAAGTATTTGAAATCCAAGAAAATTATTCTGAATCAGTTTCAAGTGAACAATCTTCTTGCGATTGTACAGGTTTATGTACTTGTGCAATAGGAGAACTCTGTATGCTAAATAATTCGCATAATCAAGTTAATATAATCACTAAAGCAAATAAAGAACTTTTCTTTGAACTATTAGACCATATTCAAGATGAAACAGTTAAAATGGGATATTTGTTAAAAGTCAAAGACTTAGTCCTTAATCCAAAAATACAAGTAGAACCATATAATTTAAAAGAAGTATTTGATAAATTTAAAGGCAAACAAAAGGAACCCACTAACTCTTTGCAAGATTTACAATTAGAAATTAAAGAGCTAAAACAGGAAGTTAAATGGTTAAAAGAACAGAACGATCAAAGAATTTCAGACATTAACAAAATAAATACAGAATTAGTTCAACAAAAATTAGAAAGACCTCTAATAGATCCCACATCTTTATCCAATGAAGAAATAGAACAAAATGAAAATAATCCCAATTATATTTCAGCTATTTCTCAAGTAACTTTTCAAAAGTGGTATATCCCCATTCTTCTCAAAATAGGAGGTTTTTCTATACAGTTAGTTTCCCTTCTGGACTCCGGAGCAGATCAAAACTGCATCTGTGAAGGTTTAATCCCTACCAAATATTTAGAAAAAATAGGTTCTAAACTATATACTGCTGCTGGTGAGCAGTTAAAAGTCAGGTATAAATTGACTAATGTCCATCTTTGCAATAAACAGTTTTGTTTCACGAATTCCTTTTTAATCATTAAGGATTTAAGCCAAGACTTAATTTTAGGAACTCCATTCCTTACTCAGATCTATCTCTTCAGTGTAGACCAACATGGTGTCGACACAGAAATAGAATCCATACCAGTCACTTTCTCCTTTCTACAGAGTCCACTAACTAAAGATATCAATCTTCTAAAAAGAAAGATTCTTTGTCGTGAACAACAGATAGCCTTTATAAAAGAAGATATCAAGTATACAAGAATCCAAAGCCAACTACAGCTAAAAGACATTCAGGATAAGATAGAATCTATCCGTAAAGATTTCGAAAGACAAATTTGCTCAGAAGTCCCCACAGCTTTTTGGGAAAGAAAAAAGCATATAGTCAGCCTCCCATACATTAATGATTTCAATGAATCAATGATACCTACCAAAGCCAGACCAATTCAAATGAATCAAGAATTAGTTGAATATTGTAAACAAGAAATTCTAAGCTTATTGCAAAAAGCTTTAATCCGAGAATCCGGATCACTATGGTCTTGTGCTGCATTTTATGTCAATAATAATGCAGAAAAAGAACGAGGTGTTCCCAGATTAGTCATTAATTACAAACCATTAAACAAAGCTTTAAAATGGATTAGATATCCCATTCCCAACAAACGAGATTTGTTGAAACGAACCTTTAAAGCAGTCATTTATAGTAAATTTGACATGAAATCAGGATTCTGGCAAATTCAGATTAAAGAAGAAGATCGATATAAAACAGCATTTAATGTCCCATTTGGTCAATATAAATGGAATGTAATACCTTTTGGCTTAAAGAATGCACCCAGTGAATTCCAAAAAGTCACGAATGACATTTTTAACCCTTATACAGCCTTTACCATTGTCTTTATCGATGATGTTTTAATCTTCAGTGAATCATTTGAATAGCATCTTAAACATTTACGTCTTTTTTGTGAAATTATCACGAAAAATGGGCTGGTAGTGAGTGCATCTAAACTCAAACTTTGCCAATCCCAAATTAGATTCCTAGATTATGAATTAACCCAAGGAACTTATAAACCCATTTGCAGAGTAATAGAATTTGCAGATAAATTTCCTTATGAAATTAAAGAAAAAACTCAGCTTCAAAGATTCTTAGGATGTTTATATTACATTTCAAACTTTATTCCTAACCTTAGAATCATTTGTGAACTTTAATACAAGCGTTTTAGAAAAGATCCAATCCATTGGAGTGAAGAGCAAACCCAAACAATTAAGAAAATAAAATAGATTGTCAAAAAACTCCCCTGTTTAGGAATTCCAGATCCAACAGCGTTTATGATAGTCGAAACAGATGCTTCAAACTTAGGTTATGGAGGAATATTAAAACAGAGAAAAAACAATTCTTCATCAGAACAATTAGTTAGATACCATTCCGGCATTTGGCTTTCAAGTCAAAAGAATTACAGCACCATTAAAAAGGAAATCCTTGCCATTGTTTTATGCATCTCAAAATTTCAAGATGATTTAATAAATCAAAAGTTTTTACTCCGGATTGATTGTAAAACAGCAAAAGATGTTTTACAAAAAGATGTTAAAAATTTAGTAGCCAAACAGATTTTTGCCAAGCGCTTTTATCCAACTTTGATTTTGACATTGAATTTATCAAAGGAGAAAACAATTCTCTACCAGATTTCTTAACCAGAGAGTTTTTGCAAGGACGAACCTAACTTTTAACACAGTATTCAACACTGTGATGAGTACCGATTCATTTCTGGAGCTCGTTCATTTGCCTATAAATAGCAATCTCAATCATCATAATCAAGCATGGATCAACAACTAAGATTTCGTCCGCCTCAAGGTAATCGTTTTATAGTTCTAAACTCTTTTCCTTCTCTTCCATCCAGTTCCGTGAGCAAATCACCGCTCACAATGAATCTCTTCGACCCAGTCTCTTCCAAGAACACTGAAACCCAGAAAACAGACTTATCCTTTTACACAATCCCTTCTCCAACTTCTTTTAAAGAAGCAGTAGTCCCAAAAACGCCAACTAAACCTAAAAAGCCAGCTCTTTCTTTAGTCAAAGAAAAGTTTGAATTCCTTCCTAAAACAGTTATCCCAATTTTAGCTCTTCCTAGAGAGCTAACAGCCCTTCCAGAAAGAGATTTAGTTAGCAAGCTTCACCCCGAAGCCTATCGTCAATCCAGTCACATATTTAAATCCGAACCTCAAAAAACTCGTCTCTACTATGAGTACATTCTTTTTGCTACCAGATCAATAGAATTTGAACATGAAAGACACTTCAACAGAGTCGACAAAGGCATAGCCTATTCAAAGTGCAGGATTATGAAAATCCTAGATCTGAATACCTGGCCAGTTACTTGCATCTATACCCCAATTCAGTTCAAAACACCTTTCAAGCCTCCTACTTACAATTTTATGGATTATATCGATGCCTGGTACAATTTCATGTACCTCAGAGACTTCACACATACTTGGTTTGTTAAGTATGGCAAAGATCCAATCAATCCTATACCAAGTTGGTTTTATGCTTGGTGGAAGACCTTCGGTGGAAACAAATCCACTTTATCCAACCAGAACTTACAAAAGTTCAACCAGTTTGTAATAGAGAGTCAAATTCAGGGATTAACTGTAAACAATCAGCTTTGTAAATATTATGTTGAAAATAAAATATATTTTGTATTAGGATGGGGTTATAAACTTGATACAGTTGATAATGTAAAATATCTCTGCAAAGAGATACGAGTCAAAGGTTGGACCCCAGTTCCAAAGACAGAACAGAAAGATTCAGATGTGCAATCCTCCTCCAGTAAAGGCAAGAAGATTAGTAAATCAGAATTGCAACTCCAGTTGCGCTACTACAGCAACAACTTCAACAAGCAGATGATGATGAAAGTGAATCTAAATCACAACCAGAATTCAGCCAGTATGATAACGGAGATATGTACAATCCATCTGGTATTGCTCCAGCATACCTCTGTCAGAGTTCATAAATGACAAGACTTCACTAAAAAAGCAAAAGAGAAAAACGCACCCTCCAGCTTTATTAGCAATCTAAGAGACTTCACGATATCACTCAGGTCTTCTGCAAAATAATTCAGCTGACAACAGAACATGGTGGACCCCTCCACTCAAAAAAGCTTCTGGAGCCTTTTTTCATCATGGCTGACAATCTGATTCCATCATCCACTCAAGTGGACCTCACTGCAATAATTCAAAATTCAATCAGAGAAAACTATGCCCTCGCTGCCTATATAAGACAACATCTCATTGAAAATATGCAGACTCACTCGCCATTAGAAAAACAATAGAGTGAAACTTCTCTCTACCTTGATATTTGTGACACTTGTCACCATTTTCGTATTCTTGTAATAGATCGAGATCCTTTGTAATCCTTTTAAATATTGTTTCAAATTCAAGAATTCAGGCAGTTTATACCCTATTTTCAAATCTAAATATAGTTATCTTATTTGTTATAAAATTACTTCGTATATATATAATAAGAGATACGGAAAGCTTTTATTGTGATACATGACAACACCCATAACTCTTGTTATGACACGTGGTAACGTTCTTTGATGACACTGACGCATTGAATTTAAATGAATATTTTTTTAAAGAAAATATAAAATGTTATTGATTTAGATGAAGTTTATCCAATAAATAAAACTCTGTATATATATAATAGGAGATGTGAAAGGTTTTGCTATGATACGTGACATCACTCGCAACTCTCGTTATGAAACGTGATAGTGTCATTTGATGATACTGGTACATTGAATTTAAATGAATAGTTTCTTAAAGAAAATATGAATTGTTATTGATTTAAATGAAAGTTATCTAATAACTAATCACTTAATAGACTTTTAAAAAATTATAAAGTTATAAATAAAAATTAATACTTAATAAAATTTTAAAAAATTAAAAAATTATAATTAAAAACTATTTATTTAATACGTTTTATTTTTCGTCATTTCGTGCAACATACAAACAAGCACTAAACTAGTTAGAATAAAAGCTTCTAAATATATATTTTTTACTAAAATTTGAATATCATATTTTAACTTAATTAGTATAAAATATTTAAAAAATATATTTATTGATGAATAAATTAACGTTTATCGAGATAAGTAATATGGCTATAAGTTAATAAAATTTATATCTCTTAAATGGAATAGACCGATTGTGGAAATTTATATTAAAAAAATATAGTTATTTAAAAAAAAATTACGCCTTCAATTTTTATATTTTAAAATAAAAATATGAATATTTAAATATAGAAGAAATTAATGCAATATTGTATTTGGTTTTGTTGGACGTAAAATACAAATTTCCCTTAATTAATATGTTCAGACTCCTTTTTAATATTGCAAAAATAATTATACTGCTGATGAAAATTACACATTTAATAAATTTAAAAAAAGGTACAAATACTTATATACTATACAATATTATTGCCTTACAAATGAAAAAAAATACCAAAAAAAGTACAAATGTGAGGGTATTATATTATAAAGGATAATAAATTTTATATATGATTGGATTAAATTCCCAATCCAATTATTGTCACTCGAAAAAAATTAATCTTGGCCGATTTAGTTGACTAAGGGATGCAGGTCTCATATCCTTCAATGAAACAGAGCAAATAACTTCTTTCAAAACTTGTCTGCAAAGAATATGCCTAAAAGTTTAGACAAAGTTCTTTTATGATTTATTTATTTTTGGTTAAATAGCTTTCTTTTTTTATGCTTAAAGATCATAGCAAGTTACTAGTAAAATAGAATTGTATGTAGCCCTATTTGAATCAAAACATCAATCTTCATATCTCCCCTGCTGTTTTTTTTTTTTTTTTTTTTAAGTCATCGAAGTCCATACTTCAGTACTATAACATATAACAAAATTATAGTTTAACTGCGTAAAAACTCACCACGTTAAGTAATTGTCTGAGTTTAATTTACCTTATTCGTTCCTCTCACATATTTATTAAAAGACACACACATATGTATATATTCTATTTCGATTTTGACCAAAAGAAAATGATTTTTTTTTTTTGGGAAAAACACTAAACTTGATTTTATATATATATATATATATATATATATATATATATATATATATATATATATATTCTTCCACTTCTAGAGAGAAACCAGACATTATTAGCACCTTATTCAATTTTATCTTGATTTGACATGCCTTATTTGGACAATAATTTTTTATTTTTATTTCAAATTAAATTTTCACTTTAATTTAAATATATTATTATTTTATATATTTTTTATTTTTAAAAAACTATCATTTACTCGCGACATATCATTATCATGTGCTCTCTCTTTGAATTCCATCTCACCTACATATTTAATAACTTAAATTAAGTTTTATTCACTTATAACATGATTAAAGAAAAAAAAATCATTTACTTCTTTTCGAATTTATTGACCTTCTTTCCATCTCATCTATTATTATCTCAACAGGACGTTAATTTGCTTTTCTTTCTTTTTTTTTCCTTATTAAAAATCTCTCTATATATAAAAGAAGTTACGGAAGGCTTTTGATGCGGCACTTAGCACCGTTGACATTTAGTAATATTAGATTTATATAGAGATTTTAAAAAAAAATATGAAGATTTTTTTAAAATTTAAAATATCAAATTTATTTGAATTTAATGAATTCAGATCTTGACAAATATTAAGTTTACGTGAAGAATGAGGAGATATGTTATTTTAATTAAGTTAAGTTAATTTATCTACTAATTTAAATTATTTATAAATTAATATTTTTTTAATCAAATAAAAAGTTATCTTACTTAATTAGATATAAATAATTCTATGTGTATAATATTTAATTTAAAATTACTTTTTAAAAAAAAAATAAAATAAAATATAAAAATTATTTAAATTTATTAAATTCATATATAAATTATTACAATCTGTACAAACACGAGGAATCAAACTAGTTTACGATAAAAGAAAAAGATCTAAGCATGCCCACACAATGTCACTTCAAGGTCTGCCCTATTCGGTTGACCGAGGCGAAGAAGACTGGATTCATTGGCTTCATCCCGCGGGCAAAATTATTCCGTAGCAAAATTTGAGAAAGCATAGCTCCAGCAGGGAAGACGGAGGTTGGGTTACGTCACTTCACGAATATCTCTATTATTAATTATATAACTCTGTAAAAAATATATATCAGCAAAACATATAAATTATAAATTAAATATTACTTTCATTTTATAATATATATTATTTTAAATTAAATTTTTTTAATTTTATAAAATTATATTATTTTTTTAAAACGATTTATATTATAAAATAAAAATAATAATATTTATAATATATATAAAAATCAAATTTATAATTTTACAAAATACTATTATTTATAATTTCGCTTCTTTATCGCGAGGCATATGTCAGAGGTCTCCTGTCAAGTTTACTTCGTTGTTTTGATGAACCACGAGGGGTTGGCTGAGTCAAAGAGTAAAATCCGGCTTTATTGGTTCAATGGATGCTGGATAGAGGAGAATGAAATCAATTGAACGAGGTACACGCCTAGGAATTGGTGATAGGTGCAAGCGAAATTGGAGTCCCATCAATAATATATAATATTTTTATACGTTCATTTAATTTTTTTATATAAATTAAGAATATTAAAAATAATAATATTTTTTATATAAAATTTTAATAAATATATTTTTTCAAATTTTATTATTTTTATTTCTATCTCTCTTTTTGTCTTCTACTTATATTATAAGTATTAAATTAGAGGTAAGGTATAAAAATATTAATAATTAATATATTAAAAATATAAATAAATATTTATTTTGAAATAAAATAAAAAAATTAAATAAATACCTATAACGAATAGAATAACATTCTGCAGGCTAGAAGTTGAAATAATTGTGCCGTACTTATGCAATTTGTCCTTGGTGCTCTCTTTTCCCCGCTGCTGTCTGGATTTCGTTATTTGCCAGTTGCCACCCAATGTACTACAAATTTGAATACTTGCTCTCATTCCATAAACTCCAATTCTCCCGCCACCAATTAATAAAATACCAGCCGACTTCAAATTGAACAGAATAATAATAAATAAAAAAGAGTTTGAGGAGATAAATAATAGAAAAAAAAAAGTAGAGATTGAAGATATAATTTTTGAATTTGTTAAAAAAAAAAATCTATAAGTATATTTTAATCATTTAAAAAATATTTGATTTTTAAGAAATTTTAAGAACAGATGTCATATGCTATGCATTTCTTTTATATATGAATTGAATCTTGACATGTGTTCTTGTATATTTTTGTAATATTTGATTTGTGCTTTGAGTTGTCTTCTTCGCTCTCTTCCGGCATTTTAAAAGACGATCACCCTCAACCTAATTCAAGCGCTTAAGGTGAAATACTATTTATCATTCCTAATATTTAGAATTGAATATCTATATTTAAAATGTTTAGAAATGAATATTTATTTTTATAAATAAATATATATATTTTAAACTTGTATAATTAAACTTATTCATTTAAGAATAACACCCTTAACCTATAAATCCTACCATTAATATTTATAATTAACACTTTACTCATAATGAAATGATCTCTTAAAATATTTGTCTTTAAGTAAAAAATAAAAAAATACTAGTAAAATTTAGATAGGGGGAGTATATGGCATCGTAGTAAGTTTTACCATGAAAACAAACAATGCTTGCGGCTCAATATTTGTTGTAATTTGTGTTACTTATTTGTTGTAATAAATTACGTGGTTTCTATTGAATGGAGGAAAACATTACTTGTTTGGAGTTCAGAGTTATTTGTTTATGTTTTGTGTGATGAGATACGGATGATGGATAAAGATGGCTAAAAGTGAGGGAGATCTGTCCCCTTACCTAACTAGAGACTACGAGTAGTTTGGAGCGACTTGTAAAAGGGCAGCCCCAGCTTCTTGATTGGACGGATTCCAGTTTTGTTCATAGCTAATTAGTGAGTTCCGCTTCCAGGGCTTCCCTCCTCTTACTTTGCAAGTAGACAATCCAAACCAAGGCCGTGGGTGCAATTTTTGCTTAGTACAATATATCCTTCCCGGCCTCATCTCATCTTCCAACTCCAAACATCAATGTCACCCTTCCCCATCTGGTCCCTGATTTACATACGTAGTTATTCACCATTTCTCTTTGTTGTTATCAGACTGATTCTATCCAAGAAATGATCCACAAGATTGACAGCAACGAAAACCGCCCTCGATGGCCATGATAAATTTTCTGATCTTAAACATGCTAGTTGTAGTTTTGACAAATCAAAATATACAGTTTGATTTTTATTTTAGTAGAAAGAAACTCTTAGTTAACTCGGGACGAAAGATCAACTTTAAAATCCATCAATTTTATAGAATTTAAAAGGGGTTTTCATATTGATGCAGCTGTGTAAGCGGAGAAGGTTATTTGGCTTATGATATATGGCTTCGGCCGTATGCTTCCAAGACCAACATTGTGAGGGGTCACGAGGCACTGAAAAGTTCAATTATGGGGCCTTTCTGCAATGGAATATAGTCTTCGAAAATGATTTTTATGATTAAACAAGACACAGGACTGATCATGTTTTGCTTTGCCTATGCCTTATCTCAACCACCAGAGTCAGAGAAACAGCCCTCTTTCTCTCGTTCTCTCTCCACCAGGTCCAGGGATAAATGATAATGTCCTTCTACCCGAATCAACGAGAAGTCTTATCGCCTCCCAAAGCATAAAAATTTATGCAGCGGCATTAAAGACGTGGACCCTGAATTATATCTGCAATTGAACTAATAATTATTGCTTTAAAGAATAGCACGATTGATCCTCCATACAATGGCAAATGAATTTTTCAATTTGCTTTTCGTGTACGTGCGAATTTGATTTTGATGAGAAAGAAGCACAGAACTAGCTAAACTTGGCTTCTGAGAGTCCTTATATTTGACCTTTTTCTGTGGAAAAAATCGACTCCCTTAGTCAAACAAATGCAACAGCTGTTGCCTGTCTGCGTATTTTATTGATCAAAAATGTCTTCGGAACTGAAAGAATGAAACAATGAAAGTAAAACTAAAACCACGAAGATTGCAGGCTTGCAGATGTTTACAAGTGGCTAATCCATGTCAATTTGTCAAAACCGTGGAGACATAATTGAATACCTGCCTCCAAAATTTTTTAAAATAATAATTTTAAATTTAAAAATTTTATGTTCTGTCTTTTTAAAATTATAATATTACTATTTTATATCGTCGTTTTTTTTGGTCTCGTCCGTACAAAATGCAAATCTGTTTCTCAAGATGAAGATGGTGATGAGGTATGCCGTGATGCAGATTTTGAGCCTGCGAAATTGATTTGAAGTTTTGGCAAAGAAAGATTATGCAAAAGGTAAACTAATGAATGGTCAAATCACATGGCGTGACAAAGTATTCATTAGTTGAATCTACGTACATGTGAATAATGTGATGTGGAAACGAGGGGCAAATATACTATGAATCCAAATTGCGGGTCCTTTTTTGAAATTATAGAACTCATTGCTTCTCTAACCATTATAATAATTTAATTTACTGCAGTCAACAATTGGAACAGGCAAAAACAACCATTAGAATTGACTGAACCCAATAATTTGTTCTTCAAGATGAGTGTATATATCTGGTCATTGACCAGGAAAAAAATCTATGACATGAATAATAATGATTGAATTAAGATAAGTTTATTAAATATAGTATTTAATTATTAATGAGAAAAGAAAAATTATAATGTATTATGAGTATATGATAATTTTAAAGAAATAAAAATTATTTAAATTAATTTTATTTTAAATTAAAATTTTGAAGAATTACTTCCCAAATACAGTCATATCCATTGAGCAACCTTGTTTGAGAATTATTTAGTAAAAAAAAAAACTTGTTTGGGAATTGGTCAATTAGATCTTGATGTAAGAAAAGTAATCATTTTTATAGTGTATGCTTTTTTTTCTTCTTTTACCATTCACTGAATGACATTTTTTTTTAATATGAACAAATTTCGTATCTAAACTTTTATAATTAATTCATTTCATTTAAAGATGTAAAGTTTTATTAATATATAAATCATATTATTAACATATTTAATTAATATCTTTAAAAAAATAATCTTCAATCATAGATGAATATGAGAAAAGAGAGTGACGTTCGCTCTCAAGACTTTTAAAAAACTATTTATTTTTAAAAAAATTTATATATACTTTATCTTCTGTTCTCTAAAATTTATAATATCATATTCTACATTTTATTTATTTTTATAACTTTACTTCCAAATTTAAATTTTTTTACTCAATTAATAAGAATAAGATGATAATTACCCGATTCTCTTATTAGGGCATTCAATTCGGATAAGGTATAGTCTCCGTATCCTGTTTTCCTAATTTGATATTCTAAATCTGCATATTTGGATTTATTGCAGGCTCCAATTCTCTATTAATGTTGTAGCAAAGTGAAATCGCAAGCTCTAAAATAATCTTGCACATAGATTATAGATATACCCAATTAAGCACTTCAATAATTAGAAGATCTTCTTTTAGCATTACACATGGATATTTCCAGTTATGCCAATAAGTCAAACTCATGCCATCTGCAAAAAGCCAGAAGTAGCATTATTAGTTTCGGGGGGAAAGCTACTTATTAGACAATAATCTTGGAGGGTGGGGAAGTTTATTTGATATTATTAAAGTCATTTTTGAAGAAAAAAAAAAAAAATGGTTTTACTCAACTTGAGTCTTGACATATAGGTATCTAATAACAATTTCATCATCAAGAAACTCTTGTATTGTCCCATGCTTTGTAGTTTACAGCATGCATGACCTTTCATTAGCTTACTGACCATTCTGGGATGCATGGGGAGTTTGGTATATAATTATTGCGAGGAAAAAAAAAAAAAAAAGGCTTTTTGATTATCACTTTTTGTATAGATTATCGTCATTATTTAAGTAGTATATGAGTGGACGGAAATGGGGACGGAGACAGAGGAGCAAGGACGGCAAAATATTTAAATTTTGATTTTTTTTTAATGCTTCAATAAAATTAAAATTTGTTTAAAAACTTTCTTTATATTTTACTATTTAAGCTCTAAAAATTTTTTAATATATCTTTTTATATAATTTATCCTTCTAACTTCAAGTTTCTAGTTCAGTCTCTGAAAAGATTTTTTTTTAAAAAAAATCTTTTAATATATATTTTTATATAATTTATTCTTCTAATTTCAAGTTTGTAGTTTCAGTTCCTGCGTGTAATTTTGAATTAGAGTTACATATTTTTTTATTTATAAAAAAATTTAAAAGTATAAAATACATTTATCTTAACAAATTAAACATTCAATTTTTAAAAATTTAAAACATAAATATAAATATTCAAATCTAAACAAAAAAAATGTATAATATGTTTATTTGTTAATTCACAATAAAAATGTTAATTTTACTTGCAATCGTTTTTTTGAAATAAAAATAAGAGTCATATATTTGAGATTGAACAAATTTTGAATATCCAACCCTTAAATATATTTTATATCACTTCACACGATCACATCAACCTTTGCTCTTAGGGGTAGCAACCCATAAAGCAAGTGAAGTTTTAAATCAAAGAATGCTGTTTCACGGACCTTGCCTTTGCACTTGTCCATCATGTATGCTTGCCATGTGATGTGGTGATTATGTTCCTCTAGGGCTCTACCCCAAAGAAAAATCATGTACCCAAAAAAAAAAAAAATGATTGCCCATACAAAAACTTTTAGGTAGGAAGAAGTTCACAATCCCAATTATTTTAGATGTGTCGTCTCGCGATTTTAATTGATAAAAAACATTGAAGATGTAAATTAGTCTAGACCGACTTAACTGAATAGGTATAAAAACTTAATTAAATTAGTTTAGGTAAGTTTGATTGACCGACTCAATTGAATAAGTACAAAAACTATCAAATGTAGTTGATCAATTGAAGTGCAATCATAGATTGGTATCAATTAGATTAATGCAACGGAGTAAACTTTATACTCATTTGATTTGAAATTAAATATTTTATTTTAAATTAATACGAAAATTTAAGAGAATATTTAATTATAAAAAAGTTGTTATTTACCACTCATTAATTAAAGGATACATAGAATGACTTATGAGTTAATGGATCATGTATATTTTACATAACGAAAGTTGTCTAAGTAAATTTAAATGAAAAAAAATTGTTTATTTTTGAAAAATAGATATTTATTTTTAACATTTCATAATAAAAGTGTGAAACTCATTTTCTGACAGAGGAGCTTTTTTTTTTTTTTTGTCTATATTAATATAAGACAAATGTTCAAATATACTTCAACTTTAACACTCCTATGGAACCTTACAAAGAAGAAGGGAATAAAAAAGAAAGGAAAGAAATAAAAGACACAAAAAATGGGACAAGGTTACCCTTAGTTGGATATTTTTCTTTTCTTTTCTTGTTTCAGCTAGTCTAAGTTAGCTTGGTGATATAGTGGTAATTTAATTAGTTATTTCAAAAAAAAAAAAAGAGAGAGAGACACAATGACTTGTACATAATTGGATGCTTTTCTTTTATTTTTCTTTTTTAATAGAAATGGAACGTAGCCCAATGTGAAACTTAACCTATATATCGAATAACAACTCTTTTATTATTAGAATAAGTTATTATCAATAACTTAACTGTATTTTGAAGTATATAAAATATTGTAATTTAAAAATACAATTGACCTTAAAATTTATTGAACAAATTATGATATATAAAGTACTAACATTTGTTCAAATCATTATAGTTCAAGGATTAAGTATTTACTGAAAACACATCTTCTCCGTAAAATATTAAAAAAAATTAAAAATTCTACCCAAAAAGCAAGAAAAGAAAAAGAAAACCGTTATCAAATATCCATTTTCATCTTTCTCTTCGCTGGAAGAAAAAATCATTTTTTTTTTATACAATCTGGGTCTAGAGATTTATCGGTCTGCTCCAGAAGAAGACTCGGGCCCAATCCATCTGGACTCAGCCCAAGAAGATACTGTTGCTTCTGTATTAATCCTAATGGGACTATGGGGCTTGCTTGATCCTTCGAATGTCAGACCCTTTCTTCTGTCGGATCGGACACGTACGTCATTTACAGTTACAGGTATTTCTCTTATTTCCTTTGTCCTTCGAACGTTCGACGCAGTCTGGTCTCCGGTGATTGTTTCATCCATGCTCGACTAGGGTTCTTTGAGTCCAGTTCGAAGTTCATTCGAACATTAAAGAAGAGAATGGCATTTTTGAGGCGAATTAAGCAATCAGACATCAAAGTTTTATCGAACCAATTCCTGAGGTCCTATTCTCAGAATTATAGCCCACTTAGGGCCAATTATTCATATAGCAAATGTTTGGCTTTGGATTACCGAAGCTTACCCATCCAGAAGTGCCAATTCGAGCTACCGACCAATGTCAGGTTCTTCGCTGCACCAGTCCGGGTAATTTCATGCGATTTTATGACTTGTATGCCGAGCTGTGGTTGTGTGTATGCATTATGATTGAGTGGCATTTATGTAAAGTTTAAAGGTTTCCAGATAAACCTATGTTAATGCAGTGATTTGGGTATTTTAGGCTAAGCCGAAGAGAGAAGAGAAGGACACTGGTCCAAGATTGAATGAGCAAATAACAGCAGACGTTGTTAGGCTAGTCACTGATGAAGGTAACCAGTAAATCCCTATATTCTTCTTGATCATTTTTCCCTTTAATGTAAGGGATACACTGGTTGTTGTGCACCGCCCGATATTTTGAAATCTAACTACTTATTGTGGTTTATTTTGACTTATACATATTTTCAGGGCACCATGTTGTGCCAAAGCGGGAGGCTTTGAGACGTGCAAGGAATCTCAAGCTTGATCTGGTTGAGGTAATTTATTATTGTCTCAAGTTTTCACTTCTTTTGCAACTAACTAACTGAGGGTATATTGCTCTCATTTCATTTTTTCTCTAATTTATTTGATGTCTGACTGATTGTATACGCTCATTGCAGAGCATCCATTGCTGTCTTGCAGCAGAGTACTTTGACTAGAGATTATACTTTGCCTTCAAATTTCAGTTAATTTCTTTGTCAATGAAATTTAGTGACTTGTTCTATCCAAAGGAAATAAGAGTGATAGCTTGATTCTTGTGCAGTTCCACTTTTTAGAATTAGTATCACTGTGTAATGGTCTCTCTTAAAAAGAAATGTAATGCCACCATCACTTCTTTGGTGGAGCCAAAGGAAGGTCACTCTTTAGGTGCATATGTCACAAACAAAAATGGTTCTGATACCTGAAAAAACATTGTTGCTCTCTGTTAACACTCTATGTAAATTGGTAGCTGAGTTAGTGACTTCGTGGAGAGGCCCGAGAGGAACTTGAAAACAATCAGATAAGTTGGGGAACTTAGTTCTAAATCCAAAGGTACTTGAGAATTTTTGAACTCCAGGAAGTAATCAAACAATGGTAATTAACAATAATTCTCTATATCTGTCTTACTGCCCTATAGAGGTCCGCAGACATATTTGTGATGTCTTTTTATCCAAAGGTATCATAAGATTTGCAGAACAAGCTAACATTTTTCTCTACTTTTTTTGTATTTTTATTCCTTTGCTTCATAAACAGTTGCCATTTCATTAGACACTATAATCCTGGCACAATACATGCATATTCCTGAATACTTTCTGCAAATCCTGTGCTATTCAATTAAAGACTGACTGGTAGTGGTCAGTTTTAAGAAGTTGATGCTTATGGGAGAATTGGAAGCTAGGGTCCTATGAAGTTGGTTTGGGTAAACTACCTTTTAGTGAGCAAATCAAAGTATAATATCCTCCTTTCTTGACAAGAATTCTGCCACCTAATCTGCTGTCAATTTCATATAATCTTTCCATGTAAGATGCAGGCAGTATGACAAGGAATAAGATATATGGAAATGTAATAAGTGTTTTTACCTAAAATCATTAGAGGGAACTAACGATATTGTCTTGTTACAATGATTAAATGAGATTTCTTTGCCTTCTTGTTTGTGTTGTTCCTATGTTGCAAAGTGTAGCAAGAGACCCGTGGTTTTCAGTCTGAAATTCTTGTTTTGTTTCTTCAGGTCCAGAGAAATGCCAAGCCTCCTGTCTGCAAACTCATGGATTACAACAGAGAAAAGTATCAACAAGAACTAAAGGAAAAAGATCGTGCCAAAAGCAAGGTAGCTCGCCTTTGAACTTAAACCTTTTTTTGTATTTCAACAAGTCAAATGATTTGGCTTTTACAATGGACATATTTGTACATGTCATATGCATATGTGTGTAAATGTATGTAAGTACATATGTTTATGCCTTTATATATTTGTGAACTTATAGTCTATAGCTACCGTGGAAAATTTAGAATGTCAAACTTTTTTACTTATTGTTCTGTCTCATTATGGTAGTTTTACAAAAATATCAGTAATTTTGAAGGACTAAGTAGCTTTTCTTCCAGGAGGGGGTTAGTAGAACGATGGATCTTATTGCGTTCTGAAGTAGCCCAATGGAACTTTCTTATTCTCTTTTCTGCATAATGATCTCTGCGCATGTTGAGGAATTCATAGGTGATCATGCATTTAACTGGTTATAATTGCAAAGATGTATACGGTAAAAGCACAAGGAGACGTCATAGATATGTAGCGAGTCGGAAAGAAGGAAGCGATGTTTCCTAAACTAATTAGTCTCTCTTTATTTGGTTTTGGTACAAGCTGCATTTGTGTTTGACCAATAAATAGGGCATCTCAAACAGAGTATTGCATCTGTCTGGCTATCATATTTGCCTTCTAGTAAAAAGAATGTACAAAGATCTGGCTCAATCCCTCTCAGCGATCAGTATTCCGTGATCAATACATTGTATAGATAATGGGAAAATAGTGAAAAATGCCATCAAACTATTTATGTTTCATGATTTATATCCTTTATCTTTTTTGTACTTTTTTATATCCTCAGTAAATTTTATGTATTTTAAAATATCATCCCACCACTCTAATTCTGGTGAGAATTGGCACGTGTCCGGTGAAAATTCTCATAATTTTTCCAAGTCTCACTGAAAATTCTTATTTAGAGTGGTAAAGGATATTTTAAAGTACATAAAATTTGTGAGGTTATAAAAAAGTACAAAAAAAGATAAAGGATATAAAGTATAAAATATAAATAGTTTGATGGCATTTTTCACTATTTTCCCTTAGATAATTAGTATAGTTTCTTGTACAATCTATTGTGCATATGTATATAGGTCCAATTGTTACTTTATCTTAGAAGCAAATAATTGGTCCGTATTATGCTTTCCTTTTAAAATAAGCCAGCGGTTTGGATTCTCAGTGTCTATTTACGTCTTGAGTATCATGTGAGTATTGGACAATGGCTTATAAATGACAAATATTTGTTTGTTAAGTGTCCATTGTGTTTGAGTATTTGAGTTTTGATTATAGACACAACTAAAGGAATATTAAATACCAGAACTTGGACGCATGTCCAAGACTATAAGCTTCCAACCCGCCCAATAAGGATATATAGGCACCTGAAAGTGTCTCTGCCTCCTAGGGGCATGTGCCTGACAGCTATAAATTGCTCTCTGCATATATCATGTGCAGGTTAAACTGTTTCACATAATTCAGTCTTTTTGTGAGTGCAAAATCAAGGATACTATTCTCATAGACTGATGTTGGTTTTTCAGTGATTTCTTCAACGTCAACACCCTATTTGTTTTATTTATGCAAAATCAAAGTTTTTACTGCTAGTGCTCTTGTTTGTTTGGTTATTACAATTAATTAACATTGGTTTCTCTTAAGATAAAAATAGTTGGTGGCTGGCAAACCCTTGACTTCCTTTAAGAAGCAGTTTCATTTATTTGGAGTCACTGGTTCACTAATTTACTTTATTTTATGTCATGGAAATTGATGAGATGCACAGAAACAGGATACTAAAAGTTGTGGATGTACTATATTTGCTACAAATCTATACTAAAGTTGTAGATATAGGACATGTACTACCAAGCTAATTTTTCTGTGATGAATATGTTTTGATCTATAGATACAAAAGAACAACTCTGCCCTTTTTTCCACCCCCTATCCTACTCCATATAGCTAGCTCCCAAATCTCTTTCTCCTTTTCCCAGCCCCAAATGTTTCTTCGGTTCTTGGCATTTATTCTTATAAACTTTATTTAAAGGGAGTTATTTGTTGATTTATTATAAGCATTGATTCTGTTTTCTAATCAATTTTAGTCCTTGTAGTCTGAAGGAACTTTACGGAAAGGAGCTTGCAAAGAAATCCGGTTTTCTGGTAATATTGTAAGTTACTCAGTCCTTTCCTTTCTAGAGACTCTCATTCTATTGTTTTTCTTTTTCTGTGGGGGGAGAAAGAGGGGGGGGGGGGGGGTTGGTGTATAGAGGATATGAAATCACTTCATTAATGCATTGAGATGTTAAAGCTAGTCTGAACCTTGAGTTCAAAAGTGAGTTGAAAGCGTTTTATTGTTTGGTCAAGTCTAAAAACATTCTGAGATCTATTCAATGGGTAGCATCCAAATTTTGATTTTTCTTGACTATATTTAATCGCAGCTGCATTAATTCACATTTTTCGGGTTGATTTGAATCAGACAAGAACATGTTGCTTGAAGCTTTATTTTGAAAGGCAAAAACATTTGAATCAAATGTCATCACATGCAAATCAGAACAATTTTGCAATTTAGGGTTTAGATAGACTAATGCAGATGTTCTCTTTTCTCTCTTTTTTTTTCTTTTTGGGTTGGCGTTGGGGGTGGATTTGATTTCCAGACGCAAAAAGACTTGCAAATTAAAGTAGATACAGCTAAGAGACTAATGGAGCGCGGTTATCGGGTTAAGGTACTCTCTTTTTCTTCTCTTTTACATAATGAGTATTTAATTCTTTCCTCCCAAGTGCCTGTTTTATGCATTATGTTACCCAACTATATGAGATAATTAACGAAACCAGAGTTGAGCTGTTTTGTCCTAGCACAACTCTGGGTCTCCCCTTCCGTGCTTTGCCTTCTTGGTTGAGTGCTACTGGATACTTTTGTGGAATACCTGATCACATAATAGATGAAATTAGAGTTGAATCTGTTGTGTCCCAGCACCACTCTGTTTCCCTCCTCCTTGTCAATGCTTTTCTTTCTTGATTGAGTACCTCCAGTTGCCTTTTTGGAATACATGATTAAGGAATCCTGGTTGCTGCTTAAAGCTTTCACCTGGTTTTAGTGTTGTACATGTAGTCTTGAGTCATTGATTCTCCTGGCACTCTAGATCTTGCAATTTGTATTTTAACTTCATATTTCCTGTATTCAAGTGTTGATTAAGATTTAAATTATCCTTCAATATTTTTGTGTTGTTTATTTGCTTGTTGAAAATCTATGCTCATCTCAATTGGTACTGTATGGACTTTATTTCACAAGCCTGGCAGAGGAAGATGCTATTACATTAGTTTCAGGAAATTGCAGTTCTTTATTCTAGATAGTTATCTGTGTGGATGAGTCAAATTAACCCTCAGTTTCTAGATAGTTTTTCCTTTTTTTCCATTGCTTAAATTCATGTCAACATCTGATATTCCCGGTTTCCATTCCCTCAGTTTCAGGCCAAGGGTAATAAAACCAAGGATGGTGAGGGTGAGGACTCTGCAACATTGCTGTCACGAATCTGTGCTCTGGTAAGTGTAGACTTCATCATTTTTTGATGTTAGGGCTCAATGCCTTTGTTTGATTTTCCTTTTTCCTTTCCATCATGATGATGTTCTGTAATTAACACGGGGTATAGATTGAAGACATTTCAGTTGTTGAAAGTGATACCAGAGTGGAAGATAAGGATCAGGCTCATATAATTGTGAGACATATCAAATATGGCCCAACAAAGAAAGGGTCGGTAAAGAAAGGATCCAAAGGTAACAAATCAGTAACGGCCAATGCTGAAGAGGTGGAGAGTGACGACGATGTCCTGTCTGAAGGAAAGCTTGATGAAGATGTTGAGGAGAAGGAAAATTCAGGTTGGAAATTTGATGATGCAAATGATTATTTTGGCAAAATTTTTGAACCGGACAGTCCCAATGTTGCCATGAACTTAAGCAATGGAAAAATGCCATTGGCATCAGAATCATCATCCTCTTCATCTGGTGTTTCTTCGCGATGTGCAAGTCCTCTCCCCAGTCTTGATTCTGCAAGTCGGCCTGCAACTTCATCTACTTCTGTTGGGGGAACAGAAAATAGATACAGGAAAGATCCTAGAAAGAGTTCTCATCATAGAAGTCCATCAGCTACTAGCTCCCATGGTGAGAGAAATCAAGCTCAGTCAGGATTCCAATTTTCTCGTTCAGGAAGCCAACCACAATTAAATGCGAATTCTTCACCCAAAAGAAGGGAAACCGAATATCGTGAAAATGAATCTTCCACGTTTCAAGATTACGGAATTTTCACACGGGTGGATAATAATGCTCCTGGGAAACAGAGTTCACCAGCAGAAACTAACAGATACCAGCGGAGGAATCCTTCGGATGCTGGCGGACACATGGGGAGGCGGGTTGGGGCGACCCCTTCTCCCAGGTTTTAGGAAAAGAAAAAACGCATGTAGTTTTGAAATTTTATAGATCAAAGTTCCCCAGTTTTTTGTAGGTAAGGTTCTACTTTTTCACCCTCTATTCTTAACCGGAACACACGCGAGGTGATCCTGAGTCTACTTTTTCAACCTATCCCAGCTGAAATAAATAATGGCATCCCCAATTATACATTTTTTCGTTCTTTGGGGAACTCCTCGTTCCATTCAAATTTGAATGCTTATCACTATATTTCCGCACTAGCTTTGATTCCGTTGTTAAATTTGTGTATTATAATAATTTAATAATTCAATAAATTTAGATATTTTTTAAAAATAATAAATTTAGATAATCTTTTATTTTTTTAAAAATAATAATCTGAAGTAAATGTTATTACATTTAATAAATTTAAATAATTTTCATTTAACGATTAATTTTTTATTTAAAAAAATTTATTTGAATTCAATGTATTTACAGAATGAAATTACTTGTTATGATAGGAACGGCAGAAGAATGATACTAATTGTTACAATAGAAATTGCGGAAGTCGTCACAATATTTATATAATAGTATGCTTTTACTGGGTGTATATATATATATATATTAGATGTTTGAAAATAATTGTCTAACTATTTAAAATAAGTATATTTCAAATTTTTATGCACAAATATTCCTCGATTGGATAATTTTTGTCACTAATCCAGGCCCTCTTGCTTAATCTTTTGACCGAGATTCAGGAGATTTTATCAAAAGAAGGAGTTGAGGGAGGAAAAGGATGAGGAAGATGAGGGAATGAGTTGTATTTTAAAAACCTCTTGCTTCATTCGTCACTTTCTTTCCATCTCGGGGAAGAAAGCATTTTTTATTGTTGAGGAGGATTTCCTCTCTCTACTTCTTTCCACTTCTCTCCCTTTCTTTCCTTTCAAAATTTGGCAAACAAGAGGAGAGAAGAGAAGACTTTTCTCTTCCTTTCTTTTTTCTCTATTTTTCAACTCCCAATGTGGTCCTTAATTTTTTCATCAAATTAAAATAAAACATTTCAATTTGAAATAGGAAAATATTATGTTATGGGCTAAATCTATTATTTTCCAACTTAAATCCATATCCTTATTTATTAATATTTATTAATTAGATAACAGTGTTCTTCTCCTCTTTTAATTTTACAATCTTATTTCTTTTCTTTTTCAATTTTTAAACAAATTTTATATTTTAAGTAAATATCAAATTAATCTAAGTATGTAAAATTATGTATAAATTAAATTATTAAAAAAATAATTACTTATATAAGAATTGAAATTCATATATTTATCATATATTAAAAATTTTATATTTATTCATTTCTTTTTCATACATTGTCAAACTTGTGAAGGTATATAGCTTAGTAAGTATAATGTCAGTTTTATTTGATTAAAATTTATTGATTTATTTATTCTTAAAATTTTATATTTTTGTTAGCCCTAAGAGCATTTTCCTATATTTTGATTTATGACAAACATTGATGATGATTAACTTATGTGATCTACACATTATAGGATATATTTGACCTCAATTCTTCCAATGCATGTAAATAATATTGCTAAGCAACTTTTGGGTAATAGAATCCGAGAATGAATGATCAAGTTTAAGATATTGCATACCAAGAATTCATTATGAAAAACCTTAGACTAGAAATTTTTGTTAAGGTATTTTCTGTGTAAATTCCTATGTCTTATTTATCTTATGATTCAATTTAATTCTATCTTAAAGCACTAAAATAAAAAGATTTCAAAGTTTTAAATCCTCAAAATTTTGAATTGAGTAATTTGGGTGACCCTACATCCAAAAATTTTGTCCAAAATCTCGTGAACAGTGTCAAATCGATTATGCCAGAAAAAGTGTCATTTTGGACTTAATTTTTTGATACATCATCGTCCAAAATTTGAGTCCAAAATTCTGATAATCTGACAACGAAAACTAGCCGTTTTCTAATCGTTGGAATTCTGTTTTGTACTTCTATAAAAGATTTCAAAACTCGATTTTATGGATGACAATATTGAACACGATACAAAAACGACACGGTTATAACGTGTTAGGGTTAGAGTTTCGCGAGTTTGGATTGAAACAAGTCGACCTGTTTAACTTTAAACGTATTCGAGTCATAAACGGGTTTAACCCACGAATCCGTTTAACTTTTTTTTTTAATACTTATATTTAATACTTTTTGTAATACCATACAAATTTCACTATAGAAAATTAGATAATTTAATTTTTACATGAATTAATTGAATTAAATTTTATTATATGAATTAATTGAATTGTTTGTGTGTCTATTTTGTTTAATTATATGAGACATATTAAGGAAAATAAATGGTGTTAATGTAGCAATGTGCTTGATTATGGTAAATAAATCATTCATAATTAATTATTATTTAGTGTCTATAATAATATTATTATTACAATGACTTTTAACTAGAGAAAATAATTTCTTGAACAATCCAATTTTATTGCAAAACTACGTTCGTTTAGATTTTTAAAATTAAATTTTATGAATTTATTGGAATTTCTAAATATTTAGTTGAATGGTTTATTATTTTATTGGTTATTTATGATTTTATGGATTGTTTTATTAGTTTTTTTAATTTTATATGGTTTGATTCGATTTTTTAAAATTTCTTGTGTAATGGGTGGATAGATTGACAAGTTTAGTAGATATCAGGTTGGCGGGTTTAGTAATTATCTATTTAATTTTTTTGTCTAATCTGTCATGTCGTGTCAACTCGTTTTATAATACGAACACGATACGAAAATAAATGGATTGATACGACACGATATGTTTATTAATTGGGTCGTATTCGGGTTGGCATGTCGTGCATAATTATCCTAAATTAACGCGACCTACCAACCCAAACACGACATGATTACCACCCTTACTCGATTTGAAAGTAAATTTTTATCCTATGTTTTTAAGAAACACTCTTATTCTATAGAATATAAAAATCTCCTTTTTCATAATACTTCAATGTGAAATCAAATTGTGTAAAAAATGTAAAGGTTGTGTGAATTCATTTGCTTTGTATATCTGCTCAAAAGAGTGAGTCATTTTCATTTTATTTCTTCAATCATCTCCATATATCAACGTTGTCATGTAAAACCCATTTGGAGTGAACCTTGATTTGTTGGTTGTTTGAGAGGTTTTGGTAAAATTAGGTGTGGTGATTCTCTCTTGTATTCGGTGTAGGTTGATACCATTGAGTTGGGTAAATGAAATTTGGTTGAAAATCTTTAAGTGTGAACTTAAGGTAGTGGATGTAGATCTTGATAGATCGAACCATTATAAATCTTGAATAATCTCTCCCTATATTCAATTTCGGTAAGCTATAATCTTCATTGCACAAAATTCTTTTGAATCCCTCAAAAGAAATCTTTATGGTTTTCACTAACTCATTTTCACTTTAACATTAATTGAATCTTGCTTCTTGTTTTATTCAAAGTGTAGTTAATTTTTAAGTCATTTCGAAAAGTTCTCGTTGTAGCAAGTTTTTTTTTATCAGAAATTTGAAGGAGCTTTTCTTCAAAGTAATTTTTTCAAAGAACATTTTAAATTTGCCAAAAACTTTATTCATCACCCTTTAAGGTTTTTCAATTTTATTAAGGGCAAAATATACCCGTCACCTTTAAACTTTTTTAAATTTTGATTTCTATTCTTAATTTTTAAAATGAATGATTTTAGCCTACGAATATTTCAAATACCTAAAAAATAGTTATTCCAACAATACCAATTTAAGTACAATATAAAGTCATTAGATTTTAATAATCATTTGTCCATTTTTTATTTTCAAAATATTATTCTTTAATTTTAATCTTACTATATTCTCTTTGAATATCTTCATATTATCAATAGTAATTTCAAAATATGACTCTATTCCTCTTATAGGATTCAACAATCATGGGATTAATCTTTTGCACATATTTGAATCCAATCATACAGCAAAAAATCACATATTTCATCATTTAATAAATCTAAACATAAAGATGGGAAAAAAAGAAAAGCCAAATTTAATTCTCGATGAATATAAAAAAAAACCAAAATTTAGTTATCGATAAATAGCAATTCTTTTAGCATCTTTACAGAAAAAGAAGAACAAATTTAAAAAGAAAAGTGAATTACATATAAAAGAATAAAATAAATGAGAAGTGAGACATGTGCAAGTCACAATAACATTTTTCAATCAACAAAGTTACTTTATACTATATTGTGAGGGTTATGGGTGGACAAAAATACCCATAATACATGTCATGTGATGAACTTTTATAAGCACTTAACAATTTCAATTGATGACAGAACTATTTTTAAGACGTTTCAAATATTTTAGGACTAAAATCACATATTTTAAAGTTTGAAAGTAAAAATTAAAATTTATGAAAATTCAAGAATGGTTGGCATATTTTATACTTTTATTAATATGTTAAAATATTAATAAAATAGAAGATTTATCAAAGATTAAAAGGAAAAAAATAGAGATCACCGAAGAGACATATTAAGAGAAAAATAAACTTAATAAATGCTCAACTTGTATTAATTATTTATTATTAAAAAATTAATCTATATAAAAAAGAACAGTAACATAGTCGATTAAAAGGAAGAATAAGAAAGGACATTATTGTCTAATTAATAAATATTACTCTATTGTGTATTTAAGTTAGAAGGGTATAGATTTAACCCTTTCCAAATATTATTTCTCTATTTCTTTTCTTTGTCATTTTAATTATTTGTAAATTTTGTATTTCAATTGCACTGAGAGTTCTGTATTTCTTTTTCCTTCTTCTCTCAGTCTTGTTTTCACCATGAATTAAAAACCAGATGCAAACCCAGTTTTTGTTCTTTATTAAAGCAAAAGTAGTAAAATATAAATAACATATTCAACTCTTATTTATAAATTCAAGTGATCAATTATAATTTAATATGTACGGTGGAATTAGTGTAATTAAAAACTTAATTAAAATTAAATACATAAGATTAAAAAATGTTCGAATTAACTTGTATAAAAATATTTAAATTAACTTATAACGTATAAATTTATAATTGAGGAAAAATATACTTCTAATCAGTATTCAACTAATCATGCCGTATAAAAACTATGAATGCACTAATCTAATCCAAACTAAGTTTTTGCAGGTGGCTTTCTGTAATAAAAATAACCTCATGCATGCATTTATTATTTTTCATTACTAATAGTCCTCTAAAGGTTTCTCCACCTCATAGATTCCCCATGAAAACCCTAAATTATCATCAAATTTAGTTAAATTCAGCCATAGCAATCATCACCTTTTTACATCTTTTAAAGATAATTGTTGTCTGCATTTCGTGCTGCAATGGAAGGCAAGAAAATTCAAAGAATTGTTGTCTGAGCGAGGTAGCAGCCGACTTTTATGTTCTTATCCTTCCTTTTTGGGTGTTTTTCTTCCTTCTGATATTCATGTATGGGTATAGCCTTATTGATTGGTGTTTTTTCTTCTATGGCTTTAGGGATAAAAAAGTTTCTTCCAGTCATTTTAATGTGGAAATGTACTAGTAAAAGTTAATTTATTTAGCACACATTGTTTCTCAATCGTTCTCTTGTCTATTTGCTCTGCAGATTCTTGCTAAGATAAGGTGTTTGATCACTTCAGTTGTTTGAATATCTTACTGATGGAGCCTGATGAGTATGAATATTTGGAGAAAACAGGAGATATTCCAAAACCTGAAAAGCTTAAAGACCCTGTAAATGGCAGTGAGAAAATTGATAAATCTTTGAATAAAGACCCAAGTGGGAGGCCAAAGCAGAAGAGCAATAGACATGATCAGGATTTTGATCATCGAGTAAAATGTTCCAGGAAAGGGAATGAGTCCCATCGGGAAAATGATAGGAATTCAAGTTTGAAAAACAGTCCATCTTCAATAGAGAGGGATAGAAATGAGAGGGGAAAACGCAGGCGCAGATGGGAATCCAAGAACAGGGATATGGATAAGGACAGGAAGGATAGCAGAAGAAAGGAAACAGATGGGGATAAGATCAGAGAGAGCAATGGGGAGAGGTGCAGGAAAAGGGAAAAGAGAGATCGTGACTATGTTTATGAAAGAGATACAGAAAAGGAGATGGAGCAAGAGAGGTCAGAAAGGGAGAGAGAACAAGAGAGGTCAAACCATAACAAAAACCACCCAGAAAGGTACCAAGATGAGTGGGACAGAGAGAGGAGCCGAGAAAATGGTAGAAGCCATGATATGGAGTATAAAGAAAAAGAATCGGTGAGGGAGGTCAGAGAAAATGATCCAGAGAGCAGGTAATTACCCTAGGCTCTCTTTGTTTTAATCTTAATTGTAGGATTGATGTTAATTATTTGAATAACAATCCAGAAACTCTGCTTGTAGATGAAGAATCTGTCGTTGGTCTTTGCTCATATAGCAATTTTATCTTGTACATGCTTTGCTAGGTACTTGGTGTAATTGTGGACGATTAATTGTCTCCATTGCTTTTCGACTCACAAACTGAGCCCAAATAACCTAAACTATCATCAATGGAAACATGATTACTTGAGTACCTTGTTTAGGGCCTTTAAGCACAGTCCAAAGCTCTCTTAATGAGGATTTCGGGAGATTGACAGCTTAGACCTAAGTTGTGGCGTATTTCAGTGAATAGAAGTGATATTGCATTGCTTTCCACAGGTTGCACAGTTAGCAATTCACTAAGCAATAGCTGGTAGAAATTGCAATGTCCAAATTTGGGAATTACCAAGTACATGCATCGCAAATCTTATTCTGATCAGGCAGAATCTTATTCTCATGCTTCACAGATGATATTAACAACTCTATTATATAGTATAAGGATCAAGTCAGTTTGATGAGCTTGGCTGTGGGTGCAATCTGCCATGTAGCTTGTAATGTGTAGGCCAAGCGTCCAACACTGTATGCCAAATAAATGTTTGGGTGGTTTTAGCAATTGTTTATTTTGGAAACATGGAGATCTTCGCCCTAATTTGTTGGTTTGTTTTGGGGGATGCACTTTCGATCATGGAGGTCCAATGTACAGTCAAGTTAACTTAAGGATTCTCCAGAAAATGACAAGGCAGACATTGTACTTTATTCTGTATTTTAAGATGAATTTGGAGTTTGTTTAACTTTTTCATTTGAAAAGGAATCACCACAAGTACAAAAATGATCTGGAATAGTAAATTTACTGTCCAAAAGGGTTAGTGTATCATGTTCAGAATATAGATTAGGTTATTGACGTTCCCTTTGGTTTTTACACAAGTCACCATATTTTTTTCAGGTTTTTCATGTGGAACTTTTAGGCACTTGGCCACTATTATCAAATCAGAATTTGCATGCCTACTTTCCTTGTGTTTTAATTAACCTTTCTATGAATCTAGCACAAATTAATCCATGGCTTGTTTCATTTTGGGGGATTTACTTCTGTATGATTAATATTTGATGTACCATGATTCAAATTTTATTTTTTATGGCACCTTGGTGAATTATTTTGGTCAAAACTACAGATTGATAATGCAATTTGTTTCCAGGTGAAGACATATGCTAGAAGTTCTTGGTTGCATTCTGGGTATTGAAATTTGTTGAGGAAATATTTTGTTGACAAACTGACACATGCATGTTTATGTGTCTCCGTCTATGAAATCTTGCTAGTTCAAAGTGTCTATACATTTGAATCTAATACTTCTGCACTTAAATGGCTAGTAGCAGAGAAGGTCAATCTGGTGCTCTGCAGTACAGTCCACTTTAATAGTAGAAGGAGCATTAGGTACAACAAGTTAAAAAAAATAAAAAAAATGAGGAGTCTGTGTTCAGTCAATTTGGTTTTATATCTGCCGATGCTATCTTTATTACTACTTAGTTTCTAAGCATGTTCCAAAACTAGGATAATAAATTTATTTTTCTCTATTAATTGAGCTTATGTCATGCAACTCAACATTCAACTTGTTGGTTTGTAATGGGAAAGTGATATTTTTATTTTTCTTTGTGTTCATTAAATTGTTGAAATTTTTTCATGGTTGTGGGAGATGTATATCTTTTTGTGATCCTCTCCCCAGTGAACTTAGTTTCTTAGTTACATATATTCTATTGCAGCCCTGCTGGAGAGGGAGTAGTGGTCATTAGAGATGACGCTTGTGATAATTCAATTTTCAAGTTGGTTATGGGATTGGAGATACTCTTTTTACAGATTTAATGTTAGCTTAGGCATGTTCTTTTATTGCAGATTAACAAAACATGGTGTGTTTGTTTTGACTTGATAGTTTTTGCTAAAGAAGTTCTTTTACACAAATGCCTTACAGATATATTTATTACTCCCTTCGTCTCATAATATAAGTCATTTGACTTAATTTCATATATATTAAGATTCCTAAAAATAAGGTGACTTTATGTTTTTTCTTCCTAAAACACCCCTATTTAAATGTCTTGGAAACAAGAGAAGAGAGGAGAGAGAAAGAGAGGGAAAGAGAACAACAAATAAGGACAAAAATGTAAAAATAGCTTTAAAACCTTTTTGAAAAGTCCCCAACGACTTATAATTTTGGACAACAAAAATAGTCTCTAACGACTTATATTATTGGACGGAGGGAGTAGAACTTTTTCTTCCATTCCATGTCATGTGATGGATGGATAGGCCATTGACAAAGGATCCATTCCAAACAGTAATGCAAGCAGGGGTTTGCTTTTCTTCTAATGAAGGCAGTTGAATGTGTCAGCTAATGTCAATTGCTATTTCACCTCTGTTTTATGGTGCCTATTGGTCTTACCTTGCTTAGATTATATTGACTTAGTTCCGTCTATGTAAGTATGCCCCTCAAATGCGTGCTAAAGATTTTTTATGTTTTAGATCTATTGAAGGATTTGTATATTATGAGCAAACTTTATAAGTCAGTTTTTTAGAGAATGACATTTTCCTGCAGAAGAACAAAAGTGAAAAAGGAAGAAGTTGTAGAGGCAGAGGCAGAGGCAGTTCCTGATCGAGATCAACGGACAGTTTTTGCTTATCAGGTGGTTAAATTAGGTTACTGAATTGTACTGTTTTCTTTTCCTTTTTTTTTCCTCCCTCTTTTGGGTCAAAGCTCTAGGATTTCTTAACATGTATTCTTTTCTGGCCAACCACACAGATAAACTTGAAGGCAGATGAAAGGGATGTGTATGAGTTCTTCTCTAGAGCTGGCAAGGTTAATTTCACTCGGCATTTAGTTTTGAGTTTTCACATGGTTTTTGTCAAGCATTGGTTCTATGTTATTCCAGGATTAAGTTGTTAATCCAATGTATATCTTGCTATATTAGAGTGGGTGGTTAGAAGATCTTATTAACGATTCAATATGTAGATTACTTCATCCTTTGTTGAATAACGGAGTCTTTGGGGGTTCTGGTCTTTACTTACAATGTTGAGCTTCCTAGCCATGAAATTTTTTAGACATAGCAGATTTGATTCTTGATCTGCATTTGTTTAATGTTCTATAATGTATATCGGACCTTCCAAGGTATATATGTAAGTAAACCTGGTTTTTGACCATACACCTTCATAACATCACAATAAATAGTGTATTTACAGAAAGCATATGATTTTGACTGAAAGGACATTTTAGAGTTGACAGTTTTGTTATATCTGATGTGCTAAAACTTGTGGATGAAAACTTGTAAGTTTTCTTCCTAATCCTTATGAAAGAATTTTGTTGCACTCATTCTAAAAGAAAGAACTATTGAAAAAGTTCACTTAATGTAATCTTTCGTCTTTAATGGTAATTAACTACTGAGGTTCAATGATCTACAATCCAATGTATGTCAATAATACTAGCCCTGCTATTTAGATGTGTGTGTATATGATTATTTCTAAAGCATCTATGTACTTCTAAGGAACACATGCACATATATGTTATCTTTTGGTGCATTAACATGGCCACTCAGCAGCTTACCAGGTAACATCCTTATTGTTATTGTACATGAGGAGTAATGACAAGCACTTTATTGCGTTTTCAGGTACGAGATGTACATCTCATAATGGACCATAATTCCAGATGTTGCAAAGGATTTGGGTACACATCTTTTTTTGAATTCCAACTAATATAATTTTTTAATAACATTGCCCTTTCCTCCCCTTATTGTTGAGAGATTCAGTCAATCAAGCCAGTCTGGTTAGTTCTTTCTTAGATCTGGTCCGAGTGGTAGCCGGGCAAAAATGATGGCTCCATACTGGGGAACGAGGTTCTTATGGTGGACTATTCTAGATGTACAATGCAATTTCGGTAGTAATATTCCATTTCAGTTGGAAAATGCAGTCAGATGTTTGGGGCTGTATAACCGATCAAGGGGTAGTAACTCATTGAAGTTACAGATTCTAATAAACGACAAATTTCATTGAATTATGATACTATGATACAAAAAAGAATGATATAAAGAAGAAAAAAGATCAAATAATCATTCTCTACTAGAAAGTTTTCCTTCAAAGGGAAATATTACATAGGTTTTATTAGTACAATATGATACCTTATGTACCGTGGTGCTTGAAACTTCTGGTGGCATTCTGTTGAAATCAATGTTTGAGCTGCTGAGGATATGGGTCATCTCTCATAGCAGAATTTGGTCAATTTTGTGACAAGAAGTTTATTTATTTATATATTTAGATCTTTTGGTCTGTGTATTCTTTCAGCCTGAAGATAGTTTGAGGTCTAAAAGACATGAACACAATCAAGAGAGGCTAATTAATGAAGAATTAAATAGGCTCTTTTATGTGTTATTGTAAGGATAAACTCTGGAAAAGACATGGTTGCTGTTACAGTAATTTTGTTCAAAGACAGAATGTTGTGGTGTTTCATTTTTATTATTTTGGGTAACTAGATGCCGTTACGGAAAAAGAAAATGAATTCAGCATTGTAAGATATATGAGGACGGGCTTATTTTTCATCCAGCCCTTTCATATTGACGGCTAGTAACAGAAGCTTGAGATAAGCTTTCCTCTGATAGGTTCTGAGTAAGGCTCATGTTTTCTCTCTATCATGATTCTTGAATCTTGACCTCTGTGGCTACATTCTGCATACTGTACTGCATTGTAACTAATGAAGAAAATAACTTCACATTCATTCCATGCCACAAATGAACCATATAGCCAGTAATTAGTTTTTGAGTCTGGCCTTCACTACCTTTGCATCTGGACATTGCTTCAAGTTCCTCTGGCCTGTGCACACTTCTGTAAAATATTGAGCAGGAAATAGGAATACATTCACTACTTTTGTTTAGGATCATGAAATTCTGGAGTTTATATTAGCACTTTGGTGCATCTGGATGTTTCTTTTGAATTACTGAAACTGTCACAAATTTTGACTTGCTGTAATCGATGGATCTTTGTTCAATAACTTTTTATCTTTTTTCTTGATAAATGAAATTCTAAATCAAAATTAGTATTGCCACTTGGTGCTCTAGGTCTATTTTCAACTGTAATTTCCTCAAATCAAGCCCTCATATTATTTTTCTTGTTTACTCTTATCGCCATGAATTTACAAACTAGACAGTTTTTAAGGTAAGGGTATTCTTGAACTGCCTTTCTTGCAATCGTAAGGTACATCGAATTTTATGATGCGATGTCAGTTCCTGTGGCAATAGCACTCTCTGGACAGCCACTTCTTGGTCAGACTGTGATGGTTAAATTGTCAGAAGCAGAAAAGAATCTTGTTCAGACTACTACTGTAGCTGCTGGGGCAGCTGGGCTTGCAGGCCCCTATTCAGGGGAAGGTAGACAATTGTATGTTGGCAATCTTCATCAAAATATAAAAGAAGATCAACTTCGTCAGGTAAATACACCATTAAGTTTGTACTATTGTACCAGATTCATTGAATTCAATTTCTAATCTATGAAACATGTTTCCTGGTTTTTTTAACTGCATGACTTTGTGGTATGACATTGTAGTTTGTGATCAAGTATGTATTTTAAGTAAATAATTATTCTCCACAAAAGTTAACTTTTAGCTGAAATTTTTTCTGAGTAGAGTTACTTTTATCTGAAGCAATCAAATGATGTGCCATTACCCCACTTATCAAAGCTTTTTTTAGTTGAATAGCCAGTTAACCTTTCCTATTCTATTTAGCTTCCGAAGCATTGAGTGTCTTCTTTTATTTTAAAAGAAAAGGAGTGCAACTCTGAATCTTGTGGGGTACATGAATTTGGAGATTGTTGTAGAAGTAAAAATGTTCATTTTCATTAACAAAAGAAACCTTAATCTGTACTTCATTTTAGCCTTAAATGTATATCCATTACCCTTTTTCTCTAAACTTATATCCATCTCCATTTTGCTCCAATAACCTTCTAGCTTGACTAAAGTCGCTTAGATAGAGTTAAAATTTTAGAATCTTAGGATTTTGATTTCTTGAGAATTTTAACCTCTGAAATTTCCCAAATAATCATACTCATATTGCTTGTAGGTTCACATGCTTGCTGTGTAAGTAAATGTCATGGGACCATTTTCTGTCATCTTTCTCAATAGTCAATTGGTTGCACAAGATAAATAGTTACTGCTTGTGTACTCTGATTAAACTGCTAATGTTCTGCATTTCATCTGGAGGTAGGGTATTATGGAAAAGAAATAGCATCCTCTCAGACAGTGGTCTTATTTTGGTATGGCCCAGCTGAAAGGATATTATACATAATTCTTACCTATGTGATATCCTCCCTTTTCTCCTGTTAGTTTGGCCATTGTTTTGACTGCAAGAATTAAATGGGTCTTGTAAAGTGGGTTGCACCCCCTTGGTTCTCATTAGTACATTCTTCCTTTGCAAAGATAAAAACACAGGTTCTGTGCAGCTTCATACTAATTTTCTGTGTGGTTTACCATTGTGATTGGAAAATTTTCAGTTATGCAACTGCCCTTGTATTCTAGACATGTTATCTTGAGGCTGTTCTTTTAGATAATTCTTTTCTTCGTTAATGTGCTTCCTTTTTCCATTTTTCCAAATGTTCAGATTTTTGAACCCTTTGGTGCTATTGAGCTGGTGCGATTGCCTTCAGACCCAGAGACTGGGCATAGTAAAGGTTATGGCTTTGTTCAGGTGGATATTTTGGATTTGCATTTGTTAATTGAGCACTTTAAATTAGGATTTTTTGGCTTTACAAATGAAGATAATAATAAGGCCTGAAACTACTGGGACATCTGATAGAACTCTTGTGCTCTTGAACGTCCAATCTTAATGCCCTTTGACAGCCCAATTTATATTTTGTACAAATGCATTATGCCTCTTGCAGTTTGCACGCCTGGATGATGCTAGAGCTGCACAAAGTTTAGACGGGCAACTAGAAATTGCAGGCCAAGTAATGAAGGTAACTTGATCAACTATCCTTGCAACTGGTAACAATATTCGAGAACACCATTTATGTGTTTTCTCATTCTTGAGGTAATGTTACATTTCAAGGTTCACTTGCATTTGTTATCAGGGAAAATTAGTTATAGCATTTGTTCTCATTCTTGAAGTAATTTGACATTTCAACTATACATCTTGACTGTTTTCCTTTTTCATGCTGCATTTTGTTCTTGTATTCTGTAAGTGCTTGGTAAATGTGCAAAACACCAGAAGAGAGATAAAAGTTGGTTGTGACCAAGCTGCTTCACGGATCTGGTTCAATGTAGTTCTATTGATTCTTTTCTCACTTTTTCTATGTAGGTATCATCAGTTGTTACTTATCAAGCTGCAGGACAAGAAGCTGTTGCTAATGCTGATGATTTTGGTGATAATGGGAGTGGTGGCTTGGTCAGTCTTAAAAATAGGTCAACTTGGGGATGTGTAATGAAATAAGTTTATTTTTTTGCACTGTTAGAATCTGTTATTCTTGGGGGGGGGGGGAATGGTTTGACGTGCCAAAACATGATAGTTACATGTGTCCTTGAGAGCCAGCTTCTATGATTCCTACCATGAAACACATAATCAAATTCTAATGCTATTTGTTACTACGAGTCTGTTTTCAAGCTAAAGAACATTATGGGGAGGGATAGAATTTGAAACAAATTCAAGACATTTAAAGGGACATGTATCGGAACTAATAATTATACGAGTTAATTATCATTGTTCCCCTAGTGTGGTTTTCCATGGCCGGCTATGTTTAATCAATGAAGTATGATTCTTGTACTTTTGATCTCTTTATTATCCAAACACATTTATCCCCATGAACATATTGACCTGGACTATCAATTAAGTTTTGCAAGAAGCGTCAAATTTTCTTTCTCCGTCTGTTGAGGAGTTTGCAAAAGTGATGTGGATCCATACCATTTCCATTTTCATGTTCGTGTTTAACTATGATTGTATTGACAGTCCTTATGACTTCAATGAAGCTTTGTCAGAGCAATTCCCTCTACCATTCCTCTCCCTTTTCTCTACTCTGCCATTCATTTGTAATCTCTGTATCTGTGTATTCAAACATTCTGAGAAAAAGGAGGTTGTGTAATTTTATTATTCTAATCTAATGCATGCATTATGTGATGAATTTACCTGAGAAAGCTAAACGGGCCTTTCTCTACTCTGTCATTCATTTGTAATCTCTTTATCTGTGTATTCAAACATTCTGAGAAATTGGGAACTAGATTCTGCAAAAAAGGAGGTTGCGTAATTTTATTATTCTAATCTAATGCATGCATTATGTGATGAATTTACCTGAGAGCTTTCTACATCTTCCTTTTTCCACCCATGTTATGAAACTTTCCTTTCACTTTGTCGCTCTCTTTAATGCAGCAGATATTGACTACCGTTTTTTTTCCTTTTCTGTCTCTGCATATTCAATCTCGAACACTTCTCATGCAGAAAGTGGGTTGCGCAGCAACACCAGCAAGGTTGGCCACAAATAAATTTCTGGTTGCCATCAGAACTTTATTTGCTCTTCTTACGTATCTGTCCATCCCCCACAGAACTGCTGGTGATCTTGGTGATGCTTCTACTGTTTCACCCCCTGCAGCTGCTTTTGGACAGACTCCTATTCCTGTAGTTAAAGGATTGCCTACTGCATTTTTTTCAATTCTTGCTGCTGTGCCTTCAATTAATACCATTGGCGTCCCAAGTGAATGTTTGTTATTGAAAAATATGTTTGATCCGAAAGTAGAGGTTAGTACTGGAATTTTCAATTTGCAACCCTTTTTGGTTTTGCATATTTTATGATAAACTATATTACTTTTGCAGTCTGGGCCAGATTTTGACCAGGACATCAAAGTTGATGTGGAAGGCCTGTGTACAAAATTTGGAGACTTGAAACATATTTACCTGGATAAGTTCGTTCCTCCTATTAGTGTATCATTTGGAAAATTTTGATTCAACTCAATTCTGTTCTGCTTCTTTTGCAAAAGCTAACATAGTTAATGAAATTCTTTATTTTTTCTTTAAACCCTGTTAAATACCATGTCTGAGACCCACCCTACCACAAAAAGATACTCCCTCTGTTTCTCCAATATCTGTTCTTTGGGAGAATTTACATAGATTGGGAAAGTACTAAAATTATAAGATTTTAAGAGAAAAAAGACTAATTTATCCTTCTTTTAATTTCATGAATATTGAAGTATCAATTAATTACTTCTCTGTCTTTCTTCTCTTTTTCCCCTTCCCATTCGGTAGACAAATAGCTTTATAAAATTTGTGACAGATATTAGAGAACCGAGGGAAAAATAATTGTAATTATAAGAAAAGGAAGTTTTAAAAGTGACCTACTTTTCAGCATGTCCAAAGTAAGATGGTTGCAGATTACATTCATCTAATCAGCTTTCCTTATATTGGATAAACAGGAATAGTGCTGGATCTGTTTACTTGCGGTTTCAGAACGGCCAATCTGCCTTTGCAGCACAACGTGCACTCCATGGTAGATGGTTTGCAGGAAAGATGATCACTGCAACATTTGTGGTAATAATATTTGGTTTATTCTTACCGATTAGATATGTGGGTATTTATGGAAGGTTAATTTGCATTCAAGTGAGCAATATTCTGACCGCATGATAGTTGTGAATAAGTTCAATTGATTTCAGCAAAATAGTGTCTACATGCTAATTTCACACCTGAATGCGTATACCCATGACTTTGGGACCCTTTATGGAGGTGTGCTTCATGAGTTAGCAATCATTGTGTTTGTGATTTAACCATTTTATCCCTTCTTCATATGGATTAGATGTGCTGTAAAAGAAGATTGATTGTTTCTTCATTGTTGATGCAGGTGCCACAGGATTACGAGGTTAAATTTCCTCTGAGCAAATAGGATGTTATTAAGTCAAAAACCTCAAAAATGCATTATCTTGTGTATTGTTCTTGGCCTCAGGGGCTTATTTGTATCTCAATCTTGTACACAACAAGATTATGAGCACGGACTTGTCGAATTCCAAGAATTTTCAATTTTATAGGAACAGTCTCTACACTTTTAGACGCATTTGGTTTGATCTCCGTTTTATAATATAGATCGATTGTTTTTTTTTAAATATAAATTTTTTAACATAAATTGCATTAAGTATTAATAATATTCTTTTTATATTATCTGTATTTCATTTAAATTTACTTCTCTCTCTCTTGTCTTAAAGATTATGATTAATAATTTCTCAAATAATTTGATTCATAAAGTGTTTATTTTTAAAATTTTATTAATTTTTTTATTTTTGTGCATAAATTTAAAAAATTATAAATATCAATTATATAGTAGTACTTTTCTCTCTATAAATATGGTCAAGTCATTGAAAATTGTTATGCAACTAAAATCTTGCCCCAAGAGAATTAACTAAAGCTTAATTAATCTATGTTAAACAAATATAATATCCATTTTCTAAAATGCTAAATTATTTTTAAATGTCATTTATATTATTATACAATTTTAATTTTATTATTCTTTTTTCCTTTCCTCGGAGCTACAATGAATGAAAATAATACTTTTAAATTTAGTTTTCAAAGTCCAGTTAATATTCTTCGCATTCACTTTTTTCAACAGAAAATTAAAAACTTGTTTTCTTTAGTTAGGTATTTCTCCAAACTGAAAATTGTTATTATGAAATTGGTATGCTATATTTTGTTTTAAAGTGTAATCAACATTTTGGGATATGTGAAATGAAAGTAATAGGATTAAAACTCAATAATTGTTTTTAAATACATGTAAGTTAAATCACTCACCAAACATGATTTAAATTTAAAAATATATAGTTTAAAAAGAATAAAAATATATAATTAATTGAGTTAAAGTTTTGAATTTTATATGCACATGAAAGGGGAAAAAAAGTAAAGATATAATAATGGATTTATAGCGATTTCAATTGTTGTATTATTAGGTTATGGGAGAGGCAAGAGGGGTAGATGATGGGTGGACATAAGGAGTGAAGATTTTGGCAAAAGTTTACTATTTTTTTTTCATTTACTTTTTTATCTTTTTGTTTAATTTGTTGGAGAATGGAATTACAATACTTTCTTCTAATTAAAAAATAATAATTTTCTAAATATGAGTAATCAAACCTCTTTTAGAAAACATAAACAATAATGAATAAGAATAGAAAATTTGCTAAAATATTTCATAAATTATGTTGCTAACAATATATATATATATATATATATATATATATATATAATATTTTATTTAAAATTTTGTAGAAAATTTTGACTTAATTTAATACCGTATTAGTAACCTAGTTTTAGGACTCGAGCTATGAATTTTCATCTATTATTTTTTCCTTTATAAAAGCCCAAAAGAATAAGTTGAGTTTCTTGCCTCGTGAGAGATCCTAAAAACCAACTTAAGTAAAGACGCAGAAGACTGCTTCTTGGGGTCTTAGTAGGAGAAAGGACGCTCTGAGAAAATCAATCTCGCGATTACCCACTGTCAGGTTCGATTTATCTTCCCTTCCCGACATCTACATTTGCTTGTTGCTTGTTTCTACATCTTCTAGGTTACGGTTCTTACTGTATTCCTTTGTTTGGTCGGTCGCATTTAGGGTTTTTGCTTTTCTATATAGTTTTGTGAGATTTGAATTCAAGTTTTGGATTTTGAATCAAATGATTATTGATTTTGATTCCTAAAAGAGTAGATTTCTTCCCTTGCTCTAAAATTCTTGACTTGTAGAGAAAGAAAGCAAATCTTTCTATTGTTATTTGAGACTTTTAAGAATTTAGCTTATCTGAGTTCTGTCTTGGCTGCCAATTCTTGTTGGGTTTGTTTGATCTCAGATTCCACGGCTTCTACGCTATTTGCCACCTGCTTCCTTTTTTTTTCCCCCTCTTTCTTTTCATTTTCCAGTACATCACATTTTGCAGCCTTGAGAGGTAATCCAATCTTCTGGAACATCATTATACTTTTATGGGTTTTGGAGATTCCGATTAATAATTGTGTTTGGCTGCCAGCTCATTGTCATTGGGCTCTCTACGTGAGAATTTAGAGGGTAATTGAAGTTAGGACCGCACATATCTTTGTAATGGAACAGAATTAGACCATTCATTTATTATGAATTTGTCTTTGAACTAATTGAAAAGGGCGTCCATCCTCATTTAGTTTTTAATTTCTCGCACCCTTATGCCAAAGTCGACTAGGGCATATCCAGGGAAATATGTCTTGTTAGCTACAAACTAATGGGAAGAAAAACTCTTCTTGTGTGAGAGACTGTCCTTGATTGGATGTGCAGAAATAAAATATCTTGCTAGGGGCAGCATTCGAATTTCAGTTTGGAAGTCTTCACTTTTATATTGTGATGTAATTTTTTATTATTATTTTTTAAATGTGTTCCATTGCTGGTTTTGCAGATTTTGTCCTAAAAAATGACTCAAGACATTGAAATGAAAGAGCAACCAGCTCCATCCAATTCTGTCACCTCGACTGGTCCGTCTGTTCTGCAGCGTAAGTAATATTTATATATTTCTTTGCGTATGTATTTGTTTTTATGTGTTTCTCATTTGAGATTTGAGATTTTTATTTTTAAAAATTTTTGCTTTTAGATTTTAACTAAGAATCATAAATTTTCCTTTCCTGGAAACTTCGGGTCTTTAGATCTGAAGGATATAGCTTCATTGGTTGAGACTGGCGCATATGCACGTGAGACACGGAGGATAGTAAGGGCAGTTCGGTTGACTATTGCTTTGAGGAGGAAGCTGAAGGCTTCTGTGCTTTCTTCGTTCTTGAATTTTGCCCTTGGACCAGGGTCTGAGGCGTCCACATACCTTCCAAAGGTAAGAAAGCAACTGAGCCATATCTTGAGTTCAAGCTCATTTTTAACCTTCTTAGGATTTGGCTAATTGTGTTTTGATCAATAGCAATAGCATGATTGTTGCCCATGGAAGAATTTATTTGTTCACTGCATAAACTAACCTTGAAAATTTTAGTACCATATTCCATGAACTGCTTGATAACAGTTGTAATTCTCTTCTATGCATCCTTTTCTTTTTGCTTCTTCTACTACTCCTTTTAACTACCTGACAAAATGAACTACTGTCCTTCCTCACTTGGCAAAAATCTCTATGGAATACAGTTGTTCTGCATTTGGTTCTTCTTGTATCCAACAGTATGAATGTTTAGCTGGTTATGTTTTCCTTCATTGGCTGGCCACATTATTCCTCTCGTGGCATTAGAGAATCTAGCTTCCCTTGCTTACATGAATTCCCTAGTTTTTGTGACTCTAGTTATTTGTTGTAGGATGATGAACATGACATGGAAGTTGATACTGCAACATCTGCAACTCAGGCCCCTACAAAACATTCTGTGCCAGAGCTTGAAATTTATTGTTACTTGCTTGTTCTAATCTTTCTTATTGATCAGAAGAGTTACAATGAGGTATGCAAAACAATTTACATCTGCTGCCTGTGTTTGCATATAGCACTATTCATCATATTAATGGAACTGTGTTTTCTTCTTCAGGCTAAAGCATGTGCCTCAGCAGGCATTGCACGCTTGAAGAATCTCAACAGGCGAACCCTTGATGTTCTAGCATCCAGGCTCTATTTCTATTACTCCTTGAGCTATGAACTTACTGGTGATCTTGCTGAGATCCGGGGGTGAGTTCTATTTTGCTTGCAGCAGTATATATTTCTTGTATCTTAGTTGATGCCAACATCAAATAATTTAACATAGTATGGAGTATATTTTGGAACAACTTGTTCATTTTCTTGGCTTAATCTCGCTCTATCTTCCCCTCTGCTTCCCTTCCTCCTCTTTTTATCCTGCTCTCCTCACTGTGAATGTTTTTTTTTTCCCTCGTTCCCAACTTTTACCTGTCAAGTTTACTTTTAATGGAAGCTTTTTTGTTGTCAACAGTAATCTCCTTGCTTTACATCGGATTGCCACACTTCGGCATGATGAATTGGGTCAGGTTTGTAACTTATATAACACGCAATCAGTTCAGTAGCTTAAAAGTGGGCTTGGTTGTTTGATTCATTAGTTTGATTGCAGGAAACACTTCTGAACCTCTTACTTCGAAATTACCTCCACTATAACCTATATGATCAAGCAGAGAAGCTGAGGTCAAAGGCACCCCGTTTTGAAGCCCATTCAAATCAACAGGCATGCTCTCTCACCTTCTGCTCTTTTTAGTAGTTCTTAAAACAATCATTACCTGGGTTTGGGGGGTTATCATTTTTGGCACATATTGAATTTTTAGCGTGTACCTCTGTATACACATGGTTTTCAAACCTGTTGATGAGATTTTATGTCCATTCTGTTCGGCGCTTTGAGCTTGCTTGTACTTTGTTTTAATTCAATTAGCAGTAAGATCCTAGGATTAAATGGCAAATCTTTTAATTGTAGATACATCACCAAGAGAAAACCTTTTGCCTATCTAGATACTTCGGTAGTGAATAAATAACAATAAAGAGATGAATTAAACTCTGCTTTTTATGCAGAATAATATTCTACATTCAGGTGCTGAATATCTATAGCACTCCTGGAACAACTGGAAACATTATCTTCTTTTCATCGATGAGTAATTAATTTACATTTTTTTTTTTTTGAGCAAGTAACTTGGGTAATCAGGATTATAGATGAATGTAAATTAGATTAATGTGCAACTAGTTTTAAAAAAGAAATGGGGCCTAAATGATGTCAGTGACTTAGAAAGAACCCTTTACTTGATTGGTATACTGGTTGAGTTTATCAGATGACTTGTCACCATCTGGGTATTCTCAATCTCAAGAGTCTTACATGTGCCACACTGATTACCTCGTGAATGTGCTGTGGCATCTCAAGATTTAGTAACCATAAATATATGGTCCAAAGTTCGTCTCCTGATTTATTGTAGAAAACTTATTCTAGCTTTTTGTTTCATCTGAGAATTCCACCGCCCCCCCCCCCCCCCCCCAACTAACTCCCAATTTGCATTGTATGTGAAGGAAAAAAGTTCAGGAATGTTCTCTTCCCTCTTTTGGTAGGAAAGAGTTTGTTTACCTAGAAGCTGGTCTTTTAATTTGTTCCCTTCCATCTGGTTCTTGAGCATCTATGTCTATCATTTTCATGCTCAGTTCTGTTCTTAAACTGCTTATTTATTTATTTATTATTATTATTATTATTATTTTGGGGTGGTGGGTGGTGTTGTGGAGGAATCCTGTCTAACTTATGAATTGTTTTCATCATTCCAAATCCAGTAGATTTAAATGTTAGGAGCTGACAATGAACCTTCTGTTGAAGAAGCTTTGGTGTTGGATTTGAATGTGTTTTCTGAAACTTGCAATTGGGATTTGACTAATGGGTTGGATACCATAAAATAGTAGAAAAAGTTCATATTTATCAGCATTCTTATTGTGTATGTTGTTACTAGACAGTACCATTCTGATCAGTAGCCTCAACTAGATTTGCCAATGAGAACAATAGAGAGGTTTTTGGTTATTAATTAATGTAATGCGCAAGTTACTGCCAAATTGTTTTTATTGGAGGAAGTTATAGATTTTTTAGAATTTTAGCTGAAGACTAATGGGTAGTTGAATGCGCGCACAGAGAAAAAAAAGAGCAAAAAGAATAAATGTTAAATGGAAAAATGGATTTGTTCGTCTCTGTTGCTTCATTTGGATGGCTTTTTCTGAAGGCAGCTGATCTCTTTTTTGCTTTTCAGTTTTGTCGGTACCTCTTTTATCTGGGAAAGATCAGGACCATTCAGTTGGAATACACTGATGCGAAAGAATCCCTTTTGCAAGCAGCTAGGAAAGCCCCAGTAGCTGCTCTTGGTTTCCGAGTTCAATGTACTAAATGGGCTGTGCTAGTCCGGTTACTGCTGGGAGAGATCCCTGAGAGGACAGTTTTTATGCAGAAGGGCATGGAGAAAGCTTTGAGACCATACTTTGAGCTGACAAATGTGAGTTTGGCTATCATTTTTTTAATATTAAAAAAAAAGAAATAAGATAGCCTTCAATTGACATTTTAAGTGCGTGAGTCAATATTTGATCTGTTTCCCTTGATAAAACTGGTACAGGTAATAAAAGTGGTTAACAATGATCATTATTAACTTGTTGCATTTCTATTTGTGGAAGAATGTAAAAGAAATCATCAAATCTGAACTTGCTTGGGGCATTTTCCAACTACATGGTTGTGGACATTGAGAATTGCTACCCTTGCCTGCAATATTTGGAGGGTCTTCAACATAATACATTTTTGATAAAAAACCAGCTTGAATATCCTGCTGTTGAATTGTTATTTTATATGTATTTCTTTGCATTTGACTTTTCAGGCTGTTCGAATTGGAGACCTAGAGTTGTTTAGAACGGTGGCTGAGAAGTTCTCCAACACTTTCAGTTCAGATCGGACTAACAACTTAATTGTTAGGTTGCGGCATAATGTCATTAGGACTGGTTTGCGCAACATTAGTATTTCTTACTCCAGGATTTCATTGGCTGATGTTGCTAAAAAGTTGAGATTGGATTCTGCAAACCCTGTTGCTGATGCTGAGAGCATTGTGGCCAAGGCAATTCGAGATGGTGCAATTGACGCAACATTAGATCATTCCAATGGGTGGATGGTGTCAAAGGAGACTGGGGATATTTACTCCACAAATGAGCCCCAAATGGCTTTTAATTCAAGAATTGCTTTCTGCATCAACATGCATAACGAGGCTGTGAAGGCTCTTCGATATCCTCCAAATTCCCACAAGGAAAAAGAAAGTGCCGAGAAGAGAAGAGAGAGACAACAACAAGAACAAGAGCTTGCCAAGCATATAGCAGAGGAAGATGATGATGAGTTCTAAATGACGTGCTAAAGATGTTGGCATCTGAGTGTTGTTGCATTGATTAGAATTATCTACTGTTCCTTGAGATATTAATATTTTTCTAGAATATTATCTTTGCCTTAAACGGGTTGCTATTGTTTCACCTAAGTTGATCACGGTGGAATCATGCTCTCAGGATCATCCGCCTATATCCCGAACGCCCTTTTCTTTTTTTTTCGTTTTGATATTTGCTTTTGTGGAGGCCAAGAGGCCGAAACTGATCTGATCTGGTCTGGTTAAATCAAATTTCTATCTTTAATATATGAGTTTTTAAATTGGGCTAGGAACTGTTCGAGTTCTGTGACTCTAATATTTATGGAATTTTTGTTGACACGAATACATGTCTTATCACGGATTGTCGGGTGGGCATGTCACAAAAAAAAAAGAGGGGGATTTTGGAAAATTATTAGAAGGAATTCCTTAATCGATGGATAGAAATTCTAAGAATAGAAAAAAGAAAAAGGTTTACTTTGTCATAATATAATACAAAGTTCACGTTATTATCTAAATTTTTCTTTGAATTTAAGGGATATTTTAATATTTTGTGTTTTATGTGTCATCTCTATCTATTTGATTGTTGGTCAATTAATTAAAAGCTTAACAAAGAGTGATCAAAATTAATATAATTTCGTTAACATTTGATAAAAATTTTAATGTCAAGTAAAAAAAAATTGAATATTGAGTTTTTAATTAGACACACTGAAATTAGGATAGTAATATGAGATTTAACTAAAATTTTAAAAGACGAAATGAATATGTTTTCCTAGAAAAATATTGGGAAGAGTTCTACTTTTGAAGGTTTGTTTTTGGAAATTCATACTTGCCTTGTGAAAATAATGTATTGCCCTTCGTAATCTTTTTTTTTTAGTTACTTTCTCTCTCTTTGTTGCCTTGTGAAAATACTGCATTGCTCTGGAATTTGTAATTTTGTATAATTATGTTTTCATTTTATGAAACTATGATTGTAACAACAATCTATTTATTTATATTCTATATGAATACCTTATAACATATATAGATAAAAAGATAGAATTTCTTCTAACTTTAAGAGAATATCGAACCTTTTCGTATAAAAAAAAATCACTATTAATATTTTAAAATTCAAAATTAATATATTTTTATGATGAATTTTTATTATCTAATTCAATATAAAAAAATTATATAAAGAAGCACAATTGTTTGACATCAGTTAATGAAGCCACATACCTAGTTGATGTAATTTTGAATGCAGTGCTGATACATTTAAATGGAATTTTAGTCAAAAAATAATTTAAGCTATAAACTCTAATTAAAAAAATATATTATATCCATTTCATTTAATTTTTATGCTTAATTTTTTGTGTTCTAAATATTTTGAGCCTTCCTAAAATAAACTCTTGTAGTCCATATAGCTGTGCTCTTCTTGAAATCATTACTCACCATTCTTGGTTGCTCTAACTTTCTACATGGTAGAGACAATCAGTCCGTAGTGATGGGGAATCCATAACTATTATAAAGAGAATATAATTAGTTATATTATCTTTCTCTCAATAGATTTATTTACTTTAATACATTATAATATAATAATATGAGATAATGAAATGTAATGGGATAGATAATAAAATGTTGTTTGTGTCAAACGTGATGATTCATTTAGCCCCGTATTCATATGACCTTGTGACATACAATTAAAATAACTCTATTACATAATTACCTATTTTTTTCTCTTTATAGCCTCGTGAATAGATAAAACAAAGAAAAAAGTTATTGATTGGCTTGTGAAGTACTTTCTCCGTCTCTATTTATTTATCATATTTAAAAATTTTAAATAATATGAATTTTAATTTTACTATTATATTCTTATATTAAATAGTTTCGGAAAATAGAAGTATAGTAACTTTAGAGAGAAAATGCAGTAAACAAAATCTGCAGTAGGAAAACAGCTATAGGGAAGACTAAATTTAATGGGTAATTTTAAAATATATATTAAGATTATATAAATTTGAAAGACTAACTGATTTTTCTTAAAATTTGAGAGACTAACCGATGCATCTCTTTCTATAAGGTAAGATTTGAAATTGACTGTTTTACTTTCTACCTACGAGTTATTTTACTAATAAATAAAAGAAAATTAGTATATATTATGATCCCACAATAGAAAAATGCCTAATTTGAAGGATGAGCTCTTTTACTTGCTATTATCTCTAAAAAGGCAAAACAACTACACTCGCTAAGGCATGGGATTCAATCATTCACTTGCATTACCTGCCAACCCTGTCGGGTCTCTGATTAGGCCTACTTTTGAACCGGCCCAAACCAATATTTTGCCCATTCTCCTAGCCCATAGTCACACCGTTCTACCTGCCTTTTCACCCCCTTTCCCATCTCTCGCCTGCAACTCAGCCCAACTCAAACTCCATGTCTCACAAACGCTATGCTACACTGGCCCACCACTCAGTAAAAACCCAAACTTTTCCACGGGGTCCCCTCTGGAGTCCTTGGATACCTCTTTCTCTGCTTTACAACTGCCTCCAACAGAACTTTCCGCTTCCACTGCCTTTCTACTTAATGGACCAATGGTCCATTGACTTATTGCATTAATGAATTGTATTGCATGCAACATAAATTGTACGATATAATTCATTAATGTATTTGGCCCGCGAATTCACGATCCATATAAGAATTCCTCCTACCTAAGGAGGACTTCACGATTCGAAGGAGACGGATTTATTCATATCAAAAGAGCTGCCAGAACTCTTCCACGTTCTACACAGCCAAAAAAATTAGTTATTAAGGATACTTCAGAGAATCCAGTACCTGTGATTAGAACTACTGTTCAGGCTGAGGAGGTGGGCTATATCACGCCTCCCATATCTCCATGATCCTACTGGCCTGGAACTGTCGTGGGTTCCTCCAGCCTGCGGTTGTTAGAACGCAGAGGGGTCATGTTTCTTCTAACAAACCCTCAGTCTTTTTTTTTTTTGTTTCAGAATTAAAGTCTTCAACTGAAAATAAAATTGTCAGTGTTCCACTTTCCATTGGTTACAAACAACAACACAGTGATTGTCCCCTCTCAGGGTCGAGCAGGAGGTTTGGCATTAGGGTGGAAGGATGATGTGGATATCCAGCAAATTATCAAAACTGCGTTTTGTATTAATATTCTGGTTTTTGTCAAATCCAATTCTCCTTGGCAATTGAACTGTGTGTATGATCTGTTAGAAACAGGGATACCTACGAGTACAGACAGGCAACTCAACTGAATTGAACAAGCACCACCTATACCCGACCAGGGCTCTAACAATTGCAATTATCAAATATCATCAATACCGGCAAGGCTACACAGTCTAAATGTAATGTACCTAGACAGAATTCAAACTTAATAAATAAGTCAATAGTATACCTGAGAGACTTGCTCGTGGTTCTACCAGAACATACCAGGCGCCGGCACTCCCCTGGACAAGTTGCGCCGCAACGTATTGTACTGCTGACCGAATCACCAGTCCAATACTGGTTTGCCTTCAAGAAGTTATTCGCCCCACTCTGGTGCGATGGGTACATCGACTCTTCTTGCAGGATAAGACGGTCTCAGATCACTGTTGACGCACACCAACTGTGATCACCTCGAAAATCCCCTCAGTTCACCGGTCCCGATAAGCAAAAAATTATGGATCGTGGAGAGAATCGAAGAGACGAATTTTCTCGCAGGAAGCAAAAGGCACGAAAAAGGATTCACCATAATGGCGGCTCTGTTCCCTCTTTTAATTTCGCCTTAGGAAAAAAATTAAAACCCAATTCGGATTAGGAAAACCCTAATTCTTTATCAGATTTTTTTTTTGTTTCCTATTCTTTTTCAAGTTAGAGTTAATTGGGCCAAACAAAAATAGAGGATCGTGAAAACATGAGCCAAGCCCGGGCCGGGCGGGCGGCGCACGCGTGTGGCATCCTCCATACCTTGGGCTTTTCTATTAAGTCTATAGAAAAGCCTTTAAGTATATAAAGGCTTCCACACTCCTCTATTTTTTCCATGTGGGACTCATGTCTAACATGAGTTCCCAAATGGTTAAACACAAAACTTTAACAATATTTAATTATGGATTCCCACCATGAAAATGGCTTCTACCACAATCAAAACAATCTCTAATATGTCAAGAACAATTCACATTAATTGTTTTAGGCTAACTAATCATGAGTTAAAAAATATTAACTCCCAAAGTTGCAATTTTCAACAATCCCCCACAAATCCATAGTTAAAGACTATTCAAGATTTACATAATCTACTTTCGACAATGATACCTTCCGGTTTGAATCACTACCTAAGTTATCCAACTTATGCCCCCACAGGAACAGATGGACTTAAGCCTTGAATTTGAACCTTGAATGTGACGGCGTCCATTGGTAACAACAGACCATCGGCTATGGAGATAATCTTTAGGGTTGACACGTTATGGCCATGTGTCTTGATCCTGTCTTATGAGTGTATTCAGAGAAAACCCAATTCCCTTTAGTTGCGGCCACACAACAACACTCACATAGTTGGCGATCTCCAAGGACGTTCTGCTAGCATCCTGTCTAAAAGACTTGATCCCATTAAGAGTTAAAACTCTTACTCATTGCAGTAAACGCACCACAGGCTTTCAGGGAAAGGACCTAGATACAAAGGTATCAGAATTGGTGCCAGATTCACTCAAACAGATTGTTTATACCACATTGAACTGCCTTGTGGGATCTCCACTTGGTCAGTTGGGTTGCCACTGTAGGTGAATCATTTTTGGGTTATCAGTCTCATTCCCAACCTGGATTTAAGGAATAATGATGTTTCCAGTCCCTTAGTTAGGGGGTCTGCAATGTTATCTTTGAATCCAACAAAGTCAACAAATACCACATTTTCCGACACTAACTCTCTTATAGACTTAAGTCTAACTTGGATGTGTCTCTTAGTCTTTTAATTATACTTGGTACTCTTTATCTTTGCAATTGTGGTTTGACTGTCACAATGCACAGATATAGCAGTAGCGGACTTGCTGATCATTGGCAAAGAGGACAATAGTCCATACAGCCATTTAGCTTTCGTTCCAGTAGTATCTAAGACACATAACTCAGCCTCAAAAGTTGATCGAGTTATCAAAGTCTGTTTACAAGACTTCCAGGCGACTGCTCCGCCACCTAATGTAAACACATATCCAGTGCAACCATTGCTACCAGAGTTCTTGGCTATCCAGCTTGCATCACTATACCCTTCAAGTACAGTAGGGAATTTCCCATAATGCAGCCTAAGGGAAACTGTTCCCTTCAAGTACTGTAGTACTCCATCCAAGGCCTCCCAATGAGTCCGATTTGGACAACTTGTATATCTTGCCAGCTTAGATACAGAAAATTAAATATCTGGTCTTGAGCCATTTGCAAGATATTGCAAACTACCAATAATTTGAGAATATCTTAATTGAGACACAGGAACTCCACTTTCATTCTTGAACAAAGCTATAGAAGGGTCACTTGGAGTTTTAGCAATTCTACAATTTTGATACCTATATTTCTCAAGAACACTCTCAACATAGTGAGTTTGAGAAATGGTTATCCCCTCAGTTGAGCGAATCAACTTTAGGCCAAGAATCACATTTGCTACTCTCATATCCTTCATTTCAAACTTACTTTTCAAAAATGATTTAGTCTAATTAATTATCTCAATATTGGACCCAAATAGCAAAATGTCATCCACATATAGGCATAGAACAATACAAATATTACCTTTAACCTTACAGTAAACACACTTGTCATTCTCATTTATGTTGAAGCCAAATGATAAAATCGTTTTATCAAATTTTTCATGCCATTGTTTGGGTGTTTGTTTTAGACCATATAGGGATTTAACAAGTTTACAAAATTTTCGTTCATTTCCTTTGGCTACAAATCCCTCAGACTGATCCATATATATCTCTTTTTCAAGATCACCATAAAGAAAAGCTGTCTTCACATCCATTTGGTGGATGGTGAGACCATATATAGAAGCCAAAGCAACTAGCACTCGGATTGTAGTCAAACGAGTAACAGGAGAGTATGTATCAAAATAGTCTATTCCCTCTTTCTGTCTAAACCCTTTGGCAACTAATCTGGCTTTATACTTATCTATGGTCCCATCTGGTTTAAGTTTCTTCTTAAATACCCATTTACATTTAATTGTGCTGCACCCAGGAGGGAGATCTACCAATTCCCATGTCCCATTGGAGACAATGGAATCCATCTCACTTTTGATAGCTCATTTCCAATGCCTTGCTTCTGAGGAAGCCATAGCTGCTTGAAAAGTTAAAGGTTCGTCCTCAACATTGTAAGTGACAAAATCACTTCCAAAGTCCTTGACTACCTTAGCTCTCTTACTCCTTCTAGGTTCTTCCAATTCCTCAGTTTGAGTATTGGAACTATTTCGACTTGCCCCCACATCTTTCATCCTTTCCACATGATCAGGAATGGAATCAAATGTTAAGGCTGAATCTAAAGTAGAAACATCTTGAGTCAAACCAGTTTTCATGGGAAACACATCCTCAAAGAATGTAGCATCACAGTATTGAATTATAGTGTTACAATTTATACCAGGTATTTCGGACTTAATTACCAAAAACCTCATGGCATAGCTTGTTTCCACATAACCAATAAAGATGGCATCAACAATCTTTGGTCCTAACTTCTTCCTTTTATGTTTAGGGATTAGAACTTTTGCAAGACAACCCCACACACGGAAGTATTTTAAGTTAGGTTTCCTACCTTTCCAGATTTCAAATGGCGTTACCCCTTTATATTTATAAGGGACTCTATTTAGAATATGGTAAGCCGTATTCAAAGCCTCACCCCACATATACTTAGGCAATCCAGAATTCAAAAGTAAATTGTTGATCATATTTTTAAACGTTCTATTTTTCCGTTCAGCAATCCCATTAGACTGGGAAGAATAAGGGGGTGTCTCCTCATGAATTATGCCATTGCTTTGGCAATATTCAACAAATGGATTAGACCCATACTCTCCACCTCTATCAGATCTTAACTTTTTAAGTTTCTTGCCAGTTTGAGTTTCAGCTTCATTTTTAAATATGAGAAACTTTTCAAGTGCTTCATCTTTATGTTTAAGTAAATAAACATAGCAATATTTACTGCAATTGTCAATAAAAGTAATGAAGTATTTCTTATGATCCCTAGTCAACAAGCCATTGAATTCACAAATGTCTGTGTGAACTAAATCAAGTATTCCTGAATCCCTTTCAATTGAATGATAGGGTTTCCTGGTTGTTTTAGCTTCCACACACACTTGACATTTATTCTTCTTATCAATTGAATGTTTAGGGATCAAGTCTAAACTCATCATTCTTTTAACAGAATCTAAATTTAAATGTCCGAGTCTGCTATGCCAAATATTAGTGGATTCAATCATGTGCACCATGGGATAAACAGAATTCTCAATAAAAGAAGCTTTATTCAAATCAGAAGTACATGGTTCAACTCTTAATTTAAATAAACCATCTGACAAGTAACCTTTTCCAACAAAAGAATTGTAGTGCATAATCACTACTTTATTACATTTGAAAGTCAATTCATAACCTTCTCTAACTAAATATGAACCACTAAGAATATTCCTACGAACTGTTGGAACATATTGCACCCTATGAAGAGAAAGAATATGCCCTGAAGGAAACTTCAAGTCCACGCGTCCAATTCCCAACACATTGGCTGCAGTTGAGTTCCCCATCTTCACAGTTTTTCCTTTAATAGGCTGGTAAGACACAAAAAGAAATTTATCAGCACAAACGTGCACATTTGCTCCAGTATCAACCAGCCATTCAAGTGGCTTATAAATAGAAAAGACTTATGGGGTTAATAGAAACATACATTTCATCATCATTGGAAGTAGTGATGTCAGTCCCAGCCTCAATGGTACAAACCTCAGCAAGGTGAGTACTCAAATCAGCTTCCACTTGACTAGTATCCTCTACCACCACATTGACTTGTGCTTCAGAATTTGATCCTTGTTTGACTTTGAGCTTTTTAGACGGACAGTCCTTAGCCCAATGTCCAACCTGACCATAATTCCAGCAAGGTTTGTTCGCTTTCGGTTTCTTCTTGGCCTTGCCTTTTGTCTTGTTTATGGTTTTAGAGTTTGAATTAACCCACACATTCCTCTGATTATTGTTCTTCTTCCCAGTAGTCACCACATGGACATTAGACTTCACAGGTACAATATGACTATTCTTTCTATGTTGCTCCTCAATGGATATTGATTTCATCAGATCGTTTATAGAAATCTTCTTCGTCTTGTGTTTGAGGGACATACCAAAGTCCTCCCAAGACTTAGAAAATTTTTCTATCACTGACATCACTTGAAACTTCTCAGGAAGTTCCATATCCGATTCATGAAGAGAATGAATAATCAATTGCAACTCTTGAGTCTGTTCAGTCACAGACTTACCCTCAACCATCTGAAACTTCAGGAATTTGGAGACATAATACCTTTCCAGACCTTGATCCTCGGTATTATATTTCCTATCCAGTTCATCCCATAGCATCTTTGTTGTATATGACTCAGAACAGTAGACATCAAAGAGAGTATTTGTCAATGTTGACAGTATTGCCCCTCTGCCTACATTGTTCCATTCATCCCACGCAGCAATTTCAGCTACTCTAGAATGCCTTTCAGTTGGTATATGCCTGTCTACCTGCACTGCTGATCATAAGCCCCTCATGGTCAACCAAATTTTCATGCGTTGTTGCCAACGCTGGAAATTCTGCCCTGGACCAAACTTGTCTGGCAGACCATTCAAGTCAACCAAAGGCTTATACACAACAGATGCAGTACCTGACGAACTGGCCATTGCACACACAGATAATTGCATAATAACTTCTTGAAGGTTGTTAAAAACAGAGTACCTACGAGTACAGACAGACAACTCAACTGAATTGAACAAGCACCACCTATACCCGACCAGGGCTCTAACAATTGCAATTATCAAATATCAACAATGCCGGCAAGGCTACACAGTCCAAACGTAATGTACCTAGACAGAATTCAAACTTAATAAATAAGTCAATAGTATACCTGAGAGACTTGCTCGCGGTTCTACCAGAACGTACCAGGCGCCGGCACTCCCCTGGACAAGTTGCGCCGCAACGTATTGTACTGCTGACCGAATCACCAGTCCAATATTGGTTTGCCTTCAAGAAGTTATTCGCCCCACTCTGGTGCGATGGGTACATCGACTCTTCTTGCAGGATAAGACGGTCTCAGATCACTGTTGACGCACACCAACTGTGATCACCTCGAAAATCCCCTCAGTTCACCGGTCCCGATAAGCAAAAAATTATGGATCGTGGAGAGAATCGAAGAGACGAATTTTCTCGCAGGAAGCAAAAGGCATGAAAAAGGATTCACCATAATGGCGGCTCTGTTCCCTCTTTTAATTTCGCCTTAGGAAAAAAATTAAAACCTAATTCGGATTAGGAAAACCCTAATTCCTTCTCAGATTTTTTTTTGTTTCCTATTCTTTTCAAGTTAGAGTTAATTGGGCCAAACAAAAATAGAGGATCGTGAAAACATGAGCCAAGCCCGGGCCGGGCAGGCGGCGCGCACATGTGGCATCCTCTATACCTTGGGCTTTTCTATTAAGTCTATAGAAAAGCCTTTAAGTATATAAAGGCTTCCACACTCCTCTATTTTTTCCATGTGGGACTCATGTCTAACATGAGTTCCCAAATGGTTAAACACCAAACTTTAACAATATTTAATTATGGATTCCCACCATGAAAATGGCTTCTACCACAATCAAAACAATCTCTAATATGTCAAGAACAATTCCCATTAATTTTTTTGGCTAACTAATCATGAGTTAAAAAATATTAACTCCCAAAGTTGCCATTTTCAACATGATCCACCTGCTCATAGTAACAAGAGCGGTTTCTGGGATGAGTTGGTTCAGTTTGGAGTGTCTTTTCCAGCTCCTTGGCTCTCAGTAGGTGTCTTCAATTCCATCTGACATACGTGGTGGGAGACCTTATGCTACTACTAGTTCTGGTGGTTTTAAGATTGTGGTGGATCAACTAGGGTTAATTGATGTTGAACTTGTGGGACATCTTTTTGCTTGGAGTAACAAATGCTCAGGGACAACCAATATCCAAGAGCGGTTGGACAGAGTTTTTGCCAATGCTTCTTGGAGAATTCTTATCCCCAAAGCCAGATTCTCCCATCTAATAGACTTTCAATTTGACCATAAATCCATCTTCTTAGAAACAGAACCTCCTGAGGTCAAGCTTTATAAACCTTTTCATTTCGAATCTATGTGGACTCGCGACAAGTCGGCTAGTATTATCGAGGCATGGCATAAATATGTTACTGGTTCTCCCCCTGTCTATCTCAGGCAATTCTCCCCTCTGTCTATCTCGGGCAAGATCAAGAACACCAAATCAGCTTTGAAGAAATGGAACCTCCATTCCTTTGGTCATATGCCATCTCGTACTAGAACCTTGAAGGAGGATATTGGTTGTCTTCAACATTTGGATCAAACAGAAGCTATTCTGGAATAGGAAAGTAAGAAGCAAAGAGAGTTGGATGAACTTCTGAAATCGCAGTCCATTTTATGGAAGGATAAATCAAGGTTGCAATGGTTAGAAGAAGGCAATGCCAACACTAAATTCTTTCACCTTACCACCATCATCCATAGAAGGTATAACTTTATTGATAAGATAATAGCGGCATATAAAGTTCATAAAATTGACTGGCTGAGCATTGGGTAGGAATTTGAACAATATTCTTCCACTCTATTCACATCCTCCACCACTTCTACTCCTGAATTTCTTGATGTTTTCTTCCCTCCCTTTATTACCGTTGAGGATAATGTTCCTCTTTGTGCCATCCCTTCTACGGAGGAAATCACCGACATTGTTTTTCCTATGACATCCCACAGAAGTCTAGGTCCGGATGGCATGAGCCCAGTTTTCTATAAACATTGTTGGAGTGTGCTTCATAAAAATGTCATTCTGGCCATCCAGCATTTTTTCCAGAATAGTTGTATGCCTAATGCAACCAACCATACCTTCCTTACTTTAATTCCTAAGAAAGGCAAGCCTTCCTCACTGGAGCAATTCTGGCCTATAGCTTTGTGCAATGTCATTTACAAAATAATATCCAATATTTTGGCCAATCATCTTAAACCTTTTTTGGAGAAGATTATCACCCTATATCAATCTGCCTTTGTTCATGGTAGATATATGAATGACAATTGCACAATTAACCGTGAACTAATGCATTAAATGAACAAGAAAAAAATGTAAGACTGGTTATATGGCTTTGAAGCTTGATATGGCTAAGGCTTATGACCGGGTTGAATGGAACTTATTGTTGCAAATTTTGAAATGTCATGGGTTCTCTGACCATTTTGTTTCCTTAGTCAAAAGTTGTATTTCTACTGTTTCTTTTTCAATTCTTATTAACGATTCTCCTTATAGTCATTTTCAGCCTAGCAGATGCATCCGACAGGGGATCCTCTGTCTCCTTCTCTTTTTGTGATATTTTTTTATTTTTTCTCTAGAATTCTAAATAAGACTGAACAAGTAGGCTTTATTCATATACTAGGAGTAGCTGTCTCGCACAAAGTACGAGTTCAGATACTTGTGGCAAGAAAATATTGGTGCAAATATTGGTGCAAAATGCAATAGATTATAATAAAATGTAGAAATAACACTTTTATATATTCAGGTATGAGTTCAAATATTTATAAAGAGGAAATGTAGAACTTTTCTCGGACATCACAATATGAGTATGGTTTGTCAAAGTACACTGCAAATTTTCAAGACTTCACACCCTGCAACCAAAGTGATGCTGCTATTTTAAAGCTTGTTCCACCAATTGTTTCTACCTCTGTGGCTACTAGTTGTTTCTGACTCAGACCGTGGACCTGTATCATCACAGTCCTTTTGTAAAAAATAGCTAGGAAACTTGTGTGAAAGAGAAGAAAACACAACAATATGCTGTCAATCAGTTAAATTTGCAAGAATCTGGATTGACTAAGCATGTGAAGGTCATAAATGAAGCAATATTCGTTATTCAAATTAGCAGATCAAGACATAACAATGAACTAATGAAAAGTTGGTCCCTACCTTTTCAGATTGTCAGCTTTGTGAAACTTCTATTGTACCAATTCCATGGTGTTATAATCAAACTATATACTTGTCATAAACTACAAAGTATGAACATAATACAACCATTTGTCAATCTCTAAAGTAATTGGTATAACCAAGAGATGCCCCCAAACTAGAAAAGACATAAAAATTACCTCTTTACTCATCATGGATTACCAAACAAAGCATGATTAACATTGTTTCGGTGATTGTCCTCCTACTATTATTCTCATACAGAAAGGAATTAAACGTGTTCTTAGGCCAGCTTATGAGGTGGAAGACGGATTTCTAACCTTGATATAGAATATCCCAGAGTTCATTCCTTTTTCCTTCCTAGTGTCCTGTCGATTCTCTGTCATATCAAGGTCAGCAATCTGATACTTCTTTCAATCATCCAACATGTTCAAGTGCCATATATTCCCACATCTTGGTTCCAGAACACCTTGTTTATACCTACCAAGAAGATTATTGTATGCCCAAGAATTCCCTCGTGTGGTAACCAAACTGTTGTTACCAATTCCAATATTTAAGATGCTAACAGTATCAACATTGAAATAATCATGGTACTTTCTCGTCACAGTCAAAAGAGCAGGCAGGTTAAGTCATATGTCTACCACAGCTGAGTATTTGTTGACTGTTATTTGTAGGTTTGTAAGTCACGCAGAAGAACGTTTAACTTCAATGAAACTTGATGCATCAGAGGGGACAACTAAAACATATCCAAGAAAACTCCATATCTCCAATCAGTGGAAGAAAATTTTACTTTTCATGACTAAGGAAGAGGTACAGTCCATTTTATTGTCCGGGATAAGCTTGAATATTCTAGTGTAAGCATATTTTCTTTCTTTTGCTTACACAGTCAAATCTACCTGATGGCACTATTAATGGCACTATTAATGGCACTAGTAAATAAAGCATACTCGAATTGAATCATGCAATTGCTCTAGACCAAATGATTGATATTGAAAGATGCAATTATCTGAGCAAATTTCTCAGCCATTTGCATTTGAGCATACACATAGAGAAGTCCAGACCTACCCATATGCAAAGATGCATGAAGAGACGATACATAACCATAATGCAAAGAAACCAGTTTTGAAGAATGGATACATCCATGGTCTTAATAAAATCACAAATAGAAAAAGAAAAAAAATTCATAAAGGAAAGAAATGAACAGAAACTTTGATTTTTACTTGAGGATGCAACATCCATTTCTCATATTAAGAATCACAACACACAAACTGAAGCCTCAGCTCTTCTTTTCCAATCACATACAGCCTCAAATATTGACAGTCAGAAATTGACAAAACTCCAATACTTGTATATTTCTCGCAAACCAAAAGAAATTTAGAGAATAGGAAAAAAGAAAGAAGTTGAAGAAGATTTAGCACTATCAGGTATGAGACCCTCTCAAGAACAATAAAAGGTCTAAAAATCTCACATTGTGAAATCCCCCAAAACACTGACTTCCGAACAAGTCCTGTACCAAAAAACCAAACACAAAAAGACTTAGAAAAAAAATAAAAATAGAATAAAATTAATACAAAAACAACACAAATCAGCCATTGGAACCACTAAAAAAAGGTAAAATTTTACAAAAATGACATGCATAAGCTTATGTGATTCACATGTAAAACCTCTAGGGTATCAGGTAGAGGAGAAGGTTAGTTTTTGAGCCTGAAACATATTGAAGACATGTAAAGGATGGTCTTGAACTTCACTAGTTCAAAATCCATTCCATCTAAATAGCTAAAAAAGGCATGCAATTAGAAAGCAGAAAATAAAAATCATGTGAATTCCTCCCATTTTTCATATCAAGAAGATCCGGGCCTCCAAAAGCAATGTCTTTAGATGCTCCAGATCCATTAGTTTCCCCAGCTTTCGTTGCTGCTGCTTGGTTGGCCGCGTGGTGCCTTGCCTCTATCATCGCTGCTACCGTTGCCGCATTGAACAGAAGGGTGGTATATTATATTGGGAAGGGAGGGAGGAAGCTTGGAATTGATGATGGTGAGGGAGAGGGAGAGGGATAGCAAACAGAAGCACGAAGGAGAGTGGAAACCAAAGGAAGAGAGTGAGGACGGAGGAAAGAGAAGGGCATGGTTGTTGTGTCATCGGGTTTGAGGGGAACTTGTCTTGAAAACCACGCAAGGTAGTAGAATTCCCACATGAAGAATTCTTGCCAAGTGTACACGAATTTTAACACGTCGCATAAAATGTTTTGTATAGGTTGAGCACTGAAACATTAGTGAAAAGGCAGAAATACCCTTATTGACGAAAAATGAACAGTACCTCCCAATTGTTGGGGATATGCCCTAGAGTCAATTTGTACTTATACAATTATCATTATGTTTTATATAATAATATGAGGCTTTCATTTCCATGAATAGTGAGTTTTGTTTTGTTGGTCATCAAGTACGTGACTTGATAGTAAAACCCTACAATGAATACAATGACTATTCTAAAACTGTCCCTGATCGATTATTATTATTGGAATAATAATAAATTAAGATTAGTATGTTTGTGACTTGATGGCTATGTTTTACTGGCCATGGATATTTGTGATATCGAGTCAAGACATAAATAAATGTTAGAGAACATTGTATTGGACATGACGCACTGTGAGAGTACTTCATGGAATATGTCATAAGTACTTTCTAGCCATAATAATATTGAAAGTCCTTCGACCTAAATTCATCATAGTTTCTTACTTGAGAAATTCTATATTTTGACATTGTCTAAAGTTGTCTTTAACCGAGATAATAAATTAGACTACTTGTTGGATATAGAATAAATCAAGGAGAGGAATATGATTGATTGTGAAGGAATTTGTCCCTCTCGATTATGGGAGAGATATCCATGGGCCCCTTGATAAGTTAGACTGTTAAAAATGCATGGCCGTGCTCAAATATATCAATCTAAGATATTGATATCATTTGTTTGAACGATCTACTATGAAATCAAGAAATAATTGATTAAGCTTAATAAGGATGACATGCTCCGTGCCTTATGCTTAATCTGGATATCGTGTGACAAAAGGACTAAATATAAAATTATGGTTTGGTTCAAAGAGATCACCGATCTTCATTTAACCTGGATAGTTATAATGTTTTGCTAGAAACCGCTTATAACTTGTGGGCCATTTAAATATGATTTAGGCACACTTGCCGAGTGTTAAATAAACCTATAGGGTCACACAATAAGCGAACTTGTTAGGTTATTTTTACAGTGACCGAGTTCGATGAATACGGATGATATCCAGATTATAAGAATCTGACTCGGTAAAATAATTAGTTAAATTACCGAGATAATGGCAGAATCTTATCATATCAGTTTTAATTTAATTTGAATTTAAATTAGAATATGATAATATATTATTAGGGTTGGACTCTAAGAGGTTCGAGGGTTTTTAAGAAAACCCTAGCCGTCTTTTCAAGTCCAATTTTTCGGTGGAGAACATTCGTGCCATTCTCTACCAGAAAAAAAAAACCTCTCAAACCCTAGGCGCTAGCACTCTCCGGGTATCGAGTGAGTTCGCGGTGTGTATCCGATAGAGGACGTTCGCATACTGCAACTTCTGGTGATTGTTCGGGTTGTACGTACAACAGCGCAACCAGAATCGAAGGATTTCGATTACAGCAACCAGAGGTAATTCTTAAAGTTTAGATCTTCTTAATCGTTTACTTGGGTCCTCGGGAGGGATTCGTAGATGTTTTCTGCGTTTAGGAGTCCCAGCTTCCGTTGCTGCTGCTTGGTTGGCCGCGTGGTGCCTTGCCTCTATCATCGCTGCTACCGTTGCCGCATTGAACAGAAGGGTGGTATATTATATTGGGAAGGGAGGGAGGAAGCTTGGAATTGATGATGGTGAGGGAGAGGGAGAGGGATAGCAAACAGAAGCACGAAGGAGAGTGGAAACCAAAGGAAGAGAGTGAGGACGGAGGAAAGAGAAGGGCATGGTTGTTGTGTCATCGGGTTTGTGGGGAACTTGTCCTGAAAACCATCCACATGAAGAATTCTTGCCAAGTGTACACGAATTTTAACACGTCGCATAAAAAGTTTTGTACAGGTTGAGCACTAAAACATTAGTGAAAAGGCAGAAATACCCTTATTGACGAAAAATGAACAGTACCTCCCAACTCCTTTTTCTCTATAAAGAAGATTAAGGTAAGTCGTTCTAGCCCTAATATATCTCAGCTCATGTATGCTGATGATCTTATATTATCTTTTGCAAAGCAAATTTGTAATCCGTTGCTTTGTGCTTAAACTAATATAGTGAGTGGTCTGGACAGTTGATAAATTTTAACAAATCTTGGATTCATTTTAGCAACAATGTTCCTTCCTCATCTAGACAATCTATTTGTTCCTTTTTGCACATGCGAGAATGCGATCACAAGAGTAAGTATTTGGGACTACCTTTTTGTAAAGGACTATCGCATAAATTAGCTTTTATGGAAATAGCAAAAAAGGTGGGGAAGAAATTGAGTGGGCAAAAGTCAAAAGTTCTCTCCCAAGTGGGTAGAAGTGTTTTGATCAAATCCATGGCTTTATCTATACCCCTTTATTCTATGCAAACTTTCTCCTTTACTATATCAGTGTGCAATAGGATAGACTGATATTGCAGGATTTCTGGTGGGGATTCCCGCTGGACGAAGGCAGTCACTTATACCTTAGGGCTTGGGATACTATATGTCTTCCCAAGCTTTTGGAGGCCTGGGATTTCAGAAACTGCATGATATGAATATGGTAATGCTTTCCAAACTTGCTTGGGCAGTCTGTACAAATGAAAACAATAGTTGGGTTCGATTGTTGCAAACAAAGTATTTGAAAAATAAGAGTTTTTTTCATACAGATCTCCAGTTCAAAGGCACTTCGTGGATTTGGAAGGCCATCGTGGCGTGCAAAGCCATTTGCTCTAAAGGTTGCATCTACAAGGTGGGAGATGGGACTTTAATAAATGTCTGGGAGAACCCTTGGATTTCTGACATTCTGAATTTTATTCCCTCTTTAAGTCGACCCACAACTAACACTTCTACCACAGTCGTTGATCTTATTGATGAGCAGTCTAGATCTTGGATGGTTGAAAGGATTTAGGATTGTTCTTCGAGGAGGTCTGTGAATCTATTCAGAAGATTAAAATTCCACATCATGTGGAACCTGACATGCTCATTTGGTGTCCCTCCAAGTCAGGGACTTTCTCTGTCAAATCGGTCTACAACTTAATTATGGGATCCAGATTCACAAGCTCCACTCCTGCACACGGCAAAATTTAGGAGTTGTGGAAAGTTAAGCTGTTGGGAAAATAGGTAAATTTTCCCTTTAAAACAATTAGTGAAATGAACTGATTGAATAGTTTCAACTCCAATCTCCTATTAGAACTTACGTGCATGGTGTATTTTCTCAGCCTACACTCGTGTATACATAAATAGTACATACATGCGAATAGTAAAATACACCTAAATAAATCGTACAAAACACTACAAATAAACTCAACAAATAATATTGAATATTATATTACAACTGAAAAGAAACTACAATAATAACAATAAATAAATGCGAAAATAAAGAAAGAACTCCCTTGGAATTGATAACGAAGTTCGGCTAAATTTGCCTAATCTCTGAGTACTACTTAAATAGCCTGTTTTTATTTATATGTGGGAAAAGAGATTGTTGGTGTTATTATGTTTTACAAAGTCAAACAAAGCATAATTATATAAGTACAAGAGATGGTGAAATTACTTTGTTAAAATTGATGTGGGATCTGAGAAAAGAATCCAAAAGTCAACAAATCTCCACATTGGCTTAATTTCTAGTCTCACCAAATACAAATCTTCTCAATCAAGCAAAAAATGAAAAACAATCCTCGCGGTGCTTCTAAATTGCATCGTCAAGTGCTAACTCAAATGTGGAGGATATTGACCAAGTCTAAACAATGTTCAAACTTGACTCTTGTAACCACCCTGGTAAGCATATCTGTAGGACTCTCTGTAGTCCTAATCTTCTGGAGAAATATCTCCTCTTTCTCGAGAATTTTTCGCACAAAGTGATAGCGAATATCAATGTGCTTCATTCTTGTATGAAAGACTTGATTCTTCGCTAAGTGTATAGCACTCTGACTGTCAAAATATACCTCAAGATGTTTCTAACCAACTCTCAAGTCTTTAAGCAATCGTTGAAGCCAAATTGCGTCATTTACAACTTCTGTAATCACCATATACTTTGCCTCTATTGTGGATAAAGCCACCGTTGATTGCAAAGTAGACTTCCAACTAACTGACACCTTGGCGAAAGTGAACAAATAGCCAATTGTAGACCGTTGCTTATCCAAGTCACCTACATAGTCAGAATTACAATATCCAACTATGTATTGACCAAGTGGTTCATCCTGCTCAAACTCTAAATCAACACCTACAGTATCTTGACTATACCATAGAATCCATTTCACAACTTGCCGATGACCTTTGTCTGGATCATGCATGTACCTGCTCACAACATTAACAGCTTGTGAAATATTGGGTCTCGTACACACCATTGCATATATCAAGCTTCCAACTGCATTTACATATGTGACTTTCGCCATGTACTCTCGTTCTTCATTCATCTTTGGAGATAACTGGCTATTGAGTTTCAAATGAGGAGCAAGCGAGGTATTTACAGGTTTTGAATCTTCATTCATACTAAAATGTTGTAGTACCTTCTTCAAATACTGCTTCTGTGTCAACTAAAACTTACCTCTCTGTCTATCCCTATTTGTCTCCATGCCGAGAATCTTTTTGGCTTCTCCCAAATCCTTCATCTCTAACTCTTTACTCAACTGAGCCTTTAGTCTGTTAATCTCAGCTTGGCTCTTTGCTGCTATCAGCATATCATCAACGTACAAGAGTAAGTAGATGTAGGACCTATCTTGAAGTCTGTGCAAATACACACAATGATCATATTTGCTTCTTGTGTACCTTTGACCCTTCATAAACTTGTCAAATCATTTGTACCACTGCCTCGGTGATTGCTTTAATCCGTACAATGATTTGTTCAGCTTGCAAACCCAATTTTCTTTATTAGCAACCTTGAACCTTTCTGGTCGAGTCATATAGATTTTCTCCTTCAAATCACCGTGTAGAAACGCAGTCTTCACATCTATTTAAGTTAACTCCAAATTCAACTGTACTACCAAGACTAACAAAATTCTAATAGAAGAATATTTAACAACTAGAAAAAATACCTCATTATAATCAATTCATTCCTTCTGAGTGTAGCCTTTAGCCACCAATCTTGCCTTGTAGCGAACATCTTCCTTGTCAGGATATCCTTCTTTCTTTGCAAATACTCACTTGCATCCAATTGCCTTCTTGCCCTTTGGTAGTTGTGTCAGCTTCCACGTCTTATTTTTCTATTTTCTTTTTCCATTGCACCTTTCCATCTACCATTTTTTGGGCTTTGGACGACTTCTGAAAATGTGGATGAAACATTATCAACAATTAGAAGTGCATAAGTCATCATGTTAGTAAAACGAGTAAGTTTATGAATTTCTCGTCTTATTCTTCTAGCGACAATTGACTCTAATTGCTGTAGAGGTTCTTGGGTGGGAACTCTTCCTCTTCTGACTCTTCTTCTATCACGGGAGAGTCACTAGTGATGCCTTTTACTGGTGTCACGATCGTCTGTTCAAACTCTACCTGCTTTGGCGTACCATCAGTCCATTCTGGATTTACATTTTTCAACATAACAGATTCATCAAATGATATGATCTTGTGTGGGTTTTTTCTTGGTGTTATGGGTGGTATAGTTGATTATGAGTTCAGTTCTTCCCATGGGACCAAAATAGTGAATTTATGGAGATAAAAAGGAGAAATTAAACTAACAACCTATCATCTATCAAACCCCTGAAGAACTAGGCTTCAAAAACCTTCAAGAATAGTAGAAAGTTCTACTGTAATTTTATCCCAATATCTTTGTAGCAAACAAAGGCAAACAAGAACAAAAAGAATAGAGAAAATAGGCACCCAAGTAATGGAATTCAAACAAACCTTAGAAGAGTAAAGCAATTAAAACCTATTGAAAGAAACCACATTGGATTATCCAAAAGATTTTATAGACTTATTCATAATGAGGACTAAGCCTTAAGTATGATCTTAAATAAGATGAACAAGGATGTTAGGGTCTCTCAAGATTCTCTCTTTAAATTTGAATAAAGTGTGTGAATTGTCTTGTCAAATCACTAAAAGTTGTATTTATACTACCCTAACCCTAACTAAGTAATTCATGAGGTTCTAATATAATTTAGGGCCTTAAAAGGTCTTTACAAAATATTTAAAATGGAGAAAAATCGAAGAAAATATAAAAAACACGGGCTGGAGCCGGCGCCGGTTATGCGCTGTGTTCGGGCCGTCGTTATGTAGGTTGAAGCCGGCACCGGTTCGGTTGTTTAGGCCAGTGCTTGCTGTCCGCTGGAAGGCCACTTTTTGGTCAAATTTCATCCGTCTTTGTTGCCGACTTGAGTTCTTATTGAGGTTCTTCTTGGATAGTCATCAAAATGAACTCTTGGCTAATTTCCTCAACCTTCCAACCCTCTTTCATCATCAAGTATGGTTTTATGAGTAATTGAAAATCATCTTGAAACTTCTTGGTCCTAGATCTTGTCATCGGTCCTTATCCTTGCACGGTCACACCTCCCCCTCCTTGTGTTGGATTGTATACCCTCTTAGACTAGGTTTCTGATGTAAAATCGAATATTTTAATAAAAGAATTTATTTTCAGAAATTGTTTGTGAATTTACTTTTTGTTTGTGCACAATTTTTGTTTGGAACAGACCCATTGTGTTTAAATAAGTGGTCCATATGAATTGTAGTCTTTCACAGTAAGGTATGGATCACGGGTTATTTAACACATAAACATTTGTTCTTAACCTATTGATGAGACTGAGAATCTCATCATGTTTAGGTTATTATGTTATGAATTCCAAATGGGGAATGTCTTACCTTTAGCCAGTGAGTAGTCCACTCACTTCATGACATAAGCGTATTTAGTAGTGGTTTCTAAAAGTACTAGATAATAGAAACCTAGACTACTACCGCCACAACGTGGACTAGTGCTCTATGACTTGGGTATGAGTTGGTGGTCTGGTGAAGCTGGAAGCAAATACTTTGATTTGCTATAGTTGAGGTTCTATCGTAAGGCCAATATACTTGCATGTTGGGTATGTGTGACTAGTTAGTTAAGACAGACTTGTACAAGATAATTTCTGCGCTATATCGCCTCTTGTGGTTGTCCGAATGGTCTAAAATGTCCAGGGCCCTGGGAAACATGACTTGGATGTTTGCTTTAGGGTAGCTCCCTTGGAAAGCGAAAACACTCCAGGAAGTCGTGGATCATTGGACTAGAAGCCTAAGGATGATAGATGTCATTTAGAGGGGTGTTAGTACACTTCTTCCTCTCTAAATGTACGGCGATGTGTAAAGGGGTATTTTAGTCATTTCACCTGTAGGTCAGTGACGTTGCTAATGCAGTATTGTCCTTGGGGTCAATATTTTCTTATGGTGATATTAGAAAATATTTAAAATGCAAAATACAACTATTTATATAGCAGGGGTATTTTGATCATTTTAGCAGTCAAGGCGATGTGTCTTTTTGGTCCTCGAAATAGCCCGTAAGTCCTAATTAATTTTGGGTTGAGGAATTGGTCTCAGTTGAAGAGGATTTTATTTTATTTTATTTTACTTTGTTCCGGAAGTCTAATTTATTATTAGACTGGAATAAAATAAATAAATAAATAAAATAGGAGTTGAGAGAAATTAATTATCTAGTTTAATTATTTAATTAATTATTCAGGGCCTAGGTCCAGTATGAATAATTAGAAAATTAACCTGAGCTTAAACTAGGAGAAATAATTAATGTTTAATTATTTATTGAGTTATTTATATAGGCCAAAAAAATAAATAATTAAAGGTTAATTGTTATGGTTCATTTGGGCTCATTAATTATTTATTGGGTTGTTTATATAAGCCCAGAAAATAAATAATTAATGTTTATTATTTTGGGCCTTTTGGGTCCAAGAAAAATAATAAATATTTTTTCGGCCCAATAGCTTGGACCTTAGGATTTTTTCCAGATACAGTTAAGAAAAGTTTAGGGTTAAGCCAAACTGATTCTCAGGATAATATTCGGGTGTTTTGAAATATGATATCCCGAGGATATGTTTATCAGATAATGAGAGACCTAGTTTTTTTTTGACTGACCAATAAACAAGTCTCTGGGAAAAGAAAACCCTAATCTCCCTAACACATAAGCCTCACGCAGCTCTCTCTCTCTCTCAGACGTCTCCCTCCTCTGTGTCTTCCTCTTGTTTCTTTGCTAATCAATAGTAAGAGAACCAAGGAGAATTGAGTCCGTTCATCTTCACCATTGTGTTCACCGACTAGAGGTTAGGCAGAGGAATATTCCGAGAGCTGGAAAGCTTGGCGTTTATGCAAATAAGACGAAGTAGAAGGCTAGCAGATTTTCAACCGGAAACTTTTTCAAGTGGGCAAGGCGAAGCGATTCCTGTAGTTCAATCCATTTTTACTCGACTTAGAAGGCTTAAGGAGCGCAAATGTATGATCTTCATGCTTCCGTGTGGCCTTTAAGGCTTGTTTTTTTTTTCCTTCTCTGTTTTTTTTCCGTCACTGCATGCTCTCTGTTTTTTTCGTCCCCTCACCTTGATTTTGACCTCCATAATGAAGCGGAGTCTTATCATCTTTCCCTCCTTGGAAATGATTCGTCTCCGAATCATTGCCACCATCTACATCAAAGGGAGAGAGGTCACTAACATTAAAAGTGGCACTAACATGATACTCATCAGGTAAATCTATCTTATAAGCATTATTTCTAACTTTGGTGAGAACTTGAAATGGACCATCCCCCCTTGGATCTAGTTTATTTCATCGTTACGTAGGAAATCTCTCTTTGTAAAAGTGCCGTACCCAATCTCTCGGTTCAAATGACACCTTTTTCCATTCTTAATTACGCTTATAGGCGATCTCTTCATTTCGTTTTGCAATGGTTGCTTTCACCTTCTCATAGAGTGCCTTCACCATTTCCGCCTTCTTAGCTCCATCGAGGTTCATCCGTTCACCTATAGGCAAGGGAACCAAATCTAAAAGAGTTAGAGGATTAAAATCATACGCAATTTCAAAATGAGCATAAGAAGTGGTAGAGTGAATAGCCCTATTGTAAGCAAACTCAATGTGTGGCAATCATTCCTTCCAATTTTTCAAGTTCTTCTTGATTATGGTCTGCAAGAGTTAGGTGAGTGTTCGGTTGACTACCTATGTTTGTCCGTCCATTTGAGAATGACAAGCTATGAAAAACAAGAGATTAGTACCAAATTTGTTCCATAATACTCTACAAAAGTGGCTAAGGAATTTAGTATCCCTATTCGAAACAATAGTCATTAGGATCCCGTGCATTCTTACCACTTCCTTAAAGAATAAATTTGCAATATATGACGCATCATTAGTCTTGGAACAAGCCATAAAATGAGCCATTTTAGAGAATTGATCAACAATTACAAATATGGAGTCCTTACCCCTCTTAGACCTAGGCAATCATAAGATGAAGCCTATTGAAATATCAACCCAAGGCACATTAGGTGTGGGCAAAGGAGTATAAAAACCATGTGGAAGAGATCTAGACTTAGCTCGTCTACAAATAATGCATTGAGAACAATGTTTCTCCACATCCTTTTTCATTTTTTGCCAAAAGAAATGTTCCTTAAGGATGTTTAAGATCTTCGCAACACCAAAATGCTCCATTAGTCCCCCACTATAGGCCTCCTTAACTAGCAACCCCCTAATAGAACCCTTTGGCATACAAAGCCTTACCTCCCTGAACAAGAAACCATCATGTCTATAATATTTAGCAAATGTACATTTCTCACAAGTATGGAAAATATTCCCAAACTCCTCATCATTAATATATAATTCCTTCACAAGTTCAAAACCAATAAGTTTAACATCTAAGAAGTTTAGTAGTACATACCTTCGAGATAGTGCATCCGCTACCACATTTTCCTCACCCTTCTTATATTGAATGACATAAGAAAATGTCTCAATAAACCCCATCTACCTTGCATACCTCTTATTCAAATTTTGTTGGCTTTTGAGGTGTTTAAAGGTCTCATGATCGGTATGAATGACAAATTCTCTTGGTAAAAGGTAGTGTTGCCAATATTCTAGGGTCTTCACTAAGGCAAAAAGCTCTTTGTCATAGGTAAAGTAATTGAGGGCTACCCCGGACAATTTCTCACTAAAGTATGCAATGTGTTTTCTATCTTGGGTTAAGACCACACCTATTTCCATCCCACTTGCATCACACTCTATCTCAAATACCTTCTCAAAGTTAGGAAGAATAAGAATTAGAGTTTGGCTCAATTTGTTTTTGAGGGTTTGAAAGGCTTGTTGTTGGGCTTCCTCCCACCTAAATCCCACATTTTTCTTTACCACTTTGGTTAGAGGGGCCACTATGGTGCTAAAATTTTGAATAAACCTCATATAGAAGTTAGCTAGCCTATGGAAACTATAGACTTGGGTAATGGTGGTAGGAGTGGGCCAATCTTGGATGGCTTTTACTTTTCCCTCATCAATCTCAATCCCTTTGACACTCATAACATACCCAAGGAATGTAATCCTCTCCAAACAAAATAGCACTTCTTAAGGTTAGCATACAATCTCTTATTTTGGAGGGCAACAAGTACACTTTGAATATGATTCAAATGATTCACATATGATTTGCTATAGATTAATATATCATCAAAGTACACAACAACAAATTTTCCAATAAAGTTCCTTAAAACATGGTGCATTAATCGCATGAAAGTACTAGGAGTATTAGACAATTCAAATGGCATGACACGCCACTCATACAACCCTTGTTTGGTTTTAAAAACCGTTTTCCATTCATCCCCCTTCTCTTATTCTAATTTGGTGGTAACCGAATTTCAAATCAAATTTAGAGAAAATGTATGCACCAAATAACTCATCAAGCAAGTCATCTAGCCTAGGAATGGGATAGCGGTACTTTACTGTGATGTTGTTAATAACGCAACAATCCACGCATATACGCCATGTCCCATCTTTTTTGGACACCAAGAGAACCAAAACCGCACATGGACTTAAGCCCTCTCTCACATATCCCTTCTCAAGTAATGCCTTTACTTGCTTTTGCAATTCCTTGGACTCCTCCGGGTTGCTTCTATATGCCGGTCGGTTGGGGATAACGGCTCCGGGCACAAAGTCGATTTGATGCTCAATCCCTCTTATGGTGGTAGTCCTCTGGGCACCTCTTTTGGGAAAACGTCTTTAAATTCTTGAAGAATAGTTGCAATTTCATTAGGCAAAGATAATGTAAACTCATTAGTAGAAACATAAGAACCTTTGAAAAAAAGAAGAATAATCGGTTCCTTAGCTTCTATAGCCTCTATGACTTCACTTTCTTTTGCAAAGTAATTCACTCTTCTTTTACCTCACATCTCTTGTTCTTGCTCACTCCTATCCTTGATCGTCAAAGGTACTTATTTGTCCATCCTCTCTCTCAACTCTTTTTCTTTCCTCTCTTGTTCTTTCCTCTTAATTTTTTATTTTTGTTTGACATCTTGCGTTCCCTTCTTCTTTTCTTTCTCCTTCATGATTCTTTGATCTTTGTTCACCTTACTAGGGGCCATGGGAATGAGGGTAAACTTTGTTCCCTCCTTGAATAGGGAATAAGTATTCTTCCTTTTATCATGCTTTATATACCTATCGTATTGCTAAGGCCTCCCTAGGAGCAAGTGACCCGCTTGCATGGGTATCACATCATATAGCACATCATTCTTGTACTTTCACATATCAAAAGACACCAAAACTTATTTGTTTACTCTCAATTCCCCGCTATCGTTCAACCATTGCAATTTGTAGGGTTTAGGATGTTTAATCCATCTTATGTCCAATCCTTCAACTAAGTTTGCACTAATCATGTTAGTGCAACTCCCACTATCCACATTAATACTACACGGGGTCTTGTTGATTAGACATCTAGTGTAGAAAATGTTCTCTCTTTGTTGGTGATTTTAATCTTTAATGACTTGTGAATTCAATGACTTTTTTGTGACTCCCACCAAAGAGTATTCTTGACCAACAACTTCCCCTTCATCACTTTCCTCTTCCCCATTTCCTTCTTGGTCTTCTTGGTACCTTTCTCCCTCTTTTTCTTCGTCGGTAGAAACCTCATCATAGGGATTAGTATGCATCATTTTCTTACTTGGACACTCATGGGAAGTATGTCCATATCCAAGGTACTTAAAATACTTGATATCCCTATTCATTTGTGGCCTCTCCATAGCTTTTCCCTTATCCTTATTCCAACCTTCTTAGGTTTCCAATCCTCCCTAGACTTCCAATTCTCTCTAGGTTTGTTGAAGTTCCTTTGGAATGGCTTAGGGGATTCATCCTTCTTAATTGGCATCTTGCTAGTAGTGTTGGGGTTTAGGAATAGTGGTCTAGTAAATGCCCTCCTCTTTAATTGCCTCTCAATTTTCATAGCGGCATGTACCATATCCTCCAATCGTTCATAGGGGTACAATTCTACCAAATTGACAACTTCCCTATTTAAGCCTCCCAAGAACCTTACTTTTGTTGCCCTAGGATCCTCATTGATTTGAGCTCTCATCAACATTACTTCCATCTCTTTATGATAATTTTCTACACTCTTGTTCCCTTACTTGAGTGATTGGAGCCTTTGGTAAAGATCATTGTAGTAATGGTGTGGTATAAACTTAGCCCTCATCATATCTTTCAACAAATTCCAACTAGCTACGGTTTCCACTCCCATTTGTCTCATTTGTGCACTAACTTTCTCCCACCAAACCAAAGCATACTCTGAAAATCCTAAGATAGCAAACCTCACATTTGACCTCTCACTATAGGTATGACTTTTTAGGAAAATCTCCATCTTGCTCTCCCACTCGAAATATGCTTCGAGGTCACTCTTACCATAGAATGTAGACACTTTCAATTTAATGTGGTTCAACTCCTTCTCCTCATCATTTCCTTCTCTCCTATCTCCTCTATTGCCCCATACTCTATTGTGTTCCCCAAAGGCTTTAACTTGTTCCTCTTCATACCATTCATCAACTTCCTCAAACTCTCTTTCTAACCTCCTTAGGTTGTTCCCACCATTCCTTCCTTGACCCCTATCTCGTCCCCCTCTCATACTATGTCTTCCCCCTCTCATAAGAGCTTGTTGGAATTTCCCGATAAAGTACTCATCCCACTCTTCCCCTTGTTGGGCATTTAACGAAGGGGTATGGGCATCACCATCCCTCATCCTAGGGCTAAGTACTTCAAATCGCTCTTAGCCTCTCTTTTGTATGACGGTAGAAGATTGTCCAAGATGATTTATCAATTCCCTTGTCATGTTTTGAAACTCACTTTGCATAGTCCTCATCATAGCTTGCAAGTCATCACGCAAAACCCTAGCATCAATTTGTTCTTCTTGAGGCCTATTAGGTCTACTTGGGTTAGACCTAGAGATCTCTTGATCATGGGTCATGGAGGTGGAATATTTACTTATTTATACCTGCAAAATAAAAGAGATTAGAAAGAAAAATAGATCCTCACTTTGCTTCCTTGCGTGTTGGCTCTCAAAGGTTGGTCACTCCACACTCGTGTTTGCTCTTTTAGGCTCTTTTAGTAGTAGTCTCACCCAATTTCCTTTTTCTTAATACTCAAGTCTTCTTGTTCAATCCCAATTCTCCCCAATAGCTAAAAATTTAGTCCAACTTAGTGAATCACACAAATCAATAAATTTTTCCAATTAGGGGGTCTTAGAGGAATTTCAACAAACACTTGTTGGGCACCTCAAGCAAATAAGTTTTTAATCAAGAATTTCAAGAAATGTGGACTCAATCAACACAAGAACAAACACTAGATGCACAAAGAAACACTTCTAAATAAGAAACAAACAAGAGTTAACAAAAACAAAGAAACAAGAACAACTAGAATTAGGATTATGAAGAACAAGATGATTAAAAGTGTGCACTAGTAAAGTTGAGTTCAATGAGCATGGAATTCAACAATAGAGTGATATACTAAGTCCCAATATCCCAAGGAATGAGAATTAAGAATCAAAGTTTCCAACTATAGCCAAAAGCATTCTCACGGAACATTTATCAAATACCTTGGTTGCAATTCCGTCACTCAAAACCAACCAATATTTTCACTCAAATTCAAGCCCATTTTCACCACAATCGCAAGATAAATTTGTTCCCAAGAAATATACTAACTTCAAGGAGCAATTTTCTCAAGGAAAAATGAAAAAATAGCAAAGATAACATGACCTTTTTGTAGCATTTTTTTAAGTTACGAGATTTCTCTTATTTTTCTTCAACTTTGTAGAGCTCATTTTCTTACTTTCAAGCTTTGATTGAAATCAAAGCTTTCCTTACTCTAATACCAAACTCTTTGATATGATCTTGAGTGGGATTTTTCTTGGTGTTTGGGTGGTTTAGTTGATTATGAGTTCAGCTCTTCCCATCGGACCAAAACAGTGAATTTATGAAGACAAAAAAGAGAAGTTAAACTAACAACCTACCCTTTATCAAATTCTTGAAGAACTAGGCTTCAAAGACCCTCAAGAATAGTAAAAAGTTCTACTATAATCTCACTCCAATATCTTTGTAGCAACAAAGGCAAACAAGAACAAAAAGAATAGAGAAAATAGGCACCCAAGTAATGGAATTCAAACAAACTTTAGAAAAGTAAAGTAACTAAGACCTATTGAAAGAAACCACATTGGATTATCCAAAAGATTTTATAGACTTATTCATAAGGAAGACTAAGCCTTAAGTATGATCTTGAATAAGATGAACAAGGAGGCTAGGGTCTCTCAAGATTCTCTCTTCAAATTTGAATAAAGTGTGTGAATTGTCTTGTCAAATCACTAAAAGTTGTATTTATACTACCTTAACCCTAGTTAAGTAATCCTTGAGGTTCTAATACAATTTAGGGTCTTAATAGGTCTTTACAAAATATTTAAAATGGAGGAAAATCAGAGACAACATAAAAAATATGGGGCAATCGACGGCTGCCCAGGCTGGAGCCGGCGCCGGTTGTGCGCTGTGTTCGGGCCGTCGTTGTGCGGGTTGAAGTTGGCGCCAGTTTGGCTGCTTGGGTCGGCTCCGGCTGTCCGCTGGAAGGCCACCTTTTGGTTAAATTTTATTCGTCTTTGTTGTCGGCTTGAGTTCTTGTTGAGGTCCTTCTTGGATAGTCATCAAAATGAACTATTGGCTAACTTCCTCAACCTTTCAACCTTTTTCCATCCCCAAGCATGGTTTTATGAGCAATTGAAAATCATCTTGAAGCTTCTTGGTCCTAGATCTTGTTATCGGTCCTTGTCCTTATATGGTCACGCCTCTCCCTCCTTGATCTTGACCTCCACGATAAAGCGGAGTCTCATCATCCAAGGTAACATCTCTGCTGATAATTATCTTCTTTGCCTCTAGACACCACAAACGATATCCCTTAACTCTAACATTAAAGCCCATAAAGATAGCCTTCTTTGATTGCGAATCTAATTTTGATTCTGAATCCAATTTTGATTCATTCATATGATAATATATAGTAGAACAAAAAATATGCAAAGAATCATAATCTGTAGCAGGTTTTTTGGACCATACTTCTAAAGGAGTCTTGCATTCCAATGTAGACACTGACAAGCGATTGATGAGATGTTGAGCGTATGTCACAGCTTCAACTTGAAATTTTTTGCCTAACCCAGCATTAAACAACATACAACGAACTTTCTCCACAAGTGTCTTGTTCACGCGCTCTGATACTCCATTCCGTTGTGATGTTTTCCTAACTGTGAAGTGTCGAACTATGCTACACTATTGGCATACTTTTAGGAAAGGATCACTTTTGTATTCCCCACCATTGTCTGTTTGAAGAACTTTAATCTTCCTTCCTGTCTGGTTTTCAACTTGAGCCTTCTACTTAAGAAAAATCCCAAGCACATCATCTTTGTTCTTCATAGTAAATACCCACACTCTTCTGAAAAAATCATTAACAAAGGTGACAAAATAATGTCTACCTTCAAGAAACGAGGTCTTGACAGGTCCCCACACATCTGAGTACACATAATCCAAAATACCCTTAGTATTGTGGATAGCAGTGCCAAACTTCACTTTTCGTTGTTTTCCCAACACACAATTCTCACAAAATTTTGGTTTGCAAGTCTTCGTACCTTTCAATAATCTTTGCTTGGCAAGAATTTGCAAGGATTTTTCACCAGTATGTCCCAAACTCATATGTCACAGCTTTGTTGCCTCTGTATCCTTCTTACTACTAGAAGTTGCAGTCGCCACTATCCCAGTCACTGTACTACCTTGGTAGTAATACAGATTGTTTTTCCTCATACCTTTCAGCATCACAAGTGCTCCTAAAATAGTTTTAAAAATTCCATCTCGTAGTGTCACAATTAGGCCTTGTGATTTTAAATCTCCCCAAAAAGATAAGATTCTTCTTCAACTTCGGCACATATTGCACCTCTTTCAAAATTCTGGTGGATTCATCATGATTCTACAGCTTGATTGAACCTATCCCGACTGTTTTACATGAATCATCATTGCCTATGTAAACAACTTCGCTATTAAGTTCCTCAAAGTGAACTACTCCCGAATGGGAGACATATAATAGGTGCAACCTGAATCCAGAATCTATTCGTCTTGTAGTGATGTTGATGGTGAAACTACTAAAGAGATATCTGATTTTGCATTCGACAACATTTGTATCTTGTGGAGCTTTCCTTTCTTCTTCAACTTTAGACAGTTCTTCTTCCAGTGCACTTTCTCATGACAGAAAGCACACTCATCTTTGACAACTTGACTTTTTGATGTGGATCTTCCTCTTCTTCCCTTCGATTGGCTTTGCTGACGACCTCTTGCCACCAATGCTTCATCTGTTGTAGTTGGTTTGTTTTTCATTTTATCCTACTTTCTCAATTCATAACTATACAAAACAGAACATACAATATCTAAAGATATATTCTCATTTCCGTGAAATAACGTAATCTCCAAATGTTTAAATTTATTGAGAAGAGATGATAACAACATCAAAGCCAAATTTTCATATTCAAATTTCACATCTAAATTTAATAGGTTTGCTACTAATTGATTAAATATAGTGATCTGTTCATTCATAGAAATACCTTATCGGTAATCAAATTGGAACAATCTTTTCTTCATAAGGAGCTTATTCTAACCACTCTATTTCATAAATTTGCCCTCCAATGCCATTCACAAGTTATATGTAGAAGTCTCGTTCTTGAAAGCATACTTCTGCTCTCTAGATAGGCACAATCATGATTAAATATAGTGATGTATTCATTCATAGAAATACCTGACCGGTAATCAAATCGGAACAATCTTTTCTTTATAAGGAGCTTATTCTGACCACTCTATTTCAGAAATTTGCCCTCCAATGCCATTCACAAGTTATATGCAGAAGTCTCGTTCTTGAAAGCATACCTCTGCTATCTGGATAGACAAAATCGTGATTTAATATAGTGATATGTTTATTTATTGAAATACCTTATCGGTAATCAAATCGGAACAATATTTTCTTCATAAGGAGCTCATTCTGACCACTCTATTTTAGAAATTTGCCCTCCAATGCCATTCACAATTTATATGCAGAAGTCTCGTTCTTGAAAGTATATTTCTGCTCTCTGGATAGGCATGATCGAATTGTTCCGCACGTTAGCCGATTTATAATACTCCAATCCTTATCTTCTATGTCTTTTGGTTTCTCTGGATAGGCATGATCGAATTGTTCCGCACGTCAGCCGATGTTGGAAAAAAGAGTCCAAGTGTCACATCCCGTGCCCGCGGACCCGGGAGATCGACTATGGGCCAGACAGCACCACGGTCAACTACTTGGCCACCATCCTCACTGGACCAAAATGGATATCCCAAATTGATAATGGATATTTAGGCTCATCCTTATATACCATTCACACTTCTCATTCCAATCCCATGTGGGATTGGGGTATCATATTCACCTTTCCTTTAGGCCAAGCGTCCTCGTTGGGCCTATACTTTAGGGGCCAAACCTAAGACCAACCAGGCGGTATGAGGTTCTAGAGGTGGCTCCCGCGCACAGTGTAACACTTAGTTCCCATATTAGGGGCTGGTTACCTATTCTGATACCAAATGTCATGCCCTGTGCCCGTGGATCGGGGAGCGTGACTATGGGCTTGGCAGCACCCATGATCAACTACTTGGCCGCCGTCTTTACTGGGTCAAAATGGATATCTCAAGTTGACAATGGATATTTAGGCCAATCCTTATATAACATTCACACTTCTTATTCCAATCCCATCTGGGATTGGGGTATCACACCAAGACCTCTCATTGCCACATGTCGAAATAGCCAGTAACTCCAATATCTTCATCGCTAATTTCAAATTTGACATTGAAATCTTTGACCATGATGATAAGGAAACATATGTCCCTGGTGTTATATTTGAAGTAGTCTTTATTGTTTCTCGATCATTCGACGTCATTACAGACTCAAAATAATAGTATTCAATATTACAAGATTATAAACAAATCAAGGACGAACCTTCGGCTCTGATACCATTTGTTGAGAAAATCGGATAAAATAATTAGTGAAATGAACCAATTCAATAGTTTCTAAGAAAAAACTGGAGAAGACACTGTCTCTCTTAAATTCTAGTCTTCTATTAGAACTTACGTGCACTGTGTATTATCACAGCCTATACATGTGTATATATAAATAGTACATACACACAAATAGTAAAATACATCCAAATGAACCGTACAAAATATTACAAATAAACTCGACAAATAATATTAAATATTATATTATAACTAAAAAAACCACAATAATAGACTGTGTAATAGACTGGAATTTTTAAGTATTCTAAATGGTCTTTGCTTTATACTCCCAGATTGTGTAATAGACTAACTGATAGCTTGGCCAAATGGGCAAGAGCTTCTAATTACTCGGGTAGAATTCCAGCCAAAACTGTGCTGGAGATCACCAAGGCTGCCATAATTGATTCTACCTTCAGTTGTAATAGTCCTGAAAGGGCTGCCTTTTTTTAATGAGTAAGTCTCTATTTTTAAAAAAAGAAGAACATTATATTTTATCTTTTACGTAGAAGAAATAAACCATAATAATAAAACAGTGATTTTCTTGGTAAAAGTGTTTACAATTTACAAGAATTTCAATCATTTTATTCATTATAAAAAAAGAATCTCTTGTATTTCATTATTAAGTGTCTATATTTTTATATTGAATATATATTAAAATAATTTTTTAAATATAAATATATTTTTTATATATCTTAAAAATATTTTTCATCTAAATTTTTACAATCATATGATTTCATTATTTTATAAGACATGAGAGAACACATAATAATGATGAACTCAATGCCTATTATTTGATAAAAATACTCATAAACAACTAAATTTAGGGGCAGATTTTGGAAATTGTTTTAATGAAAGCAAAATACATACGTTGTATTTTTTTTAAAAGAATTTCTTATAAAAAAAATCTCCTTCTAAATAGCATCACTAAAATAAAAAAAAGGATACTTTAAATAAATTTATTAACTTATGCTTTTTCAGAAATATGTAGTATTTTGTTGAAAAAATTGCTTATAAAAAATCTTATAACTAGCATTATTTAAATAAGAAATAAAATACATATTTAAAATAAATTTGATGACTTATATTTTTTCAAATTATATCGATGGTTAAATTATTAATAGAGTTATTTTTTATTCTTTTATTATTTTTGTTTAATTTGTGAGTTACATTGAGATACGATAAGATTTTTTAAAAAATTATATATTTATTAAATTATCTAAAATAAATAAAGATAATAATTAAAATAATTCCATATTAAATCCGTAATTAAATCTCTATATACATATATAAAAGTAGCTGCAAAAGCCTTCTGAGAAAACATTTGGCACCATCCCATGTTAATATTTGGAAGTATTAGATTTAAAAGAAATTTGAAAGACTTTTTTTTTAATATCAGGACTATCTGAATTGAATTCAGATAGATACAAATTAATATTATACTAGCTTATCTAAATATAAATAGCTTTCTTAAACCTTTAGATTTCCGCTCCAAAATCTTTTTAGTTTCCACTTATCATCTATAAAGGGTTTAGAATTACAGGCTCCCGTGAAAGTTGGACGCTCCTCTTTGGTTTTGACCTGAAAACCGATTGAGTCTAAGTGTGTAAGATTCATCTCCACCTTTGTTGACAGATTCCACAAGGAGTAAACGTTCCACAAGAAATCGGCAACGCATGACCTTCTTAGCTACATTTCTGTAAACACGGGCATACTCAACCATCCACTACTCCCCAACAGATGTAGATGATGAGCAGGAACAATTGGCATGTTAGAGTGTCAGGGATCTATTGTGTTAACACTATTCTACCATCAACACTCTAACACTTTAACAGATGCAAATGAAGATATGTGCTCATAACATATCTGTTTTCAACAGTGTTCTTTGTAAACACTGTTGTTTATTGTATAATTGTGATTGCCAATTATACTCACCTTTGTGTCGGAATATGCTCTCATTATGGGAACACATTGAGCAGGATCCTGTTGATGAATCATATGTTTTCATATTCAATCCTGTTAATGAACAATGAATCACGATCTTCCGAATTGTTTCTTGCATTTGAATTTGTGAACAGTTTCCAATGTGGTTTGCACTCTTGAAACTTTTTCCCTCTTTTTTTCCCTGCATCATCTTTCTTTTCTTCATTCATCTTTTGAAGAAATGGATTTTCTACTTAGATTTAAGAGTTTCTTTGATCATTTGTATTGAAATTGGATGAATGATTTTCAGGTCATTTTCCTTTATATTTTGCCTAATTAGTATGATATTTATCAACAGGGCTATAGTCCTTTATCATTTCATCAATTTGATAAAGGTGATCATAAGAGATTTCTGGTATATTTGCAGTGATTTTACCCTTCAAGAGCATGCATACTTTTCAATTATTTTGCTTGACATTTTTTTTGTACAGATCCTAACTTATCTGATACTAAATTTACAAAGGTAGAAGCATATGTCTAGGAGTACTATAGAACATTTCCATGAGTAAACGGCATTTTGTTAGCCATTAAAGGTGCCCATTACCCTATAACGCAAGATGGTGAGGATGATTCTACTATTTTTTTACTTTCTTGATGAGCAAATAAAGAATGCATATCATTTTATATAATAATAATTCTTTTCCATTCATAGCTTTATATATATATATATACACAATGAATTCCATAGTGTGTTCGATTACTTTGCTCCAGAGGAGTGTGTGTAGGTGTGAAATTTTAGTTTCTCTTGATTTTTTTTGTCTTGGCGAGGCATTTCTTGGGCTACTCTTAAATCTATTGAAAAGGTAAACCATGGGGAACATGTATGTTATTAGTAGTGCATCATCAAAGAGTTTGTGAAATTGACTGCAACATATCCCAAAATCGTTGAACCAAGAGGCATAAGCTCAGCAAGCTGCTTTTACTTTCCAAACCCCAAGATAACCTCATACTGTATTGCAAAACAGTCCATGCCAAGATTGTTGTATCAGGTTTTGAAGTCAACACTTTTCTCAATAACATTCTTTTGTCGGTCTATTCAAAATCTGGGCGCTAGCAGTATGACTGTGCTCTGTTTGACAGATGGCTCCTAGGAATTTGATTTCGTGGTCTACGATGATTTCTGCATATACTCAACATGGGTTGAATGAAGAGGCTATAATAATGTTTTTGGAGTTCACAAGAAGTTGTAATGAGAATCCAAATGAGTTTATTTTGGCTACTGTTATTCATTGTTGCATACAGTTGGGCGCAATTGCAAAGGGTGAGCAAGTACATAGTTTTGTTTTAAAAGCTGGTCTTGGCCAGCATGTATATGTGGCTAACTTTTTTATTGATTTTTACTTGAGAATTGGTGACATAGAGTCTGCTGATTTGGTTTTTGATAATTTATTCTTGAAAGATGTTGTAACATGGACTACAATGATTATGGGGTATGTGAAGAGTGGAATGAGTGGTGTTGCATTGCAATTGTTCAATGAGATGATGAGAACTGATGTTATTCCAGATACATATGTTATTTCAAGTGTTTTGGCTGCATGTTCAGCACTCAAGTTTCTTAGAGGAGGAAGGCAAATCCATGCGTATGTAATAAGATGGGAAGTTGAAAAGGATGTTTCAATGAGTAATGTGCTCATAGATTTCTATAGTAAGTGTGGGAAATAAGAGATTGGACGAACAGTGTTTGACAAGATGTTGGTTAAGAATGTTATTTCTTGGACCACAATGATAATTGGCAACAAATTCATTATTTTGTTACTGTCTCAAGCATCTTACATACTGCAAGTAATGAGAGAGTTTGGCTTTCCAATAAGCCTATATTAACTTATCAAAAAAAGTATATATTTTTGAAAGTAATAAGAATATGAAAAACACATACAAATACTAATACAAAAAATTTAAGTCACAAAATACTTGATACAATTTAATAAATATATAAAAAATATTTTTAAAATAAGCCATTCAATACTTTATTATAAATAAAATTACAAATGTAATAAATATATCTCATCTAAATAACAATTTAATATAAGCTATTCCGTACATTACACGGGCATCACACTAGTTAATAACTTATTATCACTGCTATATTCACTTACAGCAGCAATGTGGAATGAAGGGAGTATATTTCTTGCTTAAAAAAAATAATAGAAAAAACAAAAAGGAGGAGAGGGAAAAAGGAAAAAATTTCTAAAGAGTATTTGGAAATTTGGAATAGTAAAATTGAAAGTGAAAATTAGGAATTTCAACTGGGGAGAAAAACCTTTAAAGAATGCAGTCCCAAAGCAGAATACCGGCAACTCCTCCTCTAACCGGCGTAAAAGGGCGAGAGCCCGCGAAAGGGTTTGGCTCACTGATCAAGTGGAGGGAGAAGATGATCGTCTGCGTTGCCGTCGTCGGCCACCAGGTTCACCATCCATATGTATTCTCATAGTCTATTCATTTTTCTTTGTATAAAAATACATAACGCGGATATTCTGGATTTCCCGACGGACAGAACAATCCGCTGTATGTCCAGAGCTTCACGGAAGCAGATGATGCTTTGAAGCTTCACCACATCGTTCATTGCTCCCTCGATGTAGTCGACGAAAGAGGTTTGCTCTATCGTCATTTTGTTTGTGATTGTCTGAACATATGAGATCCAAGTCGAGGGAGTTTTCTTTTTGAATCTAGCATTGACCTAATAATCGTAGTTAACATGTGAAATGTTGGGCACGGGTAAGGGAGGAGCGTACTGTACTTGTTAGGCTTCATTTTGGCAATGACCGGAGAAGTGTTTAGCTGGAGAGCTGGTCTGAATTGCTAATTTGCTTTTTCAATTTTCAATTAGTTAATGACTTCAAAATTCCCCAGTCAGCTTGGCATACAGAATCGTATGAGATCTTGACATTGCAGAGCATATGCCATATGCCATATGCCTACTTCAATTAAGAGAAACAAAATGATTTTCATTCCATTTGGATTCTTTTTTTTGGACCAACATCAATACACCTATTTGCTTTTGCGGGCAATACATAAACACTGGATTTTTCCAATCGGTCTTTTCATTTTTCATTTTTTTCCATTTAGCTTTATGAGGGCTGTTATTCTCCACTATGAAGATGTCAGTGACCAGGAATAGGTATTTTAGGAGAAAGTGCAATGGAGGAGTAGATTGCAGGTGAAGACCTGCAAAGCTTCATCTAGCTCTTTTTTCAAACGTGTCTTAGAGTTTTTCACCTAAGTAATGGCCATTAGCTTTTGTTTTCTATTGGATTAGGGAGAGAAACAAACAAGGGAGGGCCAAGTTCTTTCTCCTGCTGTACATTCTATAGATGATGGTCCATTATTGTGCTGATAATATGGGAATGAGTCGATTAACTATTCCCTTTAAGTATGATTTACAAAAGAGTGAAACTGAGTAAGAAATTATTGGCATGCCTTATCACTGAAAATATAGATGATGGCATAGGTTTCTTTTGATTTTCTTACAAACATCCTTGTTGAATCCACAGTTGCATTCTTTACTGGAGAATACCTGAACACTGATAAAACTGAATTAACACAGCTTGTCCATATAGTTGGCACTGAATCAGCCTATCCATATATTTGGTACTGACACATAAAGGTTATATAACTTATCTAAGACCACAACCTCCACCCCCAAAAAAAAATATCTGCTTCAACAAAAGGGATGCATGGTGTTTTAAGGTGAGCAGTAATGTAACTTTATTTTAGAAATCATGTTGATATCATGCACCGTTGAATTTAAAGGGAAAGTTTTACAAGGCAGTCGTACGACCTGCTTTGTTATATGGTACAGAATGTTGGGCAGTTAAAAGGTGTCATATTGAAAAAATGAAAGTAGCTGAGATGCGTATGTTACGGTGGATGTGTGGATATACTAGGAAGGATAGAGTTAGAAATGAGATCATTTGGGAAAAGGTGGGTGTGGCATCTATTGAGGAAAAGATGAGAGAAAGTCGTATGCGTTGGTTTGGACACGTTCAGAGAAGAACGAGGGATGCTCCTGTTAAGGCGATGGAGAGAGTGAGGCAAGATAGGTTATACAAAGGGAAAGGTAGAGATAGGCCTAAAACGACATGGATAGAGGTAATTAAGAGAGATATGTCTTTGTTAGATTTGGATGAAAGTATGACGTTCGATAGAAGAAAGTGGCGAAAGAGGATTCATGTGGATGACCACACGTTGCCTGACGTTGGTTTATGGAGCCGACCCCAAGTTACTTGGGATTAAGGCTTAGTTTGTTATTGTTGTTGTTGTATGTTGATATCATGCTTGTTTTGGATGAGTGGCTTCTTGTAAAGAATCTTTTCTTCATTTTATAATAAATAAGGATGCCCTATTCCTAGGTGGACTGATGGTTTTTAGTTATGGACTGCATACCAACCTTGATGTTTCCCCCCTCAATGATTATTTTTTCTTCTTCCTGCATCACTTAACTATATACGAACTCTTCTTCAAAGTTCATTGAAATTGTAGATCACAAGTATCTTGTTGTGCATCACTGTGTGTGACTTTTGCAATTCTAATATCAAACAATAGCTTGTAACAATGCTCATACTGTTGCAGTGAACAATCCCAAAAAATCTGGTCCAACACTGAATGAGACATTTCTTGGTATGCTATATCCTACTGAAAACTACAAAGTGTAAGTATATTTGTGGTATCTAGTTTGCTATCAACTTACATAGGTTTAGAGCAGAAAGTGTTTGCATATATAATAGGTGTGGAAAATGTGATTAACTTGTAGTCGCAGATGTAAATACTCAGTTTTGTCCTGTCTTCAGGTACGGTTATTTGACTAATACAAAGGTGAAGTTTGTATTAGTCACAACAGATCTTGATGTCCGAGATGCGGATGTGAGGAATGTAAGTGTTAATATTAGATTGTGAAGTTAATGTATAGCTCCTTGAAACCATGATATGTATTGATAGGTTCAAATATGCTATTATCCCGTCCCTCCTATTCTCCTCTCTTCCGGGGCAAAGTGCCATCTAATCTCTGCTTTTGGCTACATTCAGATTTGGAAAAGTCAATTCCCTTACTAGATCGTTGATGCAAATTGACCGCAGCATTAAATGATTGGTGCACTTAGTTCTTCTGTTGCTTAGATAAGCATCTAATGCATTTGCAAATTCTCTTGCCTAATTGATTGGAGATTATGGTAGCTGAATGGTAAAAAGTTTTGTGGTTATAATCATTTTTCCCTACAAATATAAAGCACAAGTGGAGTTATTCAATACTGACTCAGTGTTTCTATGATATAATTGATGTTTTATCCTTCACTATATCTATTAGTGACAACAAATAAATGATGAACACCTACCTTAATATAGGTAACTCTGATTGCATGCAAGCATTTCATTCGGCTGAGGTTCTCTATAGCATCATTGGCATGTTGTTGAACTATTGAACAGGGGAACTAACTCCTTAGTCATTTATTTATTTAATTTGTTTATTTTTTGGAGCTAACTCCTTATTCATTTATTTACTTCTTATTGTTATTATGGGTAAATGGGGAGCTAACTTTCAATATGCATGATCTCAATTAGTTTTTCAGGAGGTTCCATGCTGCATATGTTGATGCTGTATCAAACCCATTTCATGTTCCTGGAAAGAAAATAACATCCAAGACATTTGCAGAAAGAGTCAGCAATATCGTCAAATCTTTTGGATTGAGTTCAACAGGGTGAAAAGAGTGTATCAGATTTTGCTCTCGCAGAAGCTGTTTGTTAGATGCTCGAGTCTCTTCACCATAGCCCTTGCACCTTTAATTGCCGTTAGGGTGGCGTTAATTTAGTTCATAGTTCTTTTTTTTGAAAGTTTGTAATGAAGTTAACAAACTTCTTAAGTAAGAGAAGTGCCAAAATAAGCATGTTACCGTTACCAAACTTTGATGCAAAGTAACCTCCTATGCTGGAGAAATGATTCTCAACCTTTTCAATGGATGACTGAGAGGAAAAATGTTAGAGTTAGTTTAGGCAACAAGAAGTTATTCTCAACTTGCAATTATGTCCTTTCAAATATGAACTCAATTCTGATTTTAATTTCCTATCTATATCTGCAAAAGTGGTTCCGTGGTTAGGGGATTTTTATCCTCAAGTTCATTTAAATAGTTGTCTACATTTTATAATTCACTACCGTTATTTAAGGAAATGTTGTTTACCTTGCAATGAAGTGAGCAGGTGGCATCCAAGTAATATTTTCTCCTTCGGTAAAAAGCTTGGGTTGGGGTCCTGGGGAGGTGGGGGACGTCAAAATCGCAAATATAGATGAAATCAACGGCTCCCATTGGTCAACATTCTTTTGTCTCCACCAGCAAAGGTCTGCATAATTTAGCAGTAAAAAACTACTACTTATCTTAATATTTCCTGATGTAAAAAAATTTGAAAAGAAAATAGGAGAGGAAAAGGATATTCGAGTAATTTCATCGTGGAATACCGAGTCGGGACACTTTTACGGCACGTAATGACAACTACGTCCCTCATGTCTTACCTCAGCGCTCTGTAGCTCCCACCTCCGCCTCTGACATCGAAGAAATTCGGGTCGGGAGCTATGCATTAGAGGAAAAAAATATTACTAGTAGAAAATAAACGAAGGAGAGAGCCTCGCAATACAATCGCACGACGAACAGAACCGCTCGTTCCGGCCATGAAAACGACAGCTTTCCATCGTTTGCCAGAACTTTTGTAAATTTTCAGATTTATTGGCTACTCTTTCTTTTCTTGCTCTTCCAATATCTGCAGTCATATAGCTCGCAAAATTCGTTTTTGGAACGCCAGACCACGGATAGATATAAGCGTATAAAGGTGATTGTTCGGATTCTTGGAACTTGTTTGATTTGTATATTTTTGTGACTGGGTTTGTTGAGCATTCTTGAAATTTTAATAAAGAAACTTATATTTTCTGTGTAAGATATGTATATGGTTATGTTTTTGTTTGGATGGGAGTGTTCTTGTTCATTTCTCTTTTTGGAATTGGAAGCGCGATTAAAGCTCATGCCGGAGACGATCCGTGGTTGTGGCTAAATTTCGGTGCATTTGAATTGGATTGCGAGCTCAGAATAATGTTGTAGATTGTCAAACTTTATTGGGTTTGTTGGGAAATCTGACGTAAGTTTGAAATTGGGATGCTCATTTCATCAGAAGGCAAGTAAAAATTACCTCAGCTGATGCAGTGATCATTTTATGAGTTGCAGATATCTGTTGTATAATCTGTCTTAGTGTGGGAAAGCAATGCAATCACTTATCTGGGGGAACTAAGCTTTTACTAGATATTAATAAATGGCTGTTGCAACTGGGCTTAGACGATAATGCTGATTAATAGTTTAGTCAATACTAGCTATCTCTGGAAAATCAAATAATGTTTCATATCTATTGCTGAATTAGAATATTGGATAGGTTGTTGTTCAGTTGAACTACATATAACTGTTTGAGCATTTCTTGCTGTGGATTAAGAAGTTTTGGATGCTTAAAGTTTGATTGCTAGCGTAAATAGATTTAGTTCACAATGTACAAAGCAGCATTGGCATCATTAAATGGCAAGGATTTTTTTCCCCCTCTTTCTGCCCTTTTCTTGTTGTTCTTCTCCCTCTCTGCTAATGATAGTTTGTGGTCATGTGTTCATTAGATGGAAAGTGGGCAGCATAATGATACTTCCAACAATATTGGATCTCTGATGACTGCTAATGGGCATAATTCTGAATCAAACATTACATCAGAAAGTAAACCAGGAGACATTCTGAGGAACTTGCAGAATGTATCCTATATATACAGACAAGATATTGTAACAAGCAAAATTAATGGTAAGATTGGAATTGTCACTGAAGTTGCTGGTGACTCTGACTCCGATAGCAGCTTGACTGACGATGAAGACGATGACAATGAAGAAGATGAAGATGTTGATGATAGTGATGATGAGGCTGGTTCTGATGAGGAAGGACAAAAGGATAATAATGAAAAGGCTGACAACAGTGCTGATGCTGATAGTCACAAGAGTCATCATCTTCCAGCTGACCAAGTTAGGGTGCTGTGGACAGATGAATCTGAGACAACTCAAAACATCAACAGTGTAGAAGTTGTTGATAGGGGTTTTCTACATGGTGATTATGTTGCTGCTGCATCAGATCCAACAGGTCAAGTCGGGGTGGTGGTGGATGTCAACATTTCTGTTGATCTTTTAAACCATGAAGGATCTGTAATAAGGGATGTTTCTTCTAGGGAGTTGAAACGTGTTAGAGATTTCACTATTGGTGATTATGTAGTCCTTGGTCCCTGGCTAGGTAGGATAGACGATGTCTTAGATAATGTAATAATTTTGTTTGATGATGGTTCTGTGTGTAAAGTTATGAAGGCTGACCCAATGCGTCTTAAAGCTACTGGCAAGAATATTCTGGAAGATGGGCACTTCCCTTACTATCCTGGTCAGCGTGTAAGGGCAACCTCGTCATCAGTCTTCAAGAATTCTAGGTGGCTTTCTGGCTTATGGAAAGCAAACCGTTTGGAAGGTACAGTCACTAAAGTTACAATAGGATCTGTCTTTATATATTGGATTGCTTCTGCCGGTTATGGGCCTGACTCTTCTACAGCTCCAGCTGAAGAGCAGAGTCCTAAAAGCTTAAAATTACTGTCTTGCTTTTCACATGCAAACTGGCAATTTGGTGATTGGTGTCTTCTTCCTTCACCTATGTTATTCTCCTCCATTCCGCTGGAGAAGGAATTGTCAAAATTAGAACTTTGTGATTCTGCCAAAGATGAATCAGAATCTGCTCAAACAGGACCAGAATGTGATTCTGAAGTTGTCACTTCAGAGGAATCACATGAAAATAGTGAATCAATGGAATTTGATGGGGAAGTTTCATTGGATGGAAGCACTGAAAATGTGGAAAATAAGTCTTTGCTAGAATCTAGTTCATGTGGTGGTTCAATCCATGAAACATGGCCCCTTCATCGTAAAAAGATACGCAAAGTTGTAGTCAGGAGGGAAAAGAAAGCCAAAAGAAAAGAGGAAACTTTTGAGAGAGCCCTTCTCATTGTTAACACTCAAACTAGAGTTGATGTAGCCTGGCAGGATGGAGCAATAGAGCGAGGTGTGCACTCAACGTCTTTAATTCCCATTGATAGTCCTGGTGATCACGAATTTGTCTCTGAACAGTATGTAGTCGAAAAAGCCACTGATGATGGTGATGATCCTAGTGAAATTAGACGCATTGGGGTTGTGAAGGATGTTAATGCAAAAGAGAAGACTGCTCATGTGAGGTGGTTGAAGCAAGTTGCAAGAGCTGAGGACCCCAGAGAATTTGATAAAGAAGAAGTGGTAAGTGTATATCAATTAGAGGGACATCCTGACTATGATTATTGTTATGGAGATGTTGTTGTTCGATTATCACCTGTATCTGTTCCAGCAGAAGCTGAATCTTTTATGGACTCTGCCAAAGAATCTAAGCCGCCACCCTGTACAAATGAGGTTAAACAAGATAAGAAAAAGCACAATGGATGTAAGAATGTTGCCAATGCATTGACTGATGATGCCTGTGCTGAGTTCTCAGATCTCTCGTGGGTTGGGCACATTACTGGGCTCAGAAATGGTGATATTGAAGTGACATGGGCTGATGGGATGGTTTCAATGGTATATTCTTTGCTGGCATAGTGCCAATTTTGTTGCTGTATTTTCACCAGCCATGCCTATTGTTTTATGTTAATCTTACTCTAAAATCCATGCTTAATCTCAATTCTTACCAAGACAGAAATACAAATTGGAACAACTTCCTCTTCTCTTTTGTTTGGCGATTTTTCCTTTAAATTGAATTGCCATTTTGGAATTCATCAAAATAAAAAAAAATAATAATAATAATAAAGAAAAAAAAAAATCTAGTTTGAAAACACCTCTCTACTTCTGCAAACTATGTATAATCATTTTTTATTTAATCTAAAATTACCGGTTAATTAAGGTGAACTCACACAATGAAATATCAGAAAATTAGAACTGGAATGTGGCTGTTCAGTATTCCTCTGTATTTTTCTAAAGTTAAAAGAATAGGTCTGTTTGTATAGTTTTGGATTGGTGCAGCCTCTATAAGATCTACTTTCTCTTTTTTTCTGATGTATATGAAATCATTTTTATATACATTTTTGTGCTTGTTATCTTGTATTTTTTTTTTTTCCACTTATTTGTAGATATTTTTTAATTAGGTTGGTCCTCAAGCAATTTATGTTGTTGGCCGCGATGATGATGAGTCAATTGCAGCTGGAAGTGAAGTTAGTGAAGATGCGGCTAGCTGGGAAACAGTCGAAGATGATGAGATGGAGATTCTTGAGAATTCAAAAGAGGTTCTGTTCATGACCAAAGCTTTCTTCTTGTTCTCTGGAGATTCAAATTAACCTAAGTATTTTGGAAAAAAGTTCATATTTTGGCTTTTTCATTCCCATTTAGAGTCAGATGGTCTTTCAAGTTGTAATTAAAGAATAACTGTTCAAATTTGACTAATTCTTTTGACAGTCTTGATATATAATCTTTATCTCTGCAGCCGAATAGGCCATAAATCCATGTGTTTGTCTACATGTAGGTGGTCTTTCTTTTTCCTTTCTTCTTGAGATAAGAGCTGATAAGAATAATGGGTGGTGGAATCTTGAAATTGTAAAAGCTATATGTTAAGAACAAAATAATTGGATCCAATTTTTGCATAAGTTGAAATGATTAAAGGAAGACTGCTTACCACCCTTTACTATACAGCCTAAATTGTTGTAAGGTCGTATACATAATGTAGTGGGTGGGTAGAATTTCCAATTTTGGGTTTTACCGAGTTTCTGTTGAGCACGGATAGCTGCAAGAATGGAGATAGTTCCATTCAGCTGATAAGTGTTGGTTTTCTACAAATTTTGTCTGATGATCATATGATCTCTGTTTTTGACTCCACGAACACAATATACATTTGTGCTCACAAAATAAATTGGATCATGTGGATGAGGTAGAGATTTGGAGCAATTTTCAAAATTCATACTCTTCTTATCATCCAATGATGTGAATGAGGTAGTTATCTGCCCTACCACTCATTTGGAAATATATATCCTTTTGTTTGTAGTGTTAGTTCAAGTAAAATTGAATTTGATGGGTTGGATTACCAATATGAAATGGATTGTTTATTTGTTGACTTCATTTCTTACGTATGAGGTTGCAGGAACTTTACATGCCCTAAAGCTTTAGTATGAATATGCTGTATTAAACGTCTTTAACAACGGACTATGTTTGTCTTTAGGACATTGGCATGCGAAGTGCCACAGATGTCAGTCCTGAGGATGAAGAGGGCTCTGTGAATTCTGAATATTCTGGAAGGAATGGGGCCCTTGCCATTCCCCTTGCTGCACTTGGATTTATGACCAGATTGGCCAGTGGAATATTTTCAAGGGGACGAAAAAGCACTGATCCAGATTCCAGAAGTGAAGATGAACTTCAGTCACTGGGATTGGCTGCTAAAGGAGATCAAGATAATGAGTCCTTCTCCCAGATACCTAATGGCATTGCTGGCAGTCCGAATCTGCATACCAAGCCAAAGGAGGAGGAATATGATACTGCAGGTTCAGCTGATTTGTTGGATGCGGCAGAGGCTCTTTGCAACTTGAAGCCAGAAACAAATGGCCCATCACAGCAGGGTGGCGAGGTGTCTTGTTTCAAAGGGTTTGATATCACTATGGATCCTTGTGATCATCATTTTCGTGGTGCAAGTGAACAGGTTGGATAATTATGTGTTGCTTGTGATTCATTCTTTTGCATGTTTTACACTCTAAGAAATACTTTTAACGGTCTATCTCTGACATTGCTGTAAAGCCTAGTTCAGTTAAGAGCAAAATGTCATTTTAATATGATTGCTAATGCATTTCTCAATCTGAAGACTGAGTTGAGTGGTGGAAACCCTGGCCTTTGTAAAACTTGCACAAATGACCTACATCCAATAGAACTACTTGTTTTTGAAGGTTCCATTACTTCAAAAAAATTTACACGATCTCCATCTTTACAGAATTGTGCTGGAAGGAAGTGGCTTAGGAAGGTTCAACAAGATTGGAACATCCTTCAGAATAACCTACCTGGTATATTTTCGTCTATTATCCTAAAAATTCAAATTCGTGATGTATTATGATTTGCCATTCCTTTGAGGAAACAATATCTGGACCATTTGTTCTGAGCAGTTATAAATTTTTTTATTAGATGGGATATACGTACGTGTTTATGAAGATCGAATGGATCTTTTGAGGGCGGTCATAGTGGGAGCATATGGAACACCTTATCAAGATGGCCTTTTCTTCTTTGATTTTCACCTCCCACCAGAGTACCCAGATGTCCCTCCTGTAAGAGAAACTGATAACTCTTCTGTATTTTATCGCTTGCATGTCCACTGCCTTAATTTGTGGATGTGGAAATTCTCATGAGAAGGAGACACTCTCTATTGCTGTCTTTCTTATTACAATACAAGATATCATACCATTTCTTTTGAAAAGATATTGTGGCTGGCATACACTTGAATGTGGTTGATTGCATATTTCTTTCGCCAATTGCAGTTAATTGTTTCTGTCAACTTGCAGTCTGCTTATTATCATTCTGGAGGATGGAGAATAAATCCAAATTTATATGAGGAAGGCAAAGTTTGCCTTAGCCTCTTGAATACTTGGACAGGCAGAGGCAATGAGGTCTGGGATCCTTCATCATCGAGCATTCTTCAAGTCCTAGTTTCACTTCAGGGGTTAGTTCTGAACTCCAAGCCATATTTCAATGAAGCTGGGTATGATAAACAAATTGGGACGGCTGAGGGAGAGAAAAATTCTTTGTCCTACAATGAGAATACTTTCTTACTCAACTGCAAGACAATGATGTATTTGATACGGAAGCCTCCAAAGGTTATTAATTCCAAACCCCTTTCTTCTGACTCTAAGATTCGTCATAGATTTTGCCTAATTCAAATATTTGCTTGGGTACATGGCAATAGCAGCATTTTATGTGCATTTCTGGGTAAATTTTAAGTTTAAAAAAAAAATTAACTACCAAATGTTGCAGAGATCAAAGTGGCATTTAATGTTTTCCTTTCTAACATTTCCCTCTGCTTTACTTTACTCCTATTTTGTTGTAGAAACTTGGTTGTTTCAGATTTGATCTTGAGGAACAGCCCTGATAATTTTTGGTTCCATAGGTGTAAACTCTTAAATTTCCATATCCTGTTTTTGGTTTCATTGGCTTTTCTTTTTCTTTTTTTCTAGTGTGATAACTGTAATCTATTATATGTTTTGGAATTCTACTAATCTTAATAGTGCCGTAGTTCTTTGAAATAATAAAATTTCTTGAAGCAGGAGCTGGCATGTTAACTACAAAATTGTTTGCAGGATTTTGAAGATCTCATCCATGAACATTTTAGGAGGCACGGTTATTACATCCTCAAAGCCTGTGATGCTTATATGAAGGGATATCTTATTGGCTCCCTTGCAAAGGATGCCTCTGTTACCAGTAACAACCATGCTAATTCAAATTCTGTTGGTTTTAAGCTTATGCTGGCAAAGATTGTTCCAAAACTTTACATGGCACTGTGTGATGTTGGAGCTGATTGTCAGGAGTTTAAGCATCTGCAAGAATCATAACACCAGGTCTCAGAGAGCCAGTTGTACATCTATAATCCAATCTGATAAGGTCAGCAATTTGTTTCTGTTGCCATTCTTTTAAACTTCAAATGTTCTGCAATGCCAAAGCCTTATGTGCATTGTCCATATCTGTTATTGGGAACTCAAACATGGATTGTCATGTTTGAAAGCCCGGCAGCACTAGTCCTTTTGAGCAAAATTGCAGGGACTACTGCCACTGTTTTGCTACTGTAAAATCTCATTTACTAACATATTATGGACAAAATCCAATGACTGTTTTAGAATTTGACTAGTTAGCATACCTGCACAGAACAATTTCCCAATTTTGTGTCTCTCTTGGATTGGGGAAGCATTTGAAGTTTCATAATTTTCCTCTAGTTTGGTGTCTAAACTGTGTTTCTGATTGATGGGTGAGATCTTGAGTAGTGCCCGATTACTGCATTCTGTTGTGTTTTAGGGACGTGTACGATGATCATAACTTGTCAAGATCATTTGAACACCATTTATAGTTTAGCTTTGGTTTGTAAAAGTTTCAAAAGGGCTGTCGATCAGCTTTTTTCAAATGTAAAAAAAGCTTCATATTCATGAAAGAATATTGCAATTGCTCAGGTGCATTTGATCTTGTATGCATTCTTTCCTTTCCAATTCCTTCTGTGTAAGAAAATTTGTAATTCATTGTTATAGTTTGCTGTATTTGTATACTACTACTAGATTAGTTTGTGACGTTTGATAATCAAGTTGGACTTTCATGTTATATGAGAAACATTCACAATTACGGGGAGGCTATGGGGAAAGCAGTTGGAAGACATCTTCGCTGTACTTCAGTCAAAGACCTTACCGACCACTGTGTCCAAACCATAGCCTCTGCAATTTAGGCCTCAAGTTTCCTTCGACTTCCTTGAGAATCTGTGGCTGCAGGTGAATTTCAGGTTGTCAATATTCCGTCTTTCAATTTGTGCAAAGGAAATAAATAGTTGTATCTATGGTAAGGATATTTGTACATTAGACACAAAAAATTGAGGAAAAGATATAAATATCTATTTTTAAAAAAATAAAACTGAGACATATATGTGGGTTTTATTTGAGGGATACGGAATAATACTTTGGTAGATCTCTCATTTGTGTGGCTACAAATCTTAGGAGGATGAAACTAGATTTCATTTTTTTTGTTATTGTGATGCAAATATTTTTTTCTAATTTCTTAAGCAGGTAAAACTATATTTTGAAGATTAATTTTACCTTTTTATTGCAAATTTTTATTTTTACTATTCCTGTAAATATAAAAATTTTATATAATTTTGTTACTCGTTTGATTTGAACTATTATCTGATCAAATCTTCCTATTGTTAAAATCTTTGTGACTCTTGCAGATCGTTCGATAATTTTTTCTGATTTTTTAATCATGGGGTTTAAAAAAAAACAATTGTGGGATTCGATTTAATTATTTTTTTAAAAAAAATGTTTCAAAATATTTTTCTTACTCTATATCCTTATAAGTGTGTGTATGTATATATATATATATATATATATATATATATATATATATATATATATATATTTAAATGTTTCAAAGTCTTATTCTTACTCTATTTCCTTATAAGCTTTTTTATTTTTTGTACATGCTTAACGCCTTTTACATAAGCAATTTCGTCCAACCTTTGTTAATTGCAACCAATTGATTATTTTGGTATAAGATCAGAATTTATTGACAATATGTAAATTTGAGACTTCTCATATGTTTGGTGTAAAATTAACGAGAATGATAAACACTAAGGACTAAAAATGTAATCTATCCAACCCTAAAATAGAAGAATTAGTGTTTATGAAAGTGATTTGCTTGCTTGAAATTTAAACCCCCATATTGGAATACTACTTCGCCCTACAGTTTGTCTTTTTTTTTTTTTTTTTTTTTGTTTTTCTCCCTGTTCTTTTGGGTGAATTTTTGCTTCCTACCGATATACTCATATAGCCTTCTACTGCTTCTTTTGTTTCGTTTTTTTTTTTCCCTCTTCGTTTTGGCTGCTAAACTCATATTGCCGATTACAATAAATATGATTCCAAGAAATAGGGGCTCCGACATCTTCACGGATGTGTATCTGAAAAATGTCAAATTCGGATTAGTAATGTCCTAGTAGTAAGGGTAGAAAAAGGGGACATTCAGCATCTCAAAAATAAGAACTTCCAAGCCCATCAACCATTGAAGAGTCCTTGACGATGGCATAATGCAACCTTTTTTTGCTTTGCACATCAAGATTCAGTTTTACTACTCAGACAGATTTCATGTTGTATCCACAGACCCAATTAAACATCAAGATATCAAAGCAATTTACAGTGCTAAAAATAACCCTCTATTCTATTGAATGTAACAGTACTAGCTTGTTTGGGATTCCATGTTAAGAACTATAAGGCCTACGATGAGCTCAGCCGTTGAAGACTCCAAGGAAGGAAATTGCATATCAAAACCAGACTGTGAGTCCTTCAAAGCACTCTCTTTATGTCTTAGTGCTAAGCCTCGGGAACGTTACAAGACAAAGAATAAATAGTTGAAACGTCGATATCCAAAAAGTTAAAGACACATCAGAGACACAATATTTAGATGAAGATACATAAAAACTTTTGGGTTAATCACAAGAAGCCCAAAAATGTTGTGAAGTAAGAAAGGCATGTCTGCAAGATGGCGCATCTGGCAATGAATCCCATTTATAAGAGGAGGACATAATCACATTCTTGGTTTTAGGGAGAAGAAAGTAACCTCGTGGTAAGGCATCAACAGTAGCAGGATTCATGGTCCAACATAATGTGCAATTTTGACCTAACAATTTCCTTTAATTACCTTATCAACTATCCAAATTAGCAATGGTTAATGGGTCGACCAGCACGATTTTGAATAGTGTCGAACTGGGCCTGAGGACCGACCCGCGTGGAGTGCGAGTTGGTCCTAGAGAGGGGCGGGCCGGTCCCTGGGCCAGAGGCCTTGGGACCGGCATGGCTCGAGCCCTTGACCCGTGAGGCCCATAAATTTATTCTTCCTTTTTTTTTCCTACTTAATACATTTTTTTAAAATTATAAAAAAATCACCTTGAAGTGATAGAGGGTTTGGCTTAGATTAATAAAATAAAGATTACATACAGGGGACTCGATGCCTAAACCTCTTAAAAATATTATAATGATTAAAATTTAAAAATATAATAAATATCCTAAAAATGAAATTAAATACACAATATTACTTATCATAAATTCTTAATTACAAAAATACTAAACTAACTATTTGGTTTATCCCATTCATTTGAGTCATCATCAATAATCCATGAATTATCATTATCAATAATTCACGAATTAACTATCCCATCTTCAACTGCAAACCAACTATTACAACCCATTAACATCTCCAAAGTTTGAGGAGCCAATCGAAATCTTCTTTCACTAAAGACGTTTTCCGATGGCACTGTAGAGACTGGTAGTGTCAAAAGATCACGTGCCATTTTAGATAAAATGAGGTATCGACTTACATAAGCCTTCTACCAACTACAAATATCAAAATGTTGATCTTCATTTTCTATCAAGGGTTGCATCTCATAAATTGTCATATCAGTGTAGGTGGTAATCGATCTTTTTTTACGTTTCATAATACCCTATGAATTAAATACGGGTGAAATTGAAGAGGTAGATTTTCGTGGAGGTTGAAAGTGACTATTAGATGATGAAGCTTGCCTACTTAAACTAGGAGAAGTAGAACAAGAAGACTCAAACTCATACACTGTTTTATCTTTTATATATTTTATTATACATTGTTTAAGTATTTGTGATTTATCAAAATCTAATATTTCATATAAATATTTAATAATACTATGAAAACCAATCATCTTTACCCTAAGATCTATACACAATGTCATACAATATAAAATAGAAATATCTTCATAATATTTTTTATATTTTTCAAACATATTTATCATAAAATAACTATATTGGGTTGATACATATATTCACTTTTTTATATTTTTTAAACATACTTCTCATAAAATAACTATATTAGGGATGATACATATATTCACAAAAAATATGTACTACCTTAGTAAGTGTTGGGAGAATATGATAAGTAGTGAGATAATAGGATCCCGATAAAAATTCAGTAACTTCTTTGAAAGTAAATAAAAATGTTAAAAGTGCAGTATAATTTTCAAAATATGAAGACTTTCTTAAAGAATTGAAAAAGTATAACACAAAAATAAATTCTATTCTAATACTTTTTGTAGAGAAAATAAATAGTTTGGGAGAATTAGAAAGAGTTTGAGATAATTAAAGAGTGTTTGATGAGTTTTAAGTTGAATTGAGAGATATTTATAGAGTTTTAGGGGTTAAAATAAAGAATATAACCGTTAAGGATCAAAATGTAAAATATATATATATATTTCAACCGTTAGGAGAGCTGAAATGCAATAAACAAAAATGAGAGAACTGTTGGGTAATAGTTCTCTCCAGGCGGGCCGGCCTGTGGCGGGCTAGGAGTTTTACCCCTGGCACAGACCGGTGCACAGTGGGTGGTTCGGCCTTGCCCGACACGCTAGCCTGGCGGACCGAATCGGCTCTGCTAATCCAAATACTTCAAAATCAATGATAATTATTTGCTAAATCAAGAAAGGATTACAACTTGAGCTATCGTGTTAACCAAAAAATTAACATTACTTCAGAAAATGAAGATAAAATTGATCTATAATTTGAAAGAACGGAAAATAATTGAATTTGAAATTGTTTCTTTGTTCTGCAACTTATATGACAGGAAATTATGGCAGGAAACGAAAATTGGAAGATCAAGAAATCATGAAAAAGAAGCCGAAAAGTAAGGCACACTGCAGCATACAACTCAATCCTCACTATATGCAAAACACTATATGCAAAACATGGTGGGCAACGGCATATCTTATGAACAGAAGACAGTGAAAAACAGGTCGGAGATACCATTACACTGGAAACATCATAATCAAACATTCACATGCTTACTGCATTCAGCAAAACATGTCATGGCTTCTCTACGTAACAGTGTAATATCTCAATCTACTCTAGCCATTTATGCATATTTGGAAAATGATACAAACGAAAAAGCAATGTAACACCTGCCATTTCATGAAGTCCCTCTCCAATGTCACTCATAGTGAAGTTGTAAATACTACAAAGTCATAGGAGAAGCATTAAATACAGATGACACTTATTCTTTTCCATAACACAAGACCTGAAATAATCAAACAGATATAGCTCTCACCATGAGTTAACTGGCAGGAGTTGAAAAAGAAAGAAAGAGCCACACACAAATGCAAAATAAACAAGAGCAACACATTCATCCTCACTCCTATAAGGAAAGGCTAATAAACTCTCAATCCCAATTCAAAAATTCACTATTAATAGTTAAATAAAAGTATTCTCCAGAGGATGCAGATGCTAAGCAAAAGATTCCTGCAATCACAGCACTTAATACATATATTATCATAACACTAACCTTTTTACTAGATAAAGTTTTTTACATCAGTCCATCACAAGAGTCTTTCGATTGTGTCAGAAATAGAAAATCAATAAGAAGACATCTAAATCCCCAAACCATTACGAGAATTTGGAAGTACAAGCTCTAACAGACCAAGAATCACTGGATTCAAAATACAAGAAAATCAAACAATCAGAATTGCTTTCTTGAGGTACCAAATGGTCTAAAAGAAACTTCAGTTCACATCCTCATAAAGTCCTTATAAAGAATTGCAACATAATTCAACAAAGGAAACTTTGGAAACGTCACAATGTAAACATAAAAAACTTTGATTGACAGTCGGTTTCATCCGTTCAGGATCACTATTTCACATTCTACTAAAAGAGCAACCAATCAGCACACAGCTAAGATAAAATAAGTAGATCAAGCATAGCTATATACACAATAAAAATGTAACAGATGGAAAGCCATGCCAACTAATCCACCAAAACCTGAGAAAAGGATTATACAGCGCGCGTCCAAGTATATAATTATCAACCTCACTTTATGCTTTATGACCCAACGATCACAATATCTGTATTAAAAACTGGAATGTCGCTCCAAAAGAAGAGAGTACCGAAGGGGAGGTCGAACATTTTGAAGATTAAAGAAATGGATCCGAGAAATACATAAATTCATACACTGTTCCTAATGATTTGTCGCCTCGCGAGAAACCTAGCCACCGGAGGCGTAAGAGCAATGGTGATGGGAACTCGTACAGGAAACAAAGCCTTGTTGATCAGCAGAGCCAGAGCCAGTGCCCCACCGCTCGATGCCGCGAGGTCTGCAGTCCGATTCCTCTGTTTAACCTCCGCTGCCTGATCTCTCCTGATTTGTGGCTCTTCCATTACGAAGCTATCGGTGGTGATGGTGGTTTCGGGGTTTGGCTGCGGCGCCGCTTTAGTGTCTTCTGACTCTCCTCCTTTCGAGAGGCTGGGCATGCCGATTTTTTCAAGCATAGACTCCACATCTACATTGTTTTTAATCGCCACATAGAGACCGGTGATTGAGGCCGCCGATACAGAGAAGTGTACTCCCAATGCAACCTTTCCATACTTCTTGAACAGCTCCTTGAATCTTCCACCTGCCATTTCAAGGGTTTTCTGAATTCTTCCTTTCTATCAACAAACTTGCTATACTCGAAGATTGGGAAAATGCAGCTAGGGTTTTTGTTTGCTTGGATAGGGTTTTGGACTTAGGAAAAAATTGCGAAACTATGGTAGCCGCGAGCTAGCTCCCTGGGATCTCCAGAGTCAAGCAAGTTCTTGGGCAAGAGGAAACATGTTGCGACGCCGTTTCGATAAATTGCTGTTATTGGGCTTGTGGGCTGCCAATAAGTAACAAATGGAAGGGGCGCTATTTGGTCTCAGCCCAATGACCAGAAACTCATGTCTCCTCCTTATTAACAGCTACGGGCCTTCACCGTTGGAATCATGCCGGCAGACTGCGGCTCGTTTCCCGCCAAAATCTACCGCCATAACTCAAATCGCCTCTGTCTGATCGTAACGCATGAAAAATACACTCAAGATCGCACGCAAAGGCAAGAACAAAACTACAGATCAAGCTCTCTCTGTAGCCTTCGGTCCCAGGAAGTTATGCTTCAGCAGCCTCCCAAGGCCATGGATTGACGAGGACATGAAGATGAACGAAGAGCGAGTAGATCCACCAGTTCCAGTTTTGGATCCCCTAATGTCGTCGGTGGAGGAGGGTCACTGGTCAATGGATGACCTCAGTTTCGAGTGCCACCGTCTCCTAGATTATATTGAAGGCAACGACAAGGAACTCGATGCCGAAGGTGAAACAGATTTCAAGAAAACCCAGAATCAACAATCTGCTCCAGGTTCTGCTTCAATCATTTGTCGCACCGCTGAAGATAAAAAGAATGTGGGTAAGAGTCCAGTTACCCCGTCTGCTCCTTTGACAGTGAAGCGAAGGAGGAGATTGCTGGACGAGGAGTCTTCAGAGGAAGAGAGGAAAGTTAAGAGAACGGCAAGGAAGTTGGGGAATGATTTTGATAGGGTGGCCACTGTACAATTGGGAATCCGGTGAAGGGCGTTAGTGGGGATAGGGTGGCGATGGGGCCATGGCGGCGAGAACAAAGACTGGACTGAGAAAGAGGAAATTGTTGGCAGATCCAAGGGTGAAAGGCTGATGGGGAAATCAAGAGAGGCAGAGGAATTTCTCCAAGCGCAGCTGGCTGAATTTGATGTTGCCGACAATGCCTTTAGGCTAAGACAGTGAGTAATCTTAGAATTTAGGAATTTCATCTTTGATATATTACTTTACAACTTTGTTAACTTGTTTCTTATACGGCAGTAAGTTTGGGTATACTGAAGTGAATTTCATTGTAAAAATCATTGTCTTGGTTTTAAAGAATTAGCATGTAATCTTATTTCATTTTAGTTTATAATCTTGAATTCTTTGATTATGTTTTCTATTAGAGAAAAAAGGATAGGAGATCTTGAATATTCTAATCCATAATGCAGATTGCCCTAAATTTTGCCTTTCTTTTATAGTGGTGAAGATAATGGAAAGGCTTGGCATAATGAGTATTTCATATTCTGCATATTATACATCAATGGAAAGAATAGTCTCAGATCTTATAAATTTGTGTAATTTGAAGATCCCTATCCATCTAGACTAGAATGCATGAGAGCCCTGGATTCTAACCTGCAAATTCAATTAATTCTTTTGCTCAGAAGCCTTAAATATTCTGACTCTAGTGATTGTCAAACATTCAACAATTTCATCTGAAAGTAGGATGAAATCAGAGATCAAAAAGTAAAATAAAAGGGATGTACAAATTATTGGACTTGTTGAAAGCTAAGCTCGCAAATCCCACTTCCAGTCTACCTTAAAAATCTTGTTTGCATCTAAAATCCTTTTAAAAACTTTGTGGGATCTAGATTAGCTACTTTAATACTCGTGCTCCTAAACATGAACAACCATTACTAAGAAATCTTGGATCTGAATTGGGGGTGTGCCAAGCAAAGGTAGTAAGTGCAGCGCCATGGCAATGCCTGAGTCCCAGCACCAGCAGCAAGCTGCTATGGTGGGCTCTGCCTCTGAAAATTTGGATCAGTATCTTGCAAGCCAATGACTTGCATACCTGGTGTTAAAAATACTACACTTGATCTTAGCCAAAAGGCCGAGAAAGGTATGCCAATCTTGATGCCAGGCACTGCCTTTTATTACAGCAACATGGTGGCATTTTCTGTTCGGCAGTGATGTGAGACAGCGACCACCAAAGTATAAGGATTCAAGTAGGTAAAGGATTCAATCGCCACGCCCCCAGTCCCATCGGATTTGGCAATGCAAGTGTTTCTTCAGCCAGGAGTAAAGAGATAGCCTAAGCAGATCAATTTTTCCTTGTATGTTTAAAATATACTTGGAATGTTTTTGCTGATATTACTAATATTTTGTTGGTTCGCGAAGGAGAATAGGAGGAGAAGGGAAAAGAAACGGGGGAGAGCATTGTTTTTTGGATCGGGTTGGATTGGCTGGATTGTGAATCGATTCTCAAACCAGTCCAGTCCTCCCATTCGAATCGATATTCTAAAAAATTGACTTATTTTGTGCGAATTGATTTGGACCGGTCAGTCCAATCGATTTGAACCGGTCAGTTCAACCGATTTGAACCGTTCTCTTTTTTTTTACTAAATAAAATAATTATTCATAAAAAAGAAATAAATTATATAAATGGACTCAATAGTCTATAGTAATAGGGAAAATATTATATTTTTCTTCTAATTTCATTATTTATGTATTTATAGATTTGAATTATATTATATTATTGATCAATTTTATTCTTAAAAATAATTATATTTTTTATTTTTAAATTATAATATTATTGATTCAATTACAACTGAATTACGATCTAATTACGATTATATTATTGAACCATAAACTAATAAATTTTTTGATTCGATATCCGATCCGATTCTGAAAACATTGAATGAGAGTTACTAATTTGGTTGGATTAGAAAATAGAATGGAGGGATTCGTTATTCTATTAAATTGACTATTATACCCTACAATTTTTTCTTAGAATTCCATTATCATGTAATGTTTAAGGCAATTTTCTTTTCATGGAAAAAAAAACAAAATACTTAAATAACGACTAATCATTTTCTTTGTTATGCAAAAAAAGAAAAAAAAGAAAAAGAGAAAAGAAAAGAAAAAAAAAAGACATAGGCTTCTAAGTACAAAGCTGACAAAGAAAAATGGGTCATGTATTGCGAAATTTCTAGCATGGACCAATAGTCTATGGATCAATTGCATTGATGGGTTGTATTTCGTACAACATAAGTTGTATGTTACAACTAATCAATGCATTTGGTCCATTGTCCATGTAAGAATTTCTCATTGTATTGTATTAATTCTGACAAAGAAAGAGAGAGAGGTCGTTGGGAGGAACAAAAGGAAAACAGAAGAGGAATGAGTCAATGAAAAGTGAAAACAAAAGTGGTCCAGATGACCAAATTGTCAAAAAGAAAATTAGGAGGGAAGGGAAATGCAATTCACCTAAAAATAGAAGTACTCAAAGTCTTATATGGCAGAAATTTTAATATGAATCCGATTTATTGTGGATGATTATGAACTGCTTTGAGTATTCTATTATGTGTAATAAAAATTATACACTTTAAAAAAATACAACGCTCTAAAATAGTTAGTTCACATAAATTCAATCAACAGAATAATTTCTCCATACATAGAAATAGAGTTTTTTCCTTACATATTTACTTCTCTCTCTCTCTTTCATTCCAATTAAATAAGATAAATCTATCATCTTCTCTTTGGTTTACATCTTTTCTTCTTTTCCTTTCAATTTACACCCTAAACAAAAAAAGGGTAGGACATGAGAGGATAGATTTGTTATGAAATTTTCAACTTTAACTTCAGGAGATATTGCTTGAAGTTTTGTTTTATATATTTTGCCACCAATTGCAAGTGTAATTGTTCTATAAAAATGTGTTTGTCATAGTGATTATTTTAAGCTAGCTTCTTCGTTTTTCTTTTTTTTTTTTTTTTGGTGGGAGGTGAATTTTGAAATCTTTTTATTTGGGTTTTTTTATCCTTGGTTGTTATAGTACTCATCTAGTTGTCAATGCAAAGATTTTTATTTATTAAAACAACAAAGGATAATTACACAAACATCCTTGAGGTTTGTCCATATTACAAAACCATCCATGTATTTTTGGAAAGCTACAAAACTGACCCTTCATATCATAATAAACAACATTTGATTCTTTAAAATAGTTTTTGTTATAAAATTAGGGTAGTGTTAGAATAAAATCTACACACTACACACTAAGAAAATTCTAACTATTCTTTGCATAAGAATTTCTCTTCAAACTTCTCTCTTTCTTTCTCTCACAATTCTTTCTCTAATCTTTCTTTCACTAATCTTTCTTTCACAAAATGATGGTGTATTACAAGCTTAGAGAATAGCTCTATTTATAGAGCTCTAATTAATGGATTACATCATGTCATACATCATCTTCCACTAATCTTAATTAGTGGTGTCTCCATTAAATGGTGGACATCCATAAAAATCTTCTATAATAATTCACATAAATCCATAATTAGTGGAGCCTCCACTAATTAATGGAGATTCCAATAATTCATAACACTCCCCATTGGATGTCCATCCATTACATAAAGAATATACCTCGTTAAAACCTTATTAGATAAAAACCCAGTGGGAAAAAAATGTAGTGAAGGAAAAAGAGTACACTATTCTATATGTCTGTTTATTACTCCCCCTGATGAGATGATTCCTTTAAATCTTTAAACCGACGCATACCGATTTTATATCTCAACTTCTCAAATGTTGCAGTCGGTGAAGTCTTCGTGAAAATATTTGCGAGGTTATCACATGACCGAATTTGTAGCACATCAATTTCACATTTCTTCTGGAGTTCATGAGTAAAGAAGAATTTTGGTGAAATATGTTTTGTCCGATCTCCTTTAATATATCCTCCTCGTAATTGAGCTATGCAAGCTGCATTGTCTTCATAAAGAGGAGTTGGAATACCTTTGATTGATGATAATCCACAACTTTCTCGGATATAATGAATCATGGATCTTAGCCATACACATTCTCGACTTACTTCATGAATGGCTATAATTTCAAGCATGATTTGAAGAAGTAGTCGCTATAGATTGTTTCAGTAAAACGCCATGATATAACAAGTATTTCCACATGTAAATAGATAGTCCGTTTGAGAACGTGCTTTATGTGGATCGGATAAATAACCAGACATCTCGCATAACCTATCAATGTTAGACTGGTTTTATTTGAATAAAATAATCCGAGATCAATTGTACCTTGGAGATATCGAAGGACTTGTTTAATTCCATTCCAATGTCGTCGTGTTGGTGAAGAACTAAATCTTGCTAATAAATTGACAGACAAAAGCAATATCGAGTCGTGTATTATTAGCAAGATACATCAATGCACCAATTGCACTGAGATATGGTACTTCAGGACCAAGGAGTTCTTCATCATTTTCTTGAGGTCGGAAAGGATCTTTATCCACATTTAATGATCGGACGATCGTTAGAATACTCAATGGATGTGCTTTGTCCATGTAAAATCTTTTTAGCACTTTTGCTGTATATGTTGATTGATGAATAAATGTTTCACTCTCCAGATGTTCAATTTGTAAACCAAGGCAAAATTTGATTTTACCAAAATCCTTGATTTCGAATTCTCTTTTTAAATAATCAATTGTTTCTTGGAGCTCTTCAGGAGTTCCAATAAGATTAATATCATCAAGATATATAGCTAATATCACAAATTTAGAACCAGATTTCTTAATAAAAACACATGGACATACCTGGTCATTTTTAAATCCCGCTTTCAATAAATATTCACTAAGACGTGTGAACCACATGCGCCCAGGTTGCTTTAGGGCATATAATGATTTCTGCAACTTGATGGAGTAATTTTCACGAGGATAATGTTTATATGCTTCAGGCATATGAAATCCTTCGGGGATTTTCATGTAAACATCATTTTCTAAATTTCCATACAAGTAAGCAGTGACAACATCTAATAGGCGCATATCTATCTTTTCATGTACTGCTAAACTAATAAGATATCGGAGTGTAATAGCATCAACAACAGGAGAATAAGTTTCATCATAATCAATATCTGGTCTTTGTGAAAAACCTTGGGCTACTAATCGCGCTTTATATCGAACGATTTCACTTTTTTCATTGCGCTTTCGCACAAATATTCATTTGTAGCCAACAGGTTTTACACCTTCTGGTGTTCGGACTGCAGGTCCGAAGACTTCACGTTTTGTCAGTGCATTTAACTCCGATTGAATCGCATCTTTCCATTACAGCCAATCTTTTCTATGCCGACATTCATTAACTGATATTGGTTCAAGATCATCATTATCCTGTGTAACATCAAGAGATACATTGTATGCAAATATATTATCAATAACAGTTTCTATCCGATTCTAACTTCTACCGGAAGTGGTATAATTGATAGAAATTTCAGTGTTACTTTCATCAACTTCTAGTTCTTTGTCATCAGTTCTCTCTTGGTCTTTATCATTCTTTTCTTCAATATGATCTTCTGGATCATTTAATCCTCTTTTCTTTCGAGGATTTTTATCTTTAGAACCAAGAGGTCAGCCACGCTTCGGCGTGTTTTTGACTCAACGACTATAGGTATAATATTTTGTTCTGCTCGAACTTCAATTCGAATAGGAGCATTTATAGTTGTAATATGCGATTTTGTAACTCTTCCGGAGTCAACAAAAGCGTCCGGCATTTGATTTGCAATGCTTTGCAAATGAATTATCTTTTGAACTTCAAGTTCACATGCGCTTGTGCGCGGATCAAGATAATTTAATGATGTTGTCCAAGCAAGATCATTTTTATGCTTGTTTTGGTTCTCCCCTAATTTAGGGAATAATGATTTATCAAAATGACAATTAGCAAATCTTGCTTGTGAATACATCTCCGTCGTGGGTTCAACATACCCGATAATAGAGGGAGAATCATATCCAACGTATATCTCCTTTCTTCTTTGAGGACCCATCTTTGTACGTTGGTTTGGTGCAATTGGAATATATACAAGACACCAAAAAATTCTTAAATGAGCAATATTTGGTTCCGACCCAAAAGCCAATTGCAAAGGAGAGAATTTATGATAACTAGCTGGTCTTATACGTACAAGTGTTGCAGCATGTAGAATAGCATGTCCCCAGGCAGATGTTGGGAGATTTGTTTTCATTAATAATGGTCTAGCAATTAGTTGTAATCGTTTAATCAAAGATTCAGCAAGACCATTTTGTGTGTGAACATGAGCTACAGGATGTTCAACATTAATCCCAATTGACATGCAATATGCATCAAAAGTATGTGATGAAAATTCACCAGCATTATCCAAACGGATATTTTTAATGTGATGGTCAGGAAATTGTGCTCGTAATTTAATTATTTGAGCAAGTAATCTCGCAAATGCCAAGTTGCGAGTAGATAATAAACATATATGTAACCATCGAGATGATGCATCAATTAAGACCATAAAATATTTGAACGGTCCACATGGTGGATCAATAGGTCCACAAATATCTCCGTGAATCCGTTCGAGAAATGTAGGACTTTCAGCTCCTACTTTTATCGGTGATGGTTTAACAATTAATTTTCCTAGGGAACATGCAGTACATGCGAATTTTTCTGATGTTAATATCCTTTTATTTTTTAAAGGATGACCATGTGTATTCTCAATGATTCTTCTCATCATGGTAGATTCCGGATGACCCAACCGGTCATGCCAAATGCTAAAAGTAATAGGATCAGTAAACTTCTGGTTTACTAGATGATGAATTTCAATTGTACGTATTTTTACAAAATATAGGCCAGTAGAAAAAGACGGCAGTTTTTCTAATACAGATTTCTTACCCAAATGCATTTGAGTAATAAAAAGATACTCAATCCAAATTTCCTCATTTGTTTCAACATGATACCCATTTCTGCGGATATCTTTAAAACTCAATAAATTTCTTCTGGATTTTGAGAAAAATAGTGCCTTATCAATAATAATTGTTGTTCCTTTAGGCAACAATATACTAGCTCTTCCGGAGCCCTCAATTACATTTGCATTACCGTTTATCGTATAAATATTTATTTCTCCCATTTTGAGATCAGAAAAATATTTCTCATTTTTTAGTATGGTGTGTGTAGTTCCACTATCAATAATGCATACATCATCATTAACAACAACCATCTGAACACAAATATATATATATATATATATGCAAACGTAAATATTATTAGAATAGAATGAAAATGAAAATACAAAAATATCAGGGTGAGGCTTTAGTTCTTCTGGACACTGCCATCACCAATTAAATGGTCTATCCTACCGTCTGGGTGTTCAAAAAAATTCGATACATCCATATGGGTAATATTGATATTAAGATCTTCAGGATCAATATCATCATCCTCAGCATTATTTATTGGATGTTGAGAAAAATTTGCTTCCACATTTTTATTTTTCAATGAAGCTTGATACAATTCAACTAAATGCTTAGCCGTACGACAGTTTCGTGACCAATGACCTTTCATGCCACATCTATAATATATATCCTCATACTTTTCTTCAATTTATTTTTCTTTTCCCTTATGATCTTTTCTGTTCCACTTCAGATGGCCAGTATTTCTCAAAGTTTGATTATAATTGTGATAAGGGAAATATCGAGCGTGTCTACGACCATAACCACGACCACGGCCACGGCCATGGCCACGACCACGACTATAACGATGACTTCTGCTAGAGCCAACAACATTCACTTCTGGGAGTGCTGTTGAGCCAGTTGGTCTGGCTTCATGATTTCTCAATAATAACTCATTATTCTTCTCTGCAATGAGGAGGGCAGTAATTAAATCTGTAAATTTTGTATACCCCTTTTCTCGATATTGTTGCTGCAGGACAATATTTGAAGCATGAAAGGTGGAGAATGTCTTCTCCAACATATCTTCATCAGTCACTTTTTCTCCGCATAATTTTAATTGAGATGTAATTTTATACATTGCGGAACTATATTCATTCACGGTTTTAAAATCTTGCAACCTCAGGTGCAACCATTCATACCGTACAGTGGGTAGTACGACCATCTTCAAGTAGTCAAATCTTTCTTTTAAATTTACCCACAGGACATATGGATCTTTTTCGGTAAGATATTCCATTTTCAAATTTTGCATCGAGATGACGACGAATAAAAATCAAAACTTTAGCCTTGTGTTGTGCAGATGCACTATTATTTGCTTGAATAGTTTCACTAAGGCCTTCAGCATTTAGATGCATTTCTGCATCGAGAACCCATGACATATAATTTTTTCCAGAAATATCAAGGGCTACAAATTCGAGTTTAGCGAGATTAGCCATAGAGATCAATAAATGCGTACCTGTCTTCTGGTTTTGTTAACGGCAGAAACTCGTGCTTAGTCTTCTGGATTTTGTACCGGTAGAGACTCGTGCTGATAACGTGTTATAAAATTAGGGTAGTGTTAGAATAAAATCTACACACTACACACTAAGAAAATTTTAACTATTCTTTGCACAAGAATTTCTCTTCAAACTTCTCTCTTTCTTTCTCTCACAATTCTTTCTCTAATCTTTCTTTCACTAATCTTTCTTTCACAAAATGATGGTGTATTACAAGCTTAGAGAATAACTCTATTTATAGAGCTCTAATTAGTGGATTACATCATGGCATACATCATCTTCCACTAATCTTAATTAGTGGTGTCTCCACTAAATGGTGGACATCCATAAAAATCTTCTATAATAATTCACATAAATCCATAATTAGTGGAGCCTCCACTAATTAATAAATATTCCAATAATTCATAACAGTTTTTTTTTTGTAATTAAAACCTAAATTAAGACCCAAAGTTTGTTAAGACTATTTTGCCCTCTATGTTATTCACATGGGGGATAATCCAATCTTTTCAAGGTTTCTATCCACATACAAATTAATTGTTAATTCATATCGGGTATTATTTTATAGTTTCCCTAAATACTAAGGTCGTTTCATAGATTGGACAAAGCTCCAGGGTGTTTATGTAACCATAGCAAAATCAAAGTACTGCTGACTTCCGTTGGAGTTTTCAAATTAACACTGATAGTATTTGGATATTGATAATTGCAATTTCCAGGCAGAAGAAGAAAGGTCAATGAAAATGAAGAAGCCAACATTTATCATAAATCACATCAAACCAATTGTTCTTTTAGATGTATAATATATTGAGAAAATAGTAAGGATTAATTAATATATTTTTTTAATATAATAAAAGAGTGAACCAATAAAACAAGTAGATATAAAATAAATTAAATACGAAAAAAGTAAACAAAATAATTAATTTAAAAATAACACAAAAAATTTAACGTGATTGATCATTAATTTCGGTTATATTTACAGGACAAACTCTGAATATTTCTTCTACTAATAAAAGAATTAGTAAGTTTATAGATGAACTTCTTTAGAAAAAATACTAGAGGCATAATCTTGAGATTAATTCAAAATAGTGACGTTCAAATATTTTTCAAACACTCCAATTAACCTTATTATTTTATCACTCTCCAATTATTTTTTTTCTCACCCCCACAAATTCATCAAAGCAATAATTTTTGAACTCACTTGTATTTACTCACTTAGCTATATTTGTATCATTTTTATCGATAATTTATTTATAATTCAAGAAGTCTATTTATAGGCTTAACAAATTATTGTAGGCCATTGACTTTTCTTATTTAATATACATTCACATTTTTTTTTATATCACAATTTTTATTTTTAAGTAATAATATTTGCCAACCGTTATGAGGGACCACACCATAATAAACATTGTCAAACTAGTTCTCCTACGAGGAAGGACAATATATTGGTACAAAACACGGGAGATTCTCACAAACCGGTCTAGTTTTCTTGTTAAAGTAAGGCCGAAACTTGAGCAGAGTCCTCCTCCTGTCAGACTTCAGTCCCACACCATTATTCCTCTCCTTGAGTTTCTTTGAGTGCTATACAAATGGAAGGCACAAAGCTTTTCACTTTGTTCAGCTATGTTTCTTTGGTATGGTTTTTGCTTCTCTATGGTACCAAATGTGAAACCTACACCGTCGGCGATGATGAACAGTGGGATACCACAGTAAACTATCTGGCTTGGTCAGCCAAATATCATTTCAGGGTTAATGACACGCTAGGTTCGCAATCTTGCTTTCTTTCTTCTCAATTCTCATTCGGTATCCGATCATTTGAAATGGTTTTACTGCTTCAATTTGAAGAATCGATAAGACATCATTTCCATTTACTTGATTTGTTTTTGTTTTGTTGGGGTTTATGTGTAGTTTTCACATATAAACAAGAGCAACACACGGTTTATGAAGTGACAGTAGACACATATCGATCATGCAATGCAAGTACTGGAGTTCTGGCAAAATATTCGAGTGGAAATGATCAAATCAAACTCACTAAAGCAAAGGCATATTGGTTTATCTGCAGCATTCCCGGCCATTGTCAAGATGGAATGAGGTTTGGCATCAATTTGACTGAAGCAAATTCACCCTCCCAAGGTTCAGGAACAGATACAACTCCATCGTCTAGTTCAAACAACAGTTCTGCATCTAAACTTGTACATCTATTGATTCACATTTTCGGGCTTGGAATATTTCTAGTCTAAGAAAGAAAGAAATGGATAAAATACTGAAAAGATTGAATTGCCCAGATGAATCTCCCATCTCTTAGTCCAAGGCCCTACATCATTTCTATTTTTTTTTTCTTTCTTTTTAAATAAATGGATCTCAATTAAGCTATTACTCTGGCAAGACAGCAACAAGAGATAAGAAAAAATAATCCAACAAATAACTGCAGCGTAAACTATAGTTGCTTCGTCTTATTGCGGAGCATATTTATGGAGTTTATAGCTTATAGGGTATAATTTCTACAATGATTAATATTTTCTGCAACTAATTCTAGTATGCTTAGCTATGCCCATGATGGAGGTGGTTAGGATTGAATTGTTGACTATGAATGTGAAGGGGGTGGTGGTGGTGGTGGTGGTGACGGCGGCTGCCTTGATGATCTGGTTTGTTGCCATCTTCTGATGCTTTAGCCATCCCAGTCCACTCTCTAGAGGAGTTTCGTGTTAGCTCAAGTAATGACTCTCTGACATAATCTGCTTGAAGCATTTCATGGTCCTTTCTCTGTGAACATAAAAGAATGACTTTGGGAAAATATTCGTCTATGGTCATCACATAAAGGGGAGAAAAATAAGGCAAAAATATATTCTTGAAGTTAACTATATTGTTATATTGTTATGTGATCAAACTTTGTGAAAGCATAACCTTTGTGAACTTGTAAGTTTAGAATTAACCCCTTGTTTAGGTATATATGAGTCAAATTACCTCCACTTTGAAGATATTTGAGACCAGGCATGTGTGTCTGGTTGCATTAACATTGCTAACTTCCAAGCCTAGTGAATTCAAAGCCTCCATCAGCCTCAGAAACCCGCCGGGCTTATGCTCACAAAATACCCTGACGAAGAACTCATTCCCATCCAGTTGCGCAACCTCCACTTGTGGCTGAAATATATTTATCTTTGTGAACACTTATGATAGTAATAAAAAACAAGTAGGAAAGATGTCAAAATTGACAAACTTGCTAAGTATAGCAGTTGCTTTACCTCCATTTGCTGCACCTTGTCAACAATATCTTCAGATTCATGGTTTTGCTTTGGCAGGTCATTTCCACCATTACCTGCTATTCCCTTGTGATTTGAAAGTCTTTCATGCTCAGATTTATGTCCACAATTAATCCCATTCTGCTGAAACATATCCTTTTGAACACTGTGGTTTTTACTTGTTTCGGTGTTCCTTTGATCCTCATCATCTGAGTGCTCTTCAAGCTCGTTCTGGAGGTCTTTCACTTGCTTTTGTAAATCCTTCACAAATTCAATTGCATCCCCGAGTATGGAAGCTCTATCCAACTGCAAGACATGTCAGATATATAATTAAAAGAAGCTCCTAATTAATTTGATCAGTGGTTAAATCCCATATGTAGATCGAAATTATAGGTGCAGCATGAACATATAGGCTCGAAGAATATATGTTGAGCTCTTTCAGATGATCTCTATATATCTTGCCTCCAGTTAGACTTACCTTTGAAATTTTTGGGACCAAAGCTCGAAGAGCATAGAGCCTGTCATTAAGCTTCTTTCTCCTCTTCCTCTCAGCAACAAGGTTCTTAGATTGAGGCCCCTTTCCAGGTCTCCTTCGGTACTTGGCATCATCATCATCTTCATTAGGATCACTGTCAGACATTGAATTTGATCGACCATTCTCCTGTTTAAAAGAGTCGTTATCATTTCCTTGATCTTCCCTGTCTTCTAAGGGCTCTATCATATGCATAAACATGTTTCCTTGATGGCTCATCATGTGCTTCTGCAATACATCCACATCTTGGAATCCACTTTCTGTGGAAGGCTTAAAAGGGTTCAATTCATAATGAGTTCCATGAAAGAAATTCACATTATTCTTGCTTCCAGGATTGTCTGAAGTGTGACTGTAGTGTTGTGAAAAATGCATAGAAGAATGACACACAGGCATTGGATCCATAGAGATATCATGAGGCACATCGCTTTCTTTCCCAGTTGGATCGAAAACATCACTCTCATCAATTATTCTTGCCGGAAGAGGATTTGATGGAGCATCATGAAAACCATTCAAATTGACCTGGAAGTTTGAATTAGCGGAGTTAGACTGAATCATTTCTTGCTGCTCTAAAGAGATGTTGCACTGAGTTGTGATAAACTCTGTGATTTGTGGATCTTCTGGCACCTGTAAAAGAAATATGTTAGAAGGGAATCGCATCCAAATGGAAAGCAAGAATCATTTTTCCTATTTTGTATGCACTCTTCAAGTTTAATGTATGGGGATAGTTTTAGTAATGTATTCATAACCAGTTGAAGCAAGAGTAGAGCCGAAAAAGGAAATTTACTTGTTTAGCGGCAAACAACTCAACTAATCCACCTGGTACGGGAATCAAAACCTTTGTACCTAGTGTTTCCTGCAGATTGTATCACGAGGATCGAAAATTACTTTTATTATGAAAACGGATGATCTATCTGGTAGATAACTATCCTAGAAGAATTGTAACTTGAAGGCTGAATATTTAGTCTTACTACAGATAGTGTGGTATCCAAGTTATGCGAGAATTTCATCCATGTAGCTTGGTTAGACATTAAAGCCTCTGCATGAATACTGCAAATTTGCTATCAGATATGTAATTTAATCATTCGTTGGAAGTAGGCTTTTGAAAGTCATCTTACCCTGAATCCAGCGGAACAGAAGAAGGCAGCTCTGCTAGTAAGTTGCACGATTTGGTTCTCGGATGCTGTATCATGACATCTTTGCAAGGAAGAGCAGAAGAAACAGGGAAAAGAAGTTCTTCCCCATTATGGATATTCTCAGTTCCAGCACAACAGCACGCTCCCCATTCAAGAACCCTGCAATACATCCAAATTGTGAGAGGTGGTAAAGGGATGCTTCTTTATGCCTCCGAGAAAACTGAAGTATCTAGTATTCATGGTTCCATTGCAGAGAGTTGAGTGCAATACCTTTGGTCTTCACTCAGCCTCCATACGACACAGTACTCCCAACTTTTCAAGCTCAGAATGGCTCTTAGCTTCTCGGTGAAGCTATGCACGATGGTCATGATTCCTGTTTCAAGACAATTGAGAGAAAGGAGGTCAGATGATACAGTAGTGACTAGTGATACTTCTTGCTTAGAAATTCTCATACAAGCAAAAACGATTACGATTTTGGTCGGTAGCAATAAGTCAGCAAATCAGATAATTGTTTAAGCATAAAGTCTTTATGAACTCATATATGCTTATGAAATCATCCTTCTTTTTCTTGCAGAAACCATAGAAGAGACAACTGACAAACACCTGTTCAAAAACACCGCCTTCTCTATAGTTGTCTTTGGTACTACCTCTTTTAACTGAACAGAACTGGCAAGACAAAAGAAGGAAAGAGTAAGCAACAAATCATAGATCCATAAAAGCTTCAGCTGACAATGATGCTTAACTGAAATATTATCTAAATCACATCATTCCCAGAATCCCATCTCAGCAAATTGCGAAAAGGATAATTCAATTTCACTTTTGGAATATATATGCATGATCGAAGGAAGAAATTAAGGCAGCAACAGGTGTTGTCTCCTTTGATCTGACAGACCTTTTTTTATGCATAGAGAAGGTCGGCTTGAGTGTTAGTATATTGGTAGGTGCACAGCAGTTGATTCATGAGAAAGAGATACTTCAGTTTGTTGCAATATTCAAAACAGAGACAACTCTGAAGTAGAGAAAAAACAAAGCATAGATCAGAGAAAATATAGATGGCACTCTTTCGCATTTCTTTACCCTTAGAGTAACACTTTGTGTTGAAAATTGTTTATTATTGGAGCGTTTAGGCGTAAGAATACTAGAGAAGAGAGAGGGAGAGGGGACATTAGTAATCCTTAATTGTTGTTGGGAAATGGAAGGGCCATATTGCATGAGCTATGATGGCGTGAAGGCCTTAACTAACTGGAAAGTTTTCCACTCGTTTCAACTTGGCAATCTTTGACGCCCAGCTACTACACAGGCCTTGGAGAAGAAAAATTAGGCATAATAAAGTGTTCAGACCAGCGGGTGTATTGAGCAATTTTGTTCCCAGACCCTACTTTACATAAAGGGGAGATTATAAGGAGTAAGAAATTGGAATCATTACACATAGTATGCCTCGGCTTCTCAAAAAAAAAAAAAAAAAACCTCTCTTTTTATACTCTTTAAATTATTATATCATTAAAGATATATTTATAAATTTATTACATAATTAAAATATAATAATAATACAATCAAGTCTAATTTTAGAAAAAGCCTGTTAAGGAAATACTACATACAACATTTTGCATGGAGGGAAAAAACTGTGAATTTTTCATAATTTCCTTTATGTAGCTGGAAAGCTAAAGGGGGAAAAATGCAAAAGAAAATAGTTTCCTGTTTGGGAAATTGACACAAAAAACAAAGGTTGTTCCCTTATAAGCGTGGGGAGTCGCTACGCTTTCTGTTTAGAAGCAGTTTCCAACCAAAACTTTCCGCCTTCTGGCCAGGCCCACGCGGCCCAAATGAAGATATCGACCCGAACCGATTGTAGGATTCTTGGCTCCGCTAAAATCAGGGCATCCTGATCTGACAAGCGCAGCAGCAAGTTCCAGGAGCCACAGAATCAGAAGTTCACACAATTTTGTATATTTTCGCCATTAACACTACTCGAAAGCCCTCAATTATCAATTTTAAAGGTATGTTTTCTCTGCTGCTTTTTTTTTTTCGTTTAAAAAATATCAATTTGCTTAGCTTGTTGAGTGCAATTGAATTTCTAATTGCTTAGGGTTCTTATTTTGAATAATATTTTCTCCCTGATTATATTGTTCTGGGCTGTTGGTCAATTGAATAAGAGAACAATCTGGTTCGAAATTTGGAATCTTTCTTGGGTTCTTCTCGACTTTCAATTCATCATAGGGTTTTTGCTTTTTATTAGTGATTCCTACTGTGTTTCTCATTTTTAATTGTTTTCGCCTTGGCTTTTTAGTTTGTTGGGCTCTTACGGGCATTTGCCCAAAGAGGAACCATCTACCATTTGGATGTAGTATAGAGGGTAATATTGGTTGCTGTTTGCGGGTGTGAATAGAGTGAGCAGCCTCTGTTTCGTTCTGATTCGTTTTGTTGTAGGACGCCACCCAACAGTGCGAGGAATTGTGCTCGATTTCAATTTTCTGTTTCGTAATATAGATTTGTGTGGTTTGCCTCCCAATTTCCTTTTCTCTGTTTTGAGCTTATTGTTTTAGATATTTTTATTTATTCAAAAATTCATAGAGCTTATAGGTAAGATAAGCTTCTCAGTATTTATCTAAAGATGGATAATGATTCTTATCACTGGTATTGAAGATGAAGTTTTTCTGATTGAATAAATAATTTAGTTGAACAATTCATGATGATTAGACTTTACTTGTAGATTGTTAATGACTACCATGGCTGTTGTGCACCTACATATTTGAATTAAAATAGTTATTAAGGCATAGAGAATTGTATTTGTATATAATTCTAAATTCGTCTTTTGGGTTTGTTGTGTTGTATTTAATGCTTAATTTTTATGGCCACCATTGGATTATTTTTTCATGTCGTGAGTTGCTCAATTTTTTAGAGGGTTACAACTTACAAGATGGCTGAAGAAGGAAGAGTGCATCCTGATTGCAGGAATGCAGCAAACCCATATCATGAATGTAGTGACTATTGTTTCAAAATTATTGCCGAAGCCAAGGAAAGGATGAATAAAATTGACACAGGTTGATTTCTAACTTTCAATGTTTTTTCCTTCTTCTCTCTTATATATTTGTTGATTAGTTTTTTTTTTTTTTTTTTTGGCTCTTTTGGAATTCTGAAATAGGAATAAGTTGAGTCGTATCTAGATGCAAATAGTTATAGCTCTCGTATATGATGCAGTTAAATACATGAATCAATGATTTATTCAACTGCTAGGAGCCTAGGATGCAGAAGAAACAAGATGATGTTGAATTGGAGGCTTGTGTGCCATCTGGTGAATTTGGGATATCTGTATTTGTTCATTAACTTGACTGAGTTCATTTGTTAATTCAACTTTCCTTTCTCAGTGGGGATGACTGAGGGTATGTTTGTGGCTTTCTATCTTGTTTTTGGGATTTTTCAGTTCCTACTTCTATCATGTTTATGTTTTACCATGTTTTTGTAAGCTGTGAATGATTGGAATGGGAGAATTTGTTTATTTTTCAACTACTGATTAAGATCATAAAATGTGAAGCTTTAGTATATTTCTGATGTCTCTGTATCTATGGAATCAATACTTCAACGGGAATGTTAAGTTCTTCTGTATGAACTATATTGGCATTCTTCCCTTTGTCCAACTAGCTCTTGATTGTTCCAAGACTTAGATCTTTTATATATCATACTTGCAATGTTATCGTTCCTGGTCATAATTAAACCAGTGAACTGAGTACACATCTGGAAGAATTTTATTAAAATGTCGTTTATTCTGGGATTTTTGTTTATACAATGTCTATATATGTACACACACACACAGACAGAATTGAATGGGGATGTTGAGATGGATTCCTCACATTCCCTATGCATTGTGACAGGAGTTTTAAAAGTTAGTGATGCTGGTCTTAATACCAATCCAATTTCCACTTCTGATGTTGGTGAAGATTTTCATGATGACAGAAGCAATCTTAATGATCATTCTGCCAGAGATGGCAGCACAGGTCCTGAAGACAATGCAACAGAAGACTTTTCACATCTTACAGGGAGACAGAAAAAGTTATTTGAGCTAAGATTAAAGATGGTAAGAATAAGTAATGATAATGGTTGTCTTTATTAATCTGTTGATTCTCGAAAGCAACTTTATCATCTCATTCAAGTAATTCCCTGTTACTCTGTTATCTTTGTGCTTCAACCTTCTGCTACTTGCATGCAGAATGAGGCAAGAAAAGCAAACCAAACTGCCATGGTTGCAGAGAAGAAAAAAATGGAAGCTCCAGAAGAGTCTAGAGGCATTTCTAAGCAAAAATGGCTCGAGGAGAGAAAAAAAAAGATTGGGAGACTTTTGGATGCTAATGGTTTGGATATGAGTAAAGCCTATATGCTAGATACAGAAGAGATGGCAACATCAAAATATAAGAATTGGGAAAAGGACCCTGCTCCAGCTGGCTGGGATGGTAAGAGTCTTTAATTATTTTCATTGTTCTACCCGCTTGTGTGTAATCACAAGATATGTATGTTTGCCATAGAATGTGCTTCTAATAATCATAATGGTACTATGCATCTGTAATATTGTGGAAAAGTGCTATTCCTAGATAAAGGATCATTGCTCGATTAGTCAATATTGAGTTGTGTACATTATCAATAATCACACAGGTGGAAAGATTCTTTACTAGATACTGGGGCGGCCCTCGTGAGGGGGAGACTGGGGCAGGACCACAGTACCTAATTTCTATGGATACACTCTTAAGAGCCTAAATCAAGCAGTACATTAGATGTGAAAACATTTGGCAATTTTCTGCATGTCTTGTTGAGCTGTCTTTGTTTATATAGATAAAGATTTCTGTCTTTTCAACTTTTGTTTGGTTTACGCTTGCTCTGGCACCCTTAGTAATTTGGGGATTAGGCCATTTCTTTTAATTGAGGTAACATCTTTTTTGCTGGCACAGTTTTTAATCATAAAACGCTGTACAATGCATACAAGAAACGAACAAAGAACATTGAGGTCGATGTTGATGAATATAACAAAATGAAAGAAGCTGATCCAGAATTTTATCGAGATGCTTCAAGTCTCCAGTATGGAAAAGTAAGTATTTTTCCCCCAATTTCATTAATGCCATCATATGGAGCTTTGATCCTTATGGCTTTTGTTGGACAGGCCCCAAAAGTATCAGAGGAAAAGATTGACAAAATGGTGCAGGAGCTCAAGGACAGGGACGAAAAGCGCAATTCCTTTAGTAGGAGGAGAAGATACCGTGAGGAGAAGGATATTGACTCAATCAATGATCGCAATGAGCATTTCAATAAGAAGATTGAGCGGGCATTTGGGAAATACACTCTGGAAATCAAGAACAATCTTGAAAGAGGAACTGCTTTACCTGACTGAAGTACACTACTCCTTTATCTAGATGATCGATGTATTATCGAATTGTTTTGTATTTTTGGTAACTGCTGTAATATTGTGTCTAACAGCCACAAGGTGATTTGCATACATGTTCTTTCTGGACGATCTTGTTACGGGGGAATTTACTGGTCTAGAGCCTCAGCCCAACGGGTCAACACCCATGCTAATCCCCATCCCGTCCAACGTCCCCCCCAAAAAAAAAGGCTAAAAATCATCGTGATAAGTTGGAGCGTCATTGGTTTGTTCTCATTCGGCCCGGAAAATGGCCCTCCCAGTTTATGCAAGGGTTGTACATTGTCATCGTTTGTCCTAGGATTTGGTGTGATCAATAATCATGTCTTCAATTATGAAAGCGAATTATTGTTTCTGGAAAAGGTTTTCGAAAATGACTACAACTGCTTGGGTTATGGATAACGAATGGCAACACGTTTAGAATTTGCTGGAAATATCCAGTGATAATTGGTGGTGTAACTTCTTTCCGAGGTGGATTAGTAACCAATGTCAACCTGGAAAATTGAAGCACGTTTATGCCATGAAGAAGAAATTGACAGGAAATCGGCCAAGATTCGAACATTTTTGTGTGGCTTCTTACAGTTGAAAAACTTATCCGTAAAAATCTTCTGGCAGGTTATCTTCATTTTGGCTGATTTACATTAGATTCGTGGGCAAGACCAACTGCTTGTAGTTGTAAGAAGTACAGATGGAGGAGGGCTGATGTTCTGCCTTTGAATCTTTGATTCTCTGCCAGAGGTGCTGTTTCTTTGTGTGTGCATGTGTGCGTCTCTCTCTCTCTCGTGGATGGAAGAGAGCTTTGTAACGGAAAAAGCAGTTCTGTTCCATAGCACACAGAAGGAAAGTGAAGCACGGTTGGCTTTTGTTTGGATTTTGCGAAAGCCTTACGGGAAAATGCAATGCAACTACCCCACTACCTCTTTTCTCCCCATGTGAGCACACAGTGCCCGCCCCCTTCTTCACATGACAAATGTAATGCCGGAGTGAAATTGTCTTCAAAATTCGTTCCCCTCCCCGCTTTTACCAAGTGTTTTTCATTTTCAGTCACTGCTTTTCTTTCCATTTGCTAGTCTTATTGGTTGTCTTGAAGCTCAAATTGCAGCTTTTCCACTCAGACCAGACGTTTCCAGAGGCAAGAGAAATAAAGTTATGTTGGACCACATAGAAGGGCATCTTCGTTTCGTCGATCAAAAAGGCTAAAATGGCCACATTTCTCTAGGGCTCTCACTGGGATTGAAAAATCATGCAGCATTACGTTATCCTTGACCCTCTCTCAAATATAATGATATTGATTTGGCATGTAATGTTTAGCAAAGAAAGACGAGCCCCTCGTCGTCTCATGGCCATGGGTGTCCCTACTATAACACGCCTGCCTTGTCCTGGTCCTTACACATTCCACAAGACAATGACCCAAACAAGTTACCCACATGGTCCGTCGGATCAAAAATAGATACGAGCATGATTTTTTATGCACAAGAAGAAAGTGATGTGGTTGCAGTGTAGTGACCCCCAAAATAATGAATGAGATAGATATAGATATCCATCGGACCATCATTCCAGAGAGATTGATAGAAAGAATTAAGAAACAACACCATCCAGCACTCTCTACTCATTCCAAATAAATACACATCCAAGACTATATGAAAAATAAATTAAAGAGGATGATAGAAGGGTCATTTAACATTCTTCTCATTCATACACACAAGCAAAATAAATAGGAGAATTTAGACGGATTTGCAGAGACGAAGAATTCCAATTTCTTCCATCCGCTTTGGCGCTGCCTTTGCTTAGTTTGTAGGGTTGCTGCGGAAGGATCCCAAAGCCTTGATAGCTGCGGCTCTCAAGATGTACTGGTGGTATGCTGCTGCTGCCAATGCTCCCACAAATGGTCCAACCCAGAAGATCCACTGCTCGTTCATCCACCAAATATACAAATGTTATTCCAGTTTCATAACCATTTGTAACAACAATTAACATGAGACTAAGCGTCTTCAGTGTATTAAAATGAATCAACAAATGAAGTCCCTTTGAAATTTGAATTCAGGCAACAACTTACGTGCTCATCCCAGATCTTGCCATTGTTGTAGATGACAGCAGCGCCAAAGCTCCTGGCAGGGTTGATACCAGTTCCAGTTATGGGGATGGTGGCCAAGTGAACCATGAAAACAGCAAACCCAATTGGAAGAGGAGCCAATACCTACACGCATGCACAAAAATGAACAATCACACTAGACAAAACTCACGGGCAACAAACTTAACTAGCTAGCCAAGGAAATTCAAAATATGGAATATAAACAAGGGGAAGAAGCCAAACATACAGGGACGTGAGAGTCACGAGCGCTCCTCTTGGGATCGGTAGCTGAGAAAACAGTGTAAACGAGCACAAAGGTACCAATGATCTCAGCACCCAAAGCTGTGCCCTTGTTGTACCCGGGCTGCACGGCGTTGCAACCACCCCCCAGTCCATTGTAGTAGTGCTTCATGAATGCCTTAACCAACCCCACTCCGCAGATAGCACCCAAACACTGAGCTACCATGTAAGCCACAGCCCTGATCAGTGACACCTTTCTCGCCAAGAACAGGCCAAAAGTAACCGCAGGGTTTATATGTCCACCTATGAGCAAGAAAAACCCAAAAAACACAGTCTCAAAAGAGTTGAATTATACTACTGCTTAGCTGAAAATTCTTTCTCCTCTTCTAGGGAGGGTGGAGAAGAGGTTATTACCTGAAATGCCGGCGGTGCAGTAGACAAGGATGAAGATCATGCCACCAAAGGCCCAGGCGATACCAAGGATGCCAACTCCGTCACATTGGTCAGCGGCGTTTTGCTTCTTGTAGCCGATGACTGTAGCAATAGTAACGTACAGGAAGAGGAGTGTGGCGATGAACTCAGCGATGACAGCTCTGTAGAAGGACCAGAGCTTCAGCTCCCCAGCGTCGAAGAGTGGAGCTGGTGGTGGATCAACGTAGTCCTTTCCATGGTGATGGGTCTGTCCTTCTTCGCTCACTTCCTTTGACATAGTTTCTTCTTCTTCTTCTGAGCTCTGTCTCTTTCTTTCTCTCTCTACTGCAAGTCGCTGCTGGTGGTTTCTGTGAGGCTTTGATCGAGAACGAAAGCAGGGGCCGAGTCTGGTTTTTAAGGTGGGGGGGAGAATGGGGTAAAGACAACGCCGTGGATAAGCCAAGGGCAGTTCTGGAAATAAAATTAAAACGAATATGGGGAATTAAAAAGAAAATTGAAAATTTTGAGAGGGGAAAACTGGAAAGGAGGAGAAGTGGAAAGTGGGGCCAGAAAGACAGCGAGACCATGTGCTGGCTAATCATCAAGTGTTGGTTCTGCCGTCTGCGTGGGGTTGCAGGGCGGGCGGTCAGCCTGGCCTGGGCAACCCAAGACTCTCCAACCAATACCCTTGCTCTTTTGCAACGGTTACGTGTCTCTTTCTGGTTCGCTGTCTCTCATAAACTATTTTCAGGTTCAATTTACTCTTATGTCCTCACTTCTCTTTTTTACTTTTTTAACCTTTTTTGAATTTAGACTGTATTTAAATAAAAATTAAATTTAAAAAATATTATTAAATGTATAATAAATATAAAGTTATTATGAATTATTGAAATCTTTATTAATTAGTGGAGGCTCCACTGATTATGGATTTACGTGAATTATTAGAAGATTTTTATGAATGTCCACCATTTAGTGGAGACACCACTTATTAAGATTAGTGGAAGATGATGTATGTCATGATGTAATCCACTAATTAGAGCTCTATAAATAGAGCTATTTTCTAAGCTTGTAACACACCATTATTTTGTGAAAGAAAGATTAGTGAAAGAAAGATTAGAGAAAATTGTGAGAGAAAAGAAAGAGAGAAATTCTTGTGCAAAATAGTTAGAGTTTTATTAGTGTGTAGTGTGAAGATTTTATTCTAACACTACCCTAATTTTATAACAAAAGTCTTATTAACGAGAAAAAAATATAATAATTCTTGAAAATTAAAATTAAAAAAAGTTTCTTTCCAGCCTTAGATTTTTATTATTTTTTTTAACTGTTTTGGTTGGGGTAGTTCTTTCGTGGTCGGAGGTCACGTGAGTCGGTGACCTAGCAACAACCTACTGCGAAGCTTTTTGCTTGAAACTTGCTTAAATATAAGTATTAAAGTTTACTTTAAGTAAAAGAGACAGGAATTTGCTTTCGAGAAAACTACCACTACACTAAAGAAAGAAGTAAAATATTGCGTTACCAACTTTTGTCAAAATGCAAGAATTGAAACGTGATTTTTGCTCCATTTTTTGGATTAGGATTTAAGAATTATTGTAAATAAAAAAGTTTCTAACGGAATTAAATAATAAATGCCTATTTTATTATTATTATTATTAAAAAATTCTTATTTTTATTAGGAGTATAAGAGACGCCAAGCAAATCAGAACTTGTGTTTTGCGGGCTTAGGGTAATTTAGCCGTTGTTCATCATCCAAAAGAAATTGTTTGATACTCTCTCTATCTCATAATATAAGTCGTTAAAATCTATTCTTACTGTCCCAAATTATAAGTCGTTAAAGACTTTTCAATAATGTTTTTAATTATTTTTATATTTTTATCCTTATTTATTATTCTCTTCCTCTCTCTTCTCTTTTCTTATTTCTAAAACATTTAAATAGAAGTGTTTTAGGAAGAAAAAATATGAAGTCATCTTATTTTTAAAAGTCTTAATATGTGTAAAATTAAATCAAATAACTTATATGATGAGACGGAAGGAATATAATATTTGTGAGGGAAAAAAAATAAAAATCTCTCACGCCTTCTTTTACCAAAGCATTTGCCACGTTTGTTTGATTTACTATAAATATTAGTAATGCTAGTAAAATGGCTTTTCTCCATAAGTATCTTCTTATACAATCCACAATTGTAGAGTCTTAACAGGATGATAATCAAAATATCAATTCTGCACAATATTCAAAGTTTTTTACAGAGCAGGCTTACTCTCTACTTTTAAAATAATATAAAATAATAATTTATTCTAATAATACGAGAATTGTTACTTAAAACGTAAGTCTTAAATTCGACACCAAATTATTTTTCATCCTTCTACTTATTTCGTTCCTCGCTTCTTATCTTCTTCCCTCCCCTTCTTAAAAATTAAAAAAAAAATACACTAGTATAAAAGTGTATTTAAATAGCAATTCATTTGAGAAACATTAGTTTGAATATATTTTTTTGAAAAAAAAATATATATGCAGAGTCATACGAGATTCAAGAGAAAAAAAAATGCAATATTTAGTGAGTAAATAACAAATCTCAAGAATTGTTCTCAATTCTCAAGAATTAAAAATCATTTACATTGAAATTCCTTTGAAATGCATTGAGATTTTTTTTCAATATAATTACTGCTCAAATAGAACTTGCATATTGATAAACACTTTAAAAAATAACATGCAATTATGTATTACAAATTTTTATCTATCTAACTATTTTCCTCATGCAAAAAGTGCAATGAGACAATCACTTTAGAGTTTAGAGCAGAGCAAAAGAACAACTTTTCCTTTCTTTTTATAACAGCACATATGGCAGTAATTCTTTTTAGCACAAAAAGACATTGTAAGTGGTAACTAACTTGGTCCTTGGTTCTTTGCTTATTCCAACATTGTTTAATCAGTGCCTACGTTGTTAAAGCTGTTGTTTTCTGTTCTGCTGGGACTGTCATTATCCACTTAATCAATATCTTTATTGAAAAACAAAAATTATATATTTTGAAAAATATATAATACACATATTACAATTTTTTTGTATATGTTGATTTATAACGATAATATTTTTTATATCTATGTTTTGAAAAAAAGAAGAAACCCATTTGAATTCAAGGACGGATCTAAGAGAGATAGAATGGATAAAAAAATTATTTTAAATATTTATTTTATAATTTATTTTAAATTCGAATCCTTCTCTTTTTGGACAGCCACGCCCCACCCCCACCCCCACCCCCAGGAAAAAAAAACTGCCAGTTGTTAATGGAGTCCCTAAGTTGCTGTTTTTGAATCATTAATGGCGGCAGCCCAACCTGTGTTTCCAAAAACAGACAGAAAAACCCCTAATTAGACCGAGCAAAGCCAGGTCTTTAACATTCCCTGTGATATGGGATTTGTCTGTGTATAAGAAAAATAAAGGGCTTGTGTTTCTCAGACTCGACTTGCTTAATTTACTGGTGGTATCATCATGGAAGATGGGCCTCCTCAGGCCCATCATCAAGTGGACTAATCAAAAAAATCATGTGGTACACAGCTGGCATTTATCACGGCTGATAAAGGAGATATTCTTATGGCCCACCATTGTCCTTAACTATCCCTTATCTTTTTCATATTTCGATTTTCTTTTAATAATAATACGTATTTTCCATTCCCATATATACCATACCGTTTTCCAGAATGATTTAATATTTTAATACTTTTTGAGGGTTTTTTTTTCCCAGAGAATATCAGTAGTTAGTTGCAAAATGACAAAAAAGACCGTGAATTCAGACTTAAATACATCTACATTAAAAATATTTTTAAAATACTAACATAAATTTTATTTTTACATATTAACTATATTTAAATTTTATAGTACATGCATCAAATATTGTATTATCACAAATAATAAAAATATTTTTATGCATATAATATAAAACTTACTAGATTGTCTAAAATTATAAATTCAAAAGTGAACTAATAAAAATTGATAATACATTTAAGAAATATTTTGATCGAGATGAAAAAATGAGTAAAATTAAGATATCAACTAAAAAAAAACTCAAATGATAATTTAGAATTCAATATAATTTTAGATGAAAAAATAAATAATTTCCTATTTTTCCTATAATATAGGAGTATCGAATTTATATAAGTGATGTACAGGCCAAACCTACTAGTCCGGTTAAAATTAAAGTAAGTCAAATAAGGAAGAAAAATGGTTAGAGGCTTAGAGCCGGTTCCGTCTCTGCACTCTGCTTTGCGGTCGCAGCATCTTTTACTGTGAGGCAGAGCCGCACATACGACAAACCCTGTTTACCTACTGGAAGACTCAGACGACTCTTCCTGGACAGTATTAATTACTACTATTACCATTCAATGACAAAGCAAGAGAAGACCCCACGTATTTCCCCGACTCACTATCACAGCCACCAGTATGCTGACACCTGTCTAAGCCTTTAGCAGAAACTAAAAACTACTCGTACTAGATCGTTCCAGACTATTCTCTTTAGCCGTTGGATATATATATATATTTTTAAATATTTTTGAGTCCCAACTTTTTTTTTTTTTTCAATTTTTGGATTTTGAATACTTAACGGTCATATTTCTGTCCGTTTAGGCTGTGTTTTTGTGGCGGAGAGGGGGTAAGAGGTAGAGGTACCCCTCCGACCACGTTAAGAAACGTCTGGACCCCACGCTACGAGGGAAAAGCGACCCTTCACTGTCTTTTCAATTATTTTTTTGTTGTTGTTGACGATAATGACCTCATCTTTATCCTATTTGCCGCAATCTATTTTCCGGTTAAGGCGTTTTGTATTGTAACGTAATGGCATGCTCGGAAAGGTGTAAGCTTTACCTCGTTGGATGTGTGACAGTTTCTCTTTCTATCCATTGCGTGCTATTTTTATTTTAGATTACTTTTAGAAGAAAAGTAATAAAGGGTGAATTGGAAAATGATTAAATATTTGTGAAAAAGAAACATAAAGAAGATGAAGCCACACATCATTTAGAGGCTAATCTTAATGTTCAATTATTTTAGGTGTCAATATGGATAGAGTTCTAGAGGCGTAAAGGCAAATAAAGAAGGGAAAAAAAACGAACTGTTATGAATATTTTAAAATTATTAAAAACTTTATTAATTAGTGAAGGTTCTACTGATTATGAATTTATATGAATTATTATAGAAGATTTTTATGGATGTCCATCATTTAGTGGAAACACTACTAATTAAGATTAGTGGAAGATGATGTATGCCATGATATATTCCACTAATTAGAGCTCTATAAATAGAGCTATTCTCTAAACTTGTAATACACCATTATTTTGTGAAATAAAGATTAGAGAAAATTGTGAAAGAAAAGAAAGAGAGAAAGTCTTGTGCAAAGAATAGTTAGAGTTTTATTAATGTGTAGTATGAAGATTTTATTCTAACACTACCCAAATTTTATAACACGTTATCAACACGAGTCTCTACTGTTACAAAAGCCAAAAGACTAAGCACGAGTCTCTACCGTTACACAAGCCAGAATACAGGTACGCGTTTATTAATATTTATGGCTAACCTAACTAAACTCGAATTTGTAACCCTTGATATTTCTAGAAAAAATTATATGTCATGGGTTCTCGATGCAGAAATGCATCTAAATGCTGAAGGCCTTAGTGAAACTATTTAAGCAAATAATAATGCATATGCACAACACAATGCTAAAGCTTTGATTTTTATTCGTTGTCATCTCGATGAAAATTTGAAAATTGAATATCTTACCAAAAAGATCCATATGTCATGTGGGTAAATTTAAAAGAAATATTTGACTACCTGAGGATGGTCGTACTACCCACTGCACGGTATAAATGGTTGCACATGAGGTTGCAAGATTTTAAAACCGTGAATGAATATAGCTCCGCAATGTATAAAATTACTTCTCAATTAAAATTATGCGGAGAAAAAGTGACTGATGAAGATATATTGGAGAAGACATTCTCCATCTTTCATGCCTCGAATATTGTCTTGCAGCAACAATATCAAGAAAAATAGTATACCAAATTTACAGATTTAATTACTGCCCTCCTCATTGCAAAGAAAAATAATGAGTTATTATTGTGAAATCATGAAGCCAGACCAACTGGCTTAACAGCACTCCCATAAGTGAATGCTGTTGACTCCAGCAGAAGTAATCGTTATAGTCGTGGTCGTGGCCATAGTTATGGTCATGGACACGCTCGATATTTCCCTTATCACAATTATAATCAAACTGTGAGAAATACTGGTCACCTGAAGTGGAACAGAAAAGATCATAAGGGAAAAGAAAAAGAAAAAGAAATGAAAGAAAATTATGAGGATACATATTATAGATGTGGCATGAAAGGTCATTGATCACATACCTGTCGTACGGCTAAGCATTTAGTTGAATTATATCAAATTTCATTGAAAAATAAAAATGTGGAAGCAAATTTTTCTCAACATCCAGTAAATGATGCTGCAGGTAATGATATTGATCCTAAAGATCTTAATATCAATATTACACATATGGATGTATCAAATTTTTTTGAACACTCAGACGGTAGGATAGACCATTTAATTGGTGATGGTAGTGTCCAAAAGAACTAAAAGCCTCACCCTAATATTTTTGTATTTTCATTATATTCTAATAAGATTTACGTTTGCATATATATATTTGTATTCAGATGGCTGTTGTTAATGATGATGTATGCATTATTGATAGTGAAACTACACACACCATACTAAAAAATGAGAAATATTTTTCTGATCTCAAAAATGGAAGAAATAAATATTTATACGATAAACGGTAGTACAAATGTGATTGAAGGCTCCGGAAGAGCTAGTATATTGTTGCCTGAATGAATAATACTTATTATTGATAAGGCACTATTTTTCTCAAAATCCAGAAGAAATTTATTGAGTTTAAAGATATCCCCAGAAATGGGTATCATGTTGAAACAAATGAGGAAAATGAAATTGAGCATTTTTATATTACTCAAATTCATTTGGGTAAGAAATCTGTATTAGAAAAACTACCGTCTTTTTCTACTGGCCTATATTCTGCAACAATACGTACAATTGAAATTTATCATCTCGTAAACCAGAAATTTATTGATTCTATTACTTTTAGCATTTGGCATGACCGGTTGGGTCATTCGGGATCTACCATAATGAGAAGAATCATTGAGAATACACATGGTCATCCATTAAAAAAATAAAAGGATATTGACAGTAGAAAAATTCGCATGTATTGCATGTTCCCAAGGAAAATTAATTGTTAAACCATCACCAGTACAAGTAGGAGTTGAAAGTCCTACATTTCTTAAACGGATTCACGGAGATATTTGTGGACCTATTGATCCACCGTGTGGACCGTTCAAATATTTTATGGTCTTAATTGATGCATCATTCCAATGGTCACATGTGTGTTTATTATCTACTCGTAACCTGGCGTTTGCGAGATTACTTGCTCAAATAATTAAATTACGAGCACAATTTTCTGACCATCACATTAAAAATATCCGTTTGAATAATGCTTGTGAATTTTCATCACATGCTTTTGATGCATATTACATGTCAATTGGGATTAATGTTGAACATCCTGTAGCTCATGTTCATACACAAAATGGTCTTGCTGAATCTTTGATTAAACGATTACAATTAATTGTTAGACCATTATTAATGAAAACAAATCTCACAACATCTGCCTGGGGATATGTTATTTTACATGCTGCAACACTTGTACGCATAAGGCCAGCTAGTTATCATAAATTCTCTCCCTTGCAATTGACTTTTGGGTCAGAACTAAATATTGCTCATTTAAGAATTTTTGGGTGTGTTGTATATGTTCCAATTGCACCAAACCAACGTACAAAGATTGGTCCTCAAAGAAGAAAGAGGATATACGTTGGATATGATTCTCCCTCTATTATCAGGTATGTTGAACCCCTGACAGGAGATTTATTCACAGCAAGATTTGCTGATTGTCATTTTGATTAATCATTATTTCCTAAATTAAGGGGAGAACAAAAATAGTATAAAAAGGATCTTGCTTGGACAACATCATTAAATTATCTTGATCCGCGCACAAGTGCATGTAAACTTGAAGTTCAAAAGATAATTCATTTGCAAAGCATTGCAAATCAAATGCCAGACGCTTTTATTGACTCCAGAAGAGTTACAAAATCGCATATTCCAGCTATAAATGCTCATATTCGAATTGAAGTTCCAACAGAACAAAATATTATACCTATAGCTGCTGAGTCAAAAGCACGCCAGAAGCGTGGCCGACCTCTTGGTTCCAAAGATAAAAATCATCGAAAGAAAAGAAGATTAACTGATTTAAAAGATCATATTGAAGAAAAGAATGATAAAGACCAAGAGAAAACTGATGACAAAGAACCAGAAGTTGATGAAAGTAACACTGAAATTTCTATCAATTATACCACTTTCGGTAAAAGTTGGAATCAGATAGAAACTGTTATTGATAATATATTTGCATACAATATATTTCTTGATGTTACACAGGATAGTGATGATCCTGAACCAATATCAGTTGATGAATGTCGGCATAGAAAAGATTGGCTACAATGGAAAAATGCGATTCAATCAGAGTTAAATGCACTGACAAAATGTGAAGTCTTCAGACATGCAATTCGAACACTAGAAGGTGTAAAACCTGTTGGCTACAAATGGATATTTGTGCGAAAGCACAATGAAAAGAGTAAAATCGTACGATATAAAACACGATTAGTAGCCCAAGATTTTTCACAAAGATCAGGTATTGATTATGATGAAACTTATTCTCCTGTTGTTGATGCTATTACACTCCGATATCTTATCAGTTTGACAGTAGATAAAAAGATAGATATGCGCCTATTAGATGTTGTCACTGCTTACTTGTATGAAAATTTAGAAAATGATGTTTACATGAAAATCCCCGAAGGATTTCATATGCCTGAAGCATATAAATATTATTCTCGTGAAAATTACTCCATTAAGTTGTAGAAATTATCATATGGCTTGAAGCAATCTGGGCGCATGTGATTCACTCGTCTTAGTGAATATTTATTAAAAGCGGGATTTAAAAATGACCAAGTATGTCCATGTGTTTTTATTAAGAAATCTGGTTTTAAATTTGTGAAATTAGCTATATATGTTGATGATATTAATCTTATTGGAACTCCTGAAGAGTTTCAAGAAACAATTGATTATTTAAAAGGAGAATTCGAAATCAAAGATTTTGGTAAAACCAAATTTTGTCTTGGTTTACAAATTGAACATCTGGAAAGTGGAACATTTATTCATCAATCAACATATACAACAAAAGTGCTAAAAAAATTTACATGGACAAAGCACATCCATTGAGTATTCCAATAATCGTCCGGTCATTAAATGTAAATAAAAATCCTTTCCGACCTCAAGAAGATGATGAAGAACTCCATAGTCCTGATATATCTCAGTGCAATTGGTGCATTGATGTATCTTGCTAATAATACACGACATGATATTGCTTTTGCTGTCAATTTATTAGCAAGATTTAATTCTTCACCAACATGACGACATTGGAATAGAATTAAACAAGTCATTCGATATCTCCAAGGTACAATTGATCTCAAATTATTTTATTCAAATAAAATCAGCCCAACATTGATAGGTTATGTAGATGCTGGTTATTTATCTGATCCACATAAAGCACGTTCTCAAATGGACTATCTATTTACGTGTGAAAATACTGCTATATCATGGCGTTCGACAAAATAATTTACAGCAGCTACTTCTTCAAATCATACTGAAATTATAACAATTCATGAAGCAAGTCGAGAATGTGTATGGCTAATATCCATGATTCATTATATTCGAGAAAGTTGTGGATTATCATCGATCAAAGATATTCCAACTCCTCTTTATGAAGACAATGCAACTTGCATAGCTCAATTACGAGGAGGATATATTAAAGGAGATCGGACAAAACATATTTCACTAAAATCCTTCTTTACTCATGAACTTCAGAAGAAATGTGAAATTAATGTGCTACAAATTCGGTCATGTGACAACCTCGCAAATATTTCACAAAGACTTTACCGACTACAATATTTGAGAAGTTGAGATATAAAATCGATATGCATCGGTCTAAAGATTTAAATGAATCATCTCATCAGGGGGAGTAATAAACAGACATATAGAATAGTGTACTTTTTTTCCTTCACTATATTTTTTTTCCCACTGGGTTTTTATCTAGTAAGGTTTTAACGAGACATATTCTTTATGTAATGGATGGACATCCAAGGATGAGTATGATGAATATCTTAAAATTATTGGAAACTCCATTAATTAGTAGAGGCTCTACTAATTATTGATTTATGTGAATTATTAGAGAAGATTTTTATGAATGTCCACCATTTAGTGGAGACACTACTAATTAAGATTAGTGGAAGATGATGTATGCCATGATGTATTCCACTAATTAGAACTCTATAAATAGAGTTATTCTTTAAACTTATAATACACTATTATTTTGTGAAAGAAATATTAGAGAAAATTGTGAGAGAAAAGAAATAGAGAAATTCTTGTGCAGAAAATAGTTAGAGTTTTATTAGTGTGTAGTGTGAAGATTTTATTCTAACACTACCCAAATTTTATAACACGAACCTTTTTGTTAGGAGTATTATCTATAAAAACGGAGTCAAGAATTTAAACACGGATTTAAGTAAATAAAATTTATATTTTTTTCGTTTCAAAATATTTATTCATGAATTATTTTATTTTATTTTAAAATATTTGTTCATGTTCATATTTTTAAAATTAATGATTAGTTTCTTTCTATTGTACCCCTATTTATTTTAAATAAACTATACAAATTTTCAAAACTTTTATTTCTTCTTATTTCTTGGAAATTTTCACTAACCAATAACTATCGTATTTTTAATATGGGTAGAATATGAACTTTATTTAAATTTTAGTATTGTTTTCAACACATTTAATCGGTGTGCAAAAGACTTCATAACAAATATTTTAAAATAAAAGGAGTATAATTTTTCCAAAAAAAAAAGAAATAGAGGAGAATTTGAAGGTTTTAGAGGTCTCTTTTATGCATGATGTGGGATTGCAATAATTGTTAGACATTGTTTAAGGTTGTGGTCCTAGTAATTGGGTTGGCGTGATTATCTCTGCTTTGTTTTTGTTTTTTGTTTTTTGTTTTTTTTTTTGTGGGTCGGGTCAGAGTTCAAGTCGGACCGGCTCTGCTTCTCAACAGCTCATCTACGCACCATAATGCAGCAAAATCAGTAATCCACCACACGTGATACAACAAATTTTTACAAGAAAGATGAATGGTGGCAGTGACAGAAGGGATTTTGGTTGTGATATGGTCTCAAAAGTGAATGAAGCCTAGAGGGTGTCTTCATTTTTGCATTGTTTTTCTTTCTTTGGCTGTGAGATTCTCATGAAAATAAGTGGACAAGTTTGTGGTATACCAGAAATTGAGAAGTAGAATAATAATGGGGAATAATCTCTGATACTAGAGAACAAAACAAACAAATCTTTTGGGATCAGTCATAATCACAGAAAAAGAAGATAGTGATGCCTTTCATGCCCCACTCAACTTAACAAATTATTTAGGTAAATTTGTATATTTACATTACTTTTTTAAAAAATATTTTGAAATTTTTACATATGCGACTTGTGAAGATCGATTTTTTTTTTATTATTTTAAATCTGTTAGATAGAATGTAAAAAAGAAGGAAAAAAAATTATGTAGCTTTAAACGAAAATTATATTAATCGGATTCAGCAATTTGACTAAAGCATCCTACTAGTTCACTGTTGAAATAGCTTTCTTTGATAAAATAGGGTTGTCGACCACAAAATGCTTCTTTTCATCTAGATAAAATGTCTGGTAACCATAAAAGAGAGACAAGAATCCTTGGAATTTCTCAGCAGATCAATAATTGGAAAAGATGGGCCTTTCAACATGTGAAGTGCAACCCATGTTAGGACAAAGAAAGTACCATATCCAGGGAATAGTTGAAACACAAAAATAATTGTAAACTTCTATGATTTATTTTTAAATTATGGGAGACTTTTTTTTTTTCTAATATTATGAAACAAGCATTCGATTGTTGATCTCTTTCTCTAAAGGAGAGGCATGGTCAAATCGTTGGAAATTTGTTAACTTTTACATGGCTCTATCTAAATGAGCTTTATGCATTTTCCTGGGTTCAAAATCAACAAGGGAGGGGGGAGGGGAGTTGTTTCCCTGCCGGTAGTGTATCTTAGACATGGCTTTACTTGTTTTGGGTTGCTTTGACTATAAGGCTTCATGATTTGTTTAGCACAAGAGATGCCATCATATATCACAAGTCTTTGATGCTATGAAGTGAGAATTGCTTTGACAGCGATTTTGGCTTCATTACACAGATTGGAAATCTTCAAGAACGTGATCATGCCTACATAACTTATATTAGTAGTTGTAGGAAAGGCAATCTCTCTGAAGTAGGTTTCTAGTTAAAGCAATAATAATCAATATGGAGTCCTCGAGTTTGATAAGATTGTACTCCCTCTATTTTAAATTATTTTTTCTGTTTCTAATTTAATTTTTATCTTAAATTATCTATTTTGTTAGAAAATTAAGATTTTACATACCAAATTTACTCTCATTTAATAATACTCTAATTTTCAAATATATTAAATAATTTTTTCCCAACAATATAATCCCATTTAAATAATAGGAGAAAGAAGCAATTTGAAACACATCAAAACTTTAGAATTTGAATACTTCTTAATAAAAAAAATAAATTAATTTTTAAAGATAAAAATAGAAGTAAAATTTTAATTAATTAAAAATATATCTATTTTAATACTTATATAATCAGTTAAATATGATAGATAATTTGAAGCAGAGAAAATATATATTAATTGTTCAAAGGTGAAGGTTCACTTAATGATTTGGATTACAACGTACAACCAAAACAATATAATTTAATGATGATGATTTTGTGTATTAGGGCGTGGCCAGAGACTTCCAGCATGTGCAATTTATTGACTGCTTACCTCATTTCATTTGACATTTGGTAAACAGTACTCCTTCCACTCTACCCATAATATAAGTCGTTGGAGATTACTTTTATTATTCTAAATAATAAATCATTAAGAATTTTTTAAAAAGATTTTAAAGCTATTTTTATCTTTTTATCCTTACTTATTATTTTCTTTCCTTCTCTTTATCTCTCATCCCTTCTCTTATTTTCAAGACATTTAAATAGGGATGTTTTAGGAAGAAAAAATATAAAGTCATCTTATTTTTAGAAATCTTAATATGTGTAAAATTAAATCAAATGACTTATATTATGGGACGGAGGGAATACTATCTCCGTTTCACAATATAAGTGTTTTAGACTTGTGTACAATAATTAAGGGTTCTAAATTTCACACAATTTTAAAACTAAACTTCTAAAAATATATTTAATTTTGTCTTTATCTACTTTGATAATTGTAGAGAGTTGGGTCATAATTAATAGAAAGAAAGATATTGTATGGAGGGGTAGAATTAGAAAAAAAAAAAGTAATAAATGTTTATAGAACTTTGTAAAATGACCTATATTATGAGAAAAAAAATCAAATTCAAAACGATTTATATTGTGAAACGAGAGTAGTAGTACAAATACAATTTCAAATGAGCCTTATTCATTACCGGTAGGAGCCCAAAGATAAAGGTTAAGTATTAGATTAATCATAATTCTATTTACTAAACTTATTATATCTACAATTAAGACAATTACTTAATTGATAAAGTTCTTTTTAATTCTTAATAGAGTGAAAAAATTTTAATTTAATATTCACTGAATGTGTAGATCTATTTTTTTATTTTTTCCTTCTACTGAGATACTTTTAATTTTTAAGAAATAAAAAAATCTCAAATTTAATACTACTTCCATTTCACAATATAAGTCGTTTTAAACTTATTCACAAGAATTAAGAATCCTAAATTCTAGACACTTTTAAACCTAAACTTTCAAAAACACCCCTAACTAAGTTTTTGTCTGTTTTGGTGATTGGAAAGAATTGAGTCATACTTAGTGAGAGATTGTAGGGAGGAATAGAATAGAAAAAAAAAGTAATAAATGCTTATAAAATTTTGTAAAACGATTTATATTGTGAAAAAAATTTTAAATCTAAAACAACTTATATTATGAAACGAAAATAATATTTAGCGACCGCATATGCCTACTCTTTTCCCCTTCCTCCTAGCGCATATGTCTATTATTTTCCCTTTCTCCTGCTCTTAGTTCTTAAGACACAAAGAAACCTCAAATTTTATAGTTGATGAGCACGTATGCCAGTATTTTCCCCTTCTTCGGCACATATGTCTGTTCTTTTCCCTTTCCTCCTGGCTTGCCATGTTCACAGTTCTAATAGTATATAAAATCTTCTCACAAAATTCATTGAATTATGAATTGTACTATAGTCTCTCTCTTTTTTTTTTTTTTTTTTTATAACCTTCCTTCTTCACAGGGACGGAACCAGGGAGGGTAAAGCCAAAATTTTATGAGAATTTATAATATTATTTATTTTTATATAATTTACTCTCCAATCTCTAATTTCTAATTCTATCCTAACTTTTCCAGGTTAATAAATTAAAGTTCTTAATAAATTACAACAAAATATCTAATGATTCGTAATCCAACACCTACACTGAGGTATTAAAATGGAAAATCGTACTGCAGCGGCAAGGTACTTGTTTTGTTATTAGATAGGAATTCTGTTCATCAACAAGTATGACGGGAATTCTTGGTCCATTTGTCGGGAATGGGCCTACGTCACGGGCCCAAGAGTTATCATTGCTTATTACTGGCAGCCTAGTACAGGCACACCCCCAAATTGGTGCAACAATCCAGGACAAAAGTAAGCCTACACCCACAAATGTCTCATCTTTTAATGTGATAGATTTACTCATCTCTCAGACAACGAAAAATTCCCCCGGACAAAATTTCTTTCTGTCTTTACCTGAATACATCAAAGTTTCATTTCTTCTGTATTCTGGAGTCACAAACTCTAAAGTCCTCAAAGAAAATCTCCATCTAAATGTTACTACTATTAATGGGAGAAACATTTCAGCATAATTACCATGTACATTGACAGAGATAGAGAGAATTGGCAGGAAAGGGGGAGGAGAATTGTGGAAACTGTTGCCACATAAATGGAAAGATATACTAGAACTAAACCGGGGGTTAAAAAATGATCAACTCAACTACTGATTTCATTTCTTCCGCCTGCTGCTTGCATGTCCATCTCCTCCCAACTTTAGAAAGCATGAATTCACCGAGTGAGACAGCAATAGGTCCCTTCCCTTCTCTATTCCTACCTGCAAAGGACCAGAGACCGTGTATTTTCATACCAAGATTTTGAGACTGAGGACTTCACGCTAGTTGGAAAAACTTATTTTCTGTATAGTCAACAGTCCATACGTAAGGCTTTCAGTATATAATCCATAAAATTAAGTCTTTGAAGCAAATTGAAGAAGGTAAAATGTCTTACTCAAACTTCACGACCAAGAATAGTCCTAGTTCTTTGTAGGATTACTACTTCAAATAAAGATGGTTTGGCAAGATTAAAGAGAAACTAGGTTTAACTTAAAAAGTTACTGGACTTTTCATCCAACTCCTAGAAAGTAGGTCGTCTCATACCTTTGACATTCCATTGGCCCCCCCAAAAAAAAAGGAGAGAGAGAACCACAAAATTGAAAATATGAACATTCTCCTTACTTGCATACAAGCTGTAGCTGGGAGATCATTTGTGTACAAAAAGTGATACTATCCAATGAACCTGAAATAGCAGTAAAAGTAAGAGGAGAATTATTCTACAAATTAGATTAAGAACTGAAAGCCATAGGTTGTACATGACTAGCCGGCTATCATGACACTTACGATGTTATTCTCAGGGGCTCTCCAATAAAAGCCTTGAACTGCAATCACCGCAATGTTTGAAGTCACAAGGATGAAAATACTAAGAGCATGCTTTCCCATCCACTCAAGCACATATGTCAAGCTTCTCCAGCCATAAACATCAACCTTGAAGCAGAGAGAAAAGAAGCATGTCAACCAGAATTTTATTCCAGGAAAGCATATCAATAAACAGCTCAAAACAGAACAAAGTTACACTGCAGTAGGAAAAACAGAAGCCACAACAGGTATGCAATAAAATGTAATCACTCAAAGATTGCTAAAACAATATGCTTCCCATGAAAGTACTTGTCATAGCTAGTGCAGTTTCCTAGAAACTAATTGCACATTCAGAAGAATGCAACTTGTCCATCTTCTGTATTAACAAACCTATGACGAATAGGTACGTCCCTACAAGTAATACTCAGTCCGTAACATACAAGATGAACAACATACCCTTCTGTCAGTCAAGACCACTTTCTTGATTTATTTGACAATTCAATATGCTTAAAATGTATTTGGCCTCATTGTTGTTACTTAAGTTTTTTGAACCTGAGTTGCCTCATATAGAGGGACTTCTAGCATTCTATGTTCTTTGCTTTATGTCTAGCAATTATAAACTCATTAAAGTTCTACTTAAACTGTTATACCAAATCAAACTAAACAATCAATTCTCCTTTAAGGAATATAGATTCTCTTCAAATGGTTTAAGGGTGGAAGAACATAAAAACTTCAGAGCTTTGAGATAATGAGAACAGACCCCTGGAAAATATTTCAGAAACACTCAACCATCTGAAAATCAGTATCTTGATGAAAACTCACCAGTATATACAGTAGGCAAAATGTGATCCCAGAAGATGCCGAGGTCACCAGCAAATAATTTACTGTGTACAAAGGTTTGTTTAAAGGGATACCTGGAACAAAAAGAAAAAGAATGCTGTTTCTTCCATGAAAATTGGAAAAACAATACACAAAATTGCTGACAATGTTGAAAATGAAGGGAAAAAAAAGGAAGGGGGGGGGGTGGAGACATCACAATCCAAAATGATAAATATAGAAGCAAATTGCACTGCTAAAGAGTACATCTCAATCTCATTTGTTTATGTTTATTACCTGTTATATTTTGCTCTCTTCAGAATTGCTTTTCCACTTCACATTTATTTTGAAGGTACATCTATAAAAATTCTTTTACAAATGGGATAAACATGAAAACAGAAAGCGCCAACATAGTCTAAAACAGAAATTTGAATAATTGTGCCACTGCAGGCTTTCGTATTGTTTCATATTTTTGCCTATTAGATGCAGTCTCTATTGGAATTTCTTTTTTATTTTCCATGATATCTATAGGTAAAACTGTTTACCTCCAGAATCCTTGTTTCAAATGTTTTCTCATAACTGATAAATCAAATAAATTTACTAGATGACATAAAAGGAAATGGCTTTTTATTTTTTGTTTGTTTTAACAAGTATTTACAGGGGTGAAAGTATAATAAGTTATAATTAGTTACTGTTTTCCCCTATAGCAGAGGAGGAAATAGGATTTCTGATATTTTGAAACCATTTGAGGGCATTTCTGGGAAAACTAAAATTCAGTGTACAAATTGCCTTTTTAGGAAGTAATATCATGTTTCTTTCTATGATAATGATAGACAATGGCCCATATATGTGAAGAAGCATACCTATGAATGAAAGCATGACACCAAGAGCCAAAAGTGAAAATGAGAAGAGGGAAGTAATATCATGTTTCTTTCTATGATAATGATAGACAATGGCCCATATATGTGAAGAAGCATACCTATGAATGAAAGCATGACACCAAGAGCCAAAAGTGAAAATGAGAAGAGGGACCAATTATATAACCGCTCTTTATGGTCCTGCATTCAAAAGGAAGAAAAACGAAAGAGCACATAAAGAGATGGCATAAATATAGGAGTGGCTTCAATTAAATGCAATATTCCACAATGGCCTCTGTGAAGCCCGACACTGGCACTGCAGTCAAACTAATAGAATCACAAGTGGCAGTGTCCTTGTTCCCCTTGACGAGTAAACTCTTTTCTTACAAAAATTGAATATAACTCACCTGCGATTGTACAAGAACATGGCCATATTGCAGGCCAATTATGCAACTTGCAGCAGCTGTCAGAGAACTGCAAATACATTGTACAAATACATGAATAAAAAGGTCCGAGAATTGGGTGTTTATGGGCTCAGTTCATTTCTAACAAGATTTGGCCAGACCTCAGGTTTTATGATTCTAAACTGTTTTCTACGTATTAGGAAGTCAATTTGAGTTAACAATCTTGGGTAACAAAAATAGGTGACCAATAAAAAACCACTAGTGTGTGTGTGTGTGTGTGTGTGTGGGGTTTGTTGCAAGACTGAGAGAAACAGTTACTGTTTACCTTAAAATTCCTTCTGGATCAAAAGGAGCAAAGCACCATGCAGGTGCATTATTGGGAACTAGAGCAGAACTGCATTCCTGTTAATGGTAATTTTACATATCAATTGAAGAATTGCATGGCAAAAAATCTGAAATTTATAATAACTACAAGCTGAGCATAGACACCTTCAGATTTCTGTACACTGGTTGTTGATATAGATGATTAATCCCAAGGATATAACGATCTATCATTCCTGCAGAGTTACAAGCAGGTCCAAGATCACCTCTCACAGAACATTTCACCTAAAACCAGAAGCCCATATTTACAACATCATTATCCATACACACATATTAATAGTTGTAGAATAAATCATTATTACTTGCAAGAATGGCTGGATAAAGCATGCTAAGTTCTACGTCCTCGGTTAAAGCTAGATGAGTGAAATACATGGATGGATGGCACAATAAACCTTTGAAACCTGAGAGTGTTAGGATTAACACTGGTTTATTGCAAATGTCAAAGTACGCTAAACTCAAAAGGGGTACATCTCTATTAGGTTACAAAACCCCCCACAACACAATGAAGCAATCATTGCTTTGGTCCAGAGTTACAGCATAGAAATCCCAGTTCAAGAAATCACTTCTGATTGGCCAGCCTTGAACAATATAGCACCCAACATGATCAACTCCATTGTACAGTCTCCATTTAGTGGCTGGAGACTATAGTTCAAAGTTCTCCAGAGTCCAATTCAAATAACAGACAAAGGGATGATAAATGCATAGCTAGCAACTGCACAGTACTAAAGGAGGAAGTCAAGAAATCACTTAAAATGCATAAAGCACTCTCATACCTCATATAAGATGCCATCATTTGCCAAACTGAAATTCCAATCCGGAACATACAATCCGTATAACAATCCCAGGTACACAGCACAAATTAGAAGTACAATGCACCTGCAAACGTTGGATATATTGCTTATATCACAAACAGATTGACGGGTATGAAATAAAACTGAAAAAAATGATAAAGACAAACTCTTTTACTGAGAGCGAAGAAGATAAACAGATTCATCCGTGAACACATACATCCTTGGAATAAGCAAAAAGATGCTGTGGTTGTGGGGGGGGGGGGGGGGGATAAAGAGAACAGAGATTTCTGTAGTAGCTCTAACCACCACAGCAACAATTTCCTACATTTTGGTTACTATATCCTTAGCCACATAAATGATATAAGGGTCCAATATCCATTTATGTATTTTTGGCTGTTAACCCATATGTGATTTAAGTTGCAAAGTACCTTTTCACCACATCCATAGGACCATAGCATGATCTTATTTCTGTGCATAAAAGCAAGGCAGCTGATATTTAAAGTAAAACAGTAAGATCTTTAATAGCAATAAGAGAACATAAGAAACCCACCAATGCCACATGTAGTTTCTGGCAAAACATTCTCTCTTGCACCTTTGACACTGAAGCCAGATCTCACACAAAGCAGCTACAAGGTATGAAATAGCTATCCTCTGTCCTGAACGAAATAAGATCCTATTAGGATTCTCCTTAAAGAATGCGCAAGCACATTTAATCGGAAAAGTAACTCATTAATTGAGTATTTCACCAATATTCCTGATTTCCGAATATGTAGGATTAACGAGATTCTCATATCACAAAGTGAATATGAAGGGTCATGACAAAGATTGCTTGATTAATATAGGTTTATTCTTGTAAAAGGGAAGAGCACATTACAATAGGTTTAGTTTCATGCCTAATTGGCATGCAGCATTCACACTAATAAACTAGAAAGGATATATAACACAAGCTAATAAAGCAATTTCACAACATTATACTGAGATAAGCAGCAAGTTGTAGCACCTGCAAAATGCCAAGCCATCTGATTCTATCGATGTCGACACCATATGTCATAGAAGTAATACCATGCAAATAACCACCTGATAGAAATTGACCACAAATGATTTATCATCCATTAGTATTTGCCCAAGAAATTGATGAAAGAATAAAACATTAATGGCAAGAAACAATACATGAACTTCTCTGAAGCACTCAACTAAACGAAGAAAGACAAAATTGCTTCTCAGCCGCAAGATCATCTTTGAAAATATCATCGCTTACAGGTTCTTAAGTAATATATACAGTTAAACTTGCGTGCACCCTCTTCTAACATTCTTCTTTTTCTTTTCGTTTTTTTTTTTTTAAACTGTTTCTCAATCTACATTGACATCAATATTTTTTCAATCAATAAAATTCTTTTTCACAACGGATAGACAGAAAGAGCTTATGCTTCTTCTAATTGTTGACATGGATATATACTTTGGACTCGCCCTATTCAAAATTTTTACACACATAATAATTTGAAAAAGGCCCGGAATCATATAAACCTTGCTACACAAATGATAATAAGTTCCTTTTAGCAGACACAGCAGCATTTTGTTCACAGAAAGCGAGACAACTCAACAAATCATGTTGATAGCAGGTAAAAGCTGTTTACAGAATTACCTTGAAGAAGAATGCCAAGGAAGAAAAGCTTCATTGCCCTCACCACTACCTTACATGTAGCTTCTTGTCTGTCTGGAACTTTCTGAAAGCAATATCACTAAACTCAGAATGGCAGAATCTATCCCATAAATCGAAGGTATAACAGATTCCCTAAAGGCTTCTCAGAGAACTAATTTATTCCTCAAACAATGCTGAGTGATATAGAAGAGCAAACCTTGTAAACAATGGCCAGAGAAACTCCGGCAACAAAGAGGAAGAAAGGCATCACAAAATCTGCCAAGTGTACACCGTTCCATGGTGCATGGCCTATGATTGGAAAGACAGGACCACCATAATCCACAAGCATCATAAGCTGAAAACAAAAGGTTCATCACTTGATTAGGTTAAATTCCTAGTATATGAGCCCTGTCCTGCAAGTATTATAATGCTACAATTTTATTTTTTTTTTAAAGATTCTAATATGTATGATCAAGGCTCTTAACCGCAGATTAATATTGAAGAATGTCGTACAGGGGCACGGTGGCATAGATTGTTATCAAACATGTCCGGCTTAAATGTAGAATCCCGGAGCAGAAGTCAATTACTCCAAAGGAGTTGTTCAATTATTGAAAAAGTAGAATGAAGGACATTAAAGATAACAAATTAGAAGATCATCCAAAATTGTTATAATTTTTCATCCGCTAAATCCCTCTGTCCCCCACCTGACCATACCCAAAACAATCAAAAGCATCACAAACCGAAGACGTCAATTAAAAGCGAAGAATATAGCAAAAGGAAACGAATCAAATTTAAATCAATGAGTCGAGAGTGAATTATCGTCGCGATACAAAATCAAGAAATAAGCAAACCAGCTTTCATTCAGAAAATCAGAAGAAGAAGAGAGACAAAACGCCTTACAAAAACAGAAAGTCCCCTGAAAACATCAAGAGAGGCGACTCTGGTAGTTTTACTCTTATTGATCGGAGCAGCAATCTTCTTCGATTCAACTTGATGCTCCAGAGGTTGCTGGTCTTCAACGTCAATATCCCTCCGCCGTACCAGAGGCTCGAAATCCGCCATTTGGAAACGGCGAACGTTGGCGGGAGCCTTACGCGGTGAATTTCCTCTATAAATCAGCGAAAATCAGCATTCCCCTCCTCCCCAATAAAAAACTAGGAAACAAGAAATTAAAAAGAAAAAATTTTGTTCGGCAAAGGAGAGAGTGATTGGATTTGAATGTGTGGAAGAGTAGAAAAGAAGGAGAAGAAGGTCCAGTTGGCACGTCCACTGCAACACGAGAGTGCTCTTACGAGGAATGAAGGATTCTTATTAATTTGTAAGCATATGCAGCGTAGGAGACTACGTGGCGAATTCTGATTGATTAAAACCCCACAAAACCGGCACATTAGTTTTCCCCCGGAGTCCGGCGTTGGATAGGAAAGATTTGGTTTCGTACTCCCACCCAGCGGTTAGATGGGCGGTTAGTTAAACCAACTTTTGGTATGTTAAATCTCGTCTCATTTCCAATTTAGAGGGAATATTTTAATCATAAATGCAAAGCGGAAAGTAGTAAATTCCGTTCACATTTTGGGCATGCAGAATGGGAATTAATTGTAGGAATGACACGGATTATAAGATAAACTACTTTCCGGGATAATATTTATCTAAATGGGGTGGGGGGGAGAAGCTGTAGGTGGCAGCTGAAGGGGTAAGATTTGATAATGTTTGCCTGCAGTTAAAGTTATGCAATGCATGTCAGAAAGAGAAAGAAAAAGAGAGAGAGAATAATGCTTTGGCCAACAATTCTAAAGCGGCCGGCCATTGCAAAAGTGACGGTGTAGTTGGTGAAATCGGAGGAAATGGGAAGTGGATTTGGTGAGGATCTGACGCGTGGGCGGTTTGGCTAACAAATTCCTTTCCTTGTTTAGCTTATCTTCTATGATCTTTCCATGAGAATTAAATTACTCTCACGGGTGACAAATTTGGATTCTTCAATGAAAAATCAATAGCAGCAGCATGCCGTTTCTGCATTGGTTTTTTTTTTTTTTGGCAAAAGATGGCAGGGACCGGAGTCAAGTGAAGGTCTACTATGTGTTCTGTTTCTCTCCAGAAACGGTAACAGAAGATCGGAGGAAATTGTACTTCAACATCTCGTATTACTTCAAGTTGGCCGGCAAACATATCCATACCAAGGAATTGGAATCAGAATTGCAATCCAACCATCAACGATCAGTCAAGTTGCAACTACCAGGACAAAAAAAAAAAAAAAAAATTACTCCAATCAAAGTTGTAACCACAGGAAAAAAATATTTCGACAAATTAATTTATTTAATTTTTAAATTTTTATTTTTAATAATTTTTTTACTATTATAATCTTTAATAAAATTATAACTTATCAAATAATCATCTACTCATTATTATAAAATAATATATTAAAAACTATAAGCTGTTATAAAATTAGGGTAGTGTTAGAATAAAATCTACACACTACACACTAAGAAAATTCTAACTATTCTTTGCACAAGAATTTCTCTTCAAACTTCTCTCTTTCTTTCCCTCACAATTCTTTCTCTAATCTTTCTTTCACTAATCTTTCTTTCACAAAATGATGGTGTCTTACAAGCTTAGAGAATAGCTCTATTTATAGAACTCTAATTAGTGGATTACATCATGGCATACATCATCTTCCACTAATCTTAATTAGTGGTGTCTCCACTAAATGGTGGACATCCATAAAAATATTCTAATAATTCACATAAATCCATAATTAGTGGAATCTCCACTAATTAATGGAGATTCCAATAATTCATAACACTCCCCTTTGGATGTCCATCCATTACATAAATAATATACCTCGTTAAAACCTTACTAGATAAAAACCCAGTGAGAAAAAAATTCTAGTGAAGGAAAAAGAGTACATTATTCTATATGTCTGTTTATTACTCCTCCTGATGAGATGATTCCTTTAAATCTTTAAACCAACGCATACCGATTTTATATATCAACTTCTCAAATGTTGCAGTCGGTAAAATCTTCGTGAAAATATCTGCGAGGTTATCACATGACCGAATTTGTAGCACATCAATTTCACCTTTCTTCTGGAGTTCATGAGTAAAGAAGAATTTTGGTGAAATATGTTTTGTCCGATCTCCTTTAATATATCCTCCTCGTAATTGAGCTATGCAAGCTACATTGTTTTCATAAAGAAGAGTTGGAATACCTTTGATTGATGATAATCCATAACTTTCTCGAATATAATGAATCATGGATCTTAGCCATACACATTCTCGACTTACTTCATGAATGGCTATAATTTCAGCATGATTTGAAGAAGTAGCTGTTATAGATTGTTTCGTAGAACGCCATGATATAGCAGTATTTCCACATGTAAATAGATAGCCCGTTTGAGAACGTGCTTTATGTGGATCAGATAAATAACCAGCATCTGCATAACCTATCAATGTTGGACTGGTTTTATTTGAATAAAATAATCCGAGATCAATTGTACCTTGGAGATATCGAAGAATTTGTTTAATTCCATTCCAATGTCGTCGTGTTGGTGAAGAACTAAATCTTGCTAATAAATTGACAGCAAAAGCAATATCAGGTCGTGTATTATTAGCAAGATACATCAATGCACCAATTGCACTGAGATATGGTACTTCAGGACCAAGGAGTTCTTCATCATTTTCTTGAGGTCGGAAAGGATCTTTATCCACATTTAATGATCGGACGATCATTGGAATACTCAATGGATGTGCTTTGTCCATGTAAAATCTTTTTAACACTTTTACTGTATATGTTGATTGATGAATAAATGTTCCACTCTCCAAATGTTCAATTTGTAAACCAAGGCAAAATTTAGTTTTACCAAAATCCTTGATTTGGAATTCTCTTTTTAAATGATCAGTTGTTTCTTGGAGCTCTTCAGGAGTTCCAATAAGATTAATATCATCAACATATATAGCTAATATCACAAATTTAGAACTAGATTTCTTAATAAAAATACATGGACATACCTGGTCATTTTTAAATCCTGCTTTCAATAAATATTCACTAAGACGTGTGAACCACATGCGCCCAGATTGCTTCGAGGCCATATAATGATTTACGCAACTTGATGGAGTAATTTTCACGAGGATAATGTTTATATGCTTCAGGCATATGAAATCCTTCGGGGATTTTCATGTAAACATCATTTTCTAAATTTCCATATAAGTAAGCAGGACAACATCTAATAGGCGCATATCTATCTTTTCATGTACTGTCAAACTGATAAGATATCAGAGTGTAATAGTATCAACAATAGGAGAATAAGTTTCATCATAATCAATACCTGGTCTTTGTGAAAAATCTTGGGCTACTAATCGCGCTTTATATCGAACGATTTCACTCTTTTCATTGCGCTTTCGCACAAATATCCATTTGTAGCCAACAGGTTTTACACTTTACGGTGTTCGGATTGCGAGTCCGAAGACTTCACGTTTTGTCGGTGCATTTAACTCCGATTGAATCGCATCTTTCCATTGCGACCAATCTTTTCTATGCCGACATTCATCAACTGATATTGGTTCGGGATCATCATTATCTGTGTAACATCAAGAGATATATTGTATGCAAATATATTATCAATAACGGTTTCTATCCGATTCCAACTTCTACGGAAGTGGTATAATTGATAGAAATTTCGGTGTTACTTTCATCAACTTTTGGTTCTTTGTCATCGGTTCTCTCTTGGTCTTTACCATTCTTTTCTTCAATATGATCTTATGGATCATTTAATCCTCTTTTCTTTCGAGGATTTTTATCTTTAGAACCAAGAGGTCGGCCACGCTTCTAGCGTGTTTTTGACTCAGCGACTATAGGTATAATATTTTGTTCTGCTTGGAACTTCAATTCGAATAGGAGCATTTATAGTTGGAATATGCGATTTTGTAACTCTTCGGAGTCAACAAAAGCGTTCGGCATTTGATTTGCAATGCTTTGCAAATGAATTATCTTTTGAACTTCAAGTTCACATGCGCTTGTGCGCGGATCAAGATAATTTAATGATGTTGTCCAAGCAAGATCCTTTTTATCTTTGTTTTGGTTCTCCCCATAATTTAGGGAATAATGATTCATCAAAATGACAATCGAGCAAATCTTGCTTGTGAATACATCTCTGTCGGGGGTTCAACATACACGATAATAGAGGGAGAATCATATCCAACGTATATCCCATTTCTTCTTTGAGGACCCATCTTTGTACGTTGGTTTGGTGCAATTGGAATATATACAGACACACCAAAAATTCTTAAATGAGCAATATTTGGTTCGACCCAAAAGCCAATTGCAAAGGAGAGAATTTATGATAACTAGCTGGTCTTATACGTACAAGTGTTGCAGCATGTAGAATAGCATGTCCCCGAGCGAGATGTTGGGAGATTTATTTTCATTAATAATGGTCTAGCAATTAGTTGTAATCGTTTAATCAAAGATTCGACAAGACCATTTTGTGTGTGAACATGAGTTACAGGATGTTCAACATTAATCCCAATTGACATGCAATATGCATCAAAAGCATGTGATGAAAATTTACTAGTATTATCCAAACGGATATTTTTAATGTGATGGTCCGGAAATTGTGCTCGTAATTTAATTATTTGAGCAAGTAATCTCGCAAACGCCAGGTTGCGAGTAGATAATAAACATACATGTGACCATCGGGATGATGCATCAATTAAGACCATAAAATATTTGAACGGTCCACATGGTGGATCAATAGGTCCACAAATATCTCCGTGAATCCGTTCGAGAAAAATGTAGGACTTTCAGCTCCTACTTTTACTGGTGATGGTTTAACAATTAATTTTCCTAGGGAACATACAGTACATGCGAATTTTTCTGATGTTAATATCCTTTTATTTTTTAAAGGATGACCATGTGTATTCTCAATGATTCTTCTCATCATGGTAGATCCCGGATGACCCAACCGGTCATGCCAAATGCTAAAAGTAATAGGATCAGTAAACTTCTGATTTACTAGATGATGAATTTCAATTGTACGTATTTTTACAAAATATAAGCCAGTAGAAAAATACGGCATTTTTTTTAATACAGATTTCTTACCCAAATGCATTTGAGTAATAAAAAGATGCTCAATCCCATTTTCCTCATTTGTTTCAACATGATACCCATTTCTGCGGATATCTTTAAAACTCAATAAATTTCTTTTGGATTTTGAGGAAAATAGTGCCTTATCAATAATAATTGTTGTTCCTTTAGGCAATAATATACTAGCTCTTCCGGAGCCCTCAATCACATTTGCACTACCGTTTATCGTATAAATATTTATTTCTCCCATTTTGAGATCAGAAAAATATTTCTCATTTTTTAGTATGGTGTGTGTAGTTCCACTATCAATAATGCATACATCATCATTAACAACGACCATCCGAACACAAATATATATATATATATATATATATATATATGCAAACGTAAATATTATTAAAATAGAATGAAAATGAAAATACAAAAATATAATGGTGAGGCTTTAGTTCTTCTGGACACTGCCATCACCAATTAAATGGTCTATCCTACCGTCTGAGTGTTCAAAAAAATCCGATACATCCATATGGGTAATATTGATATTAAGATTTTCAGGATCAATATCATCATCCTCAGCATTATTTATTGGATGTTGAGAAAAATTTGCTTCCACATTTTTATTTTTCAATGAACCTTGATACAATTCAACTAAATGCTTAGCCGTACGACAGTTTCGTGACCAATGACCTTTCATACCACATCTATAACATATATCCTCATACTTTTCTTTAATTTCTTTTTTTTTCCCTTATGATCTTTTATGTTCCACTTCAGGTGGACAGTATTTCTCACAGTTTGATTATAATTGTGATAAGGGAAATATCGAGCGTGTCTACGACCATAACCACGACCACGGTCACGGCCACGACCACGACTATAACGATGGCTTACTGCTAGAGCCAACGACATTCACTTAGGAGTCTTTGTTGAGCCGATTGAGTGCGGCTTCATGATTTCTCAATAATAACTCATTATTCTTCTCTGCAATGAGGAGGGTAGTAATTAAATCTGTAAATTTTGTATACCCTTTTCTCGATATTGTTCTTTGCGGGACAATATTTGAGGCATGAAAGGTGGAGAATGTCTTCTCCAACATATCTTCATCGATCACTTTTTCTCCGCATAATTTTAATTGAGATGTAATTTTATACATTGCGGAGCTATATTCATTCACGGTTTTAAAATCTTACAACCTCGGGTGCAACCATTCATACCGTGCAGTGGGTAGTACGATCATCTTCAGGTGGTCAAATCTTTCTTTTAAATTTACTCACAGGACATATGGATCTTTTTCGGTAAGATATTCCATTTTCAAATTTTCATCGAGATGACAACGAATAAAAATCAAAGCTTTAACCTTGTGTTGTGCAGATGCACTATTATTTGCTTGAATAGTTTCACTAAGGCCTTCAGCATTTAGATGCATTTCTGCATCGAGAACCCATGACATATAATTTTTTCCACAAATATCAAGGGCTACAAATTCGAGTTTAGCGAGATTAGCCATAGAAATCAATAAATGCGTACCTATCTTCTGGTTTTGGTAACGGCAGAAACTCGTGCTTAGTCTTCTAACTTTTGTACCGGTAGAGACTCGTGTTGATAACATGTTATAAAATTAGAGTAGTGTTAGAATAAAATCTACACACTACACACTAAGAAAATTCTAACTATTCTTTGCACAAGAATTTCTCTTCAAACTTCTCTCTTTCTTTCTCTCACAATTCTTTCTCTAATCTTTCTTTCACTAATCTATCTTTCACAAAATAATGGTGTCTTACAAGCTTAGAGAATACCTATATTTATAGAGCTCTAATTAGTGGATTACATCATGGCATACATCATCTTCCACTAATCTTAATTAGTGGTGTCTCCACTAAATAGTGGACATCCATAAAAATCTTCTAATAATTCACATAAATCCATAATTAGTGGAGCCTCCACTAATTAATGGAGATTCCTATAATTCATAACATAAGCATAATTTTTAATTTTATTAAAGACTATAATAATAAAAAATTATTATAAATCTCAAATTATTATTATTATTTTTTAAGAACGAAAGATAAAAGACTTAATTATGCATTTAGTGGCGGAACTTTTTTTCTAATGTCATGATTAGTTTCTAAACTTTACTATTTTTTACTTTTTAGATCCTCAATCATTTTTTGTTTGACATACTTACTCTTTCTGTCAAAATTGCTATTGGTCCATGACTAATTTGACTTTTACAATATTCATAAAGGTATTTTTGGTATATAAATTTTTTCAACTGTCATAGTTGATCTTTATACTTTATATTTAACTTTTTATATCTTTTATCATTTTTTTACTGACATATTTGATTCCTATACTTTATTTTTTAATTTTTAGGTCCTTTATTATTTTTCGAACGACATATTTGGTCATTCGGTTCAATTTCTCATCAGTCACAATCACAAGTATTTGGTCATTGGTATTAGTAGAATTATAAGAAAACAAAAAATTATTTGATTATTTCCTTCACCTTTTGAAAATTTTTATATGTGTTAGTTTAATTGATATAAATATTTCTCATCAATTGAGCTGTTATAAATATTATTTATATATTTTTCTCTTCTAATGTATTAAAAATATCTATTTTGTTAAAATTTGTATTAAAGAATGAAAAATATCATTTATTAACATTATTTTTTTACAAAAAAGTAACTCTCACAATATTTATAATTTACCACATCAAAACTTCTATAAGACATAGTAAATATATATTATTTTAAAATAAATATTTCTATATAGATGATATTTATGGATCATTATATTAAAACTACACCCTAAATATTACATCTTACTATATTTTTTAAAAAATAAAAATTTTAAATTGTATAATTTAGGAACATCAAATCTATGTGGGATATTTTTATTATTTAAAGCTTACTTGAAGAGTGAATGGAGTTATTTCCACAAAAAAAAAAATTCTTACCAAGAATTAGCAGCATATTTCATTTGTACCGCTAGATCTTTAAGAAACGGTCATATGCCAGTAAATTTTCTCAAAAGTAAAAATGAGAGGGAAAAAAAGGAGAGGGAGGGGAATATTTATTATAGTATGCTAATAACAATGATGTAATTTTGTGAAAATAATAATAGCGAAATCGTCCCATACGACTTGTCCTTTAAAATTTCTGAGTTCAAACACAAACAAAATCGAACAATTAACTAAAAGCAAACAAACAAAGCTTCACTCATCCTCTTTGTATCCATGCAACATCCTATATTTCCTCCATCCATAATCTTTCGCTCTTTACATATTTTCCAACTGCTATCCATCTCTCTCTAAAACTTTAACTATATAAAGACATCGTAAATTAAATAGAAGGACCAAGTATGTCGTAATTGAGGACCTAAAAGGTAAAAAATAAAATTTACGAATCAATTATGTCAGTAGAAAAAAAATTAGGAGCTAAATGTGAAATTAAGCCAAGATAAAATTACATGTTAAAAAAGGTTATTTTTGAAACCCCTAAAGTAGTCTCCACTTACAATAGCATAAACTCGGCGTTCCTCTGGAACGACAAACAGAATAATGAATAAGCATGAAGTTATTGAACCAAGGAGGTCAATATCCCGGTTCAGATTCCACCCCTAATTCAGAATACTTTCATCACGATAATGACGCTTTATTGGGCATTGGCTCCCAGCACACGGGACTCGGAAGAAAATGCAGGGAAGCTTGACTTGGAGCCAGAACTACATTAGATCAATACGACTAATAATTTGTAGATTGCCGTGCACTTTAATGCCATAGGTTAGCTGTTCTTTGAGCAGCATGAATGCATGCACGTTAAAGGCTGTGACAAACGTAACCCAGCAAAATGCTCCAAGGAACACCAAGCACAACAACGGAAAGCAATCGGAAACAACCATTACCAATGCGATGGAAGGAAGTAAATGGGTCAAGTCAATGACTCGAATACAAAGGTCTCTGCTGTCAATGCCTTATCTGAAATCTATTGCAGCCTTGGCTTTCCGAGCTTACCTGCCCAGCTCACATAACAATGTGACTGACTGCTTTCGGTAAAGCCTTCTCAGGTGATAGTTAAATGAATCCCCAGCATACGATATTAACTACATATCGGAGTTGGCTTGCACCTAAACCAGGCTTTATCACCTTAAGTCATCTCCAAAGGCTCCCTCTATCACCGTCCACAAGAGCAGTAGATTTGGAACTTCTTTGCTTTCAAGAAGAAATGGAGTTCCATTTATTGTGGAAATTCCATAAATCTTCAGAAAGGGCAAGGGCTGTTAAAAACAAAAAGCTTGGGCACCATCCACAAATTAAAAGCCGCACTAGCACATTACCAAGATATTATTATGGTCCAATGAAGAACACAGATGCGCAATGCTTCAAATAACCCACGACGACGGGGACGACACGAATCCTGCTACCCGTCCTTACATACATACAAGTGAACAACTCATAGGGAAAGATACAAGTTCACACTACCTCAAACACTAACATCTAAAGGAATGATATTATGTTGTCAACGATGAAACACTACACAGAAGACCTAACTCCGGATATGTTGAAGTCATTTCAACATTATCAACTACCAAGAACAACAGCTCAATCAAATAGCTATGTTGAGAAAAACACAAGATTGGAGTCAAAAAAGATAAAAACACCACATAACTGGACATAACTGGACCATTTGCTAGGACATCAAAACCCCCAGACTAAAGATCACCTCAAGTATCTCGAGAAATTTAATCCCTACTGCTGCTTGAACGTATAGAATACATGCTGCTTATTTCAGAGATACTTGTAAACATATGCAGGAAAAAATTTAATTCCTAGAGATAAAAACACAAATTTTCACAAAAACGATTCAAATGAACCCTTTCATTTCAAAGCAGTAGCATATTAGACATAAAAGGAGATTCAACTCTGTCCAACTTCGTTCCACAGAAGCAACAAAAAGCAATTTTAAAGCAAGATTTAAACTATTTACTACACTTGATAGTTCATACTAAATGTCCCAGCAATGATATGAACATAACAAACTATTATTCTTCACTCAAATGCCCAGGCATTCTCCCTACGGACCTCCTCTTCTTCCTCCGGAGTAAAATCGTTCTTGATGTTGAATGTCTTGCGGATCTCCTCAGGAGTCTTGCCCTTGATCATGTCAGCAACAGTTTGACATGTGAGGTCCAGAAGGCTCTTTATGTTGAGGTAATTTGCAGCCTAAAACACAAATCCATCGTCAGGAGAATTTTACATCAGAATGCACCTACAAGTTATTAGGACGTGTAGAATACCTGTATTCCTGCGTAGTATACCACTATATCTATCAACACAAAAAGAGTTTTCGGCAGGATGGAGGGGAATGTTGGAGGTATAGCAGAAACAAAACAAACAATAAGGTTGATCCAAAACATATCGGGTGGAAATGATACCAGTATCCTGGCATAAATCACAACACAACAACTAATCCACCCTTTCACAGTGGCACTCACGGGAAACCAACCAACCCTCCCACGGTTCAGAATTGCATAAAAGTCGTTACACCATAAACGCTTCATATAATAAAAAAAATCAACTAAACCCAGACAGGTTCCCAACCGTGCCCAGAATAGACAACCACCGGCGTCACGAGAGTACATAATCAGACAAAATAATCAACAAACAATCAAAACCACAAAGCAATCAGATGGGGTTCACAAGGTATTAAAATGTCGCAAAAAATGGGGAAATCATAACAGAAAGGGGGAAAACAATAATCGACGAGACCCAGAGCACAATTGGCAAACATAACCATAGAACGGGGCGAATCCAGGAGTAACAAACCAAGATAAGATCGAAGAGAGTGCCCTGATCGATTTTGACAAAGTCAGCGTTAAATGCCTTGAGATCCTCGTCGGCGGACTTCTCACCGTCCGACGACTTGGAGGCATCAACATGGCGCTTGCAGTACTCGATGACCTTTGCCAAGATCTTGCTCGTAACGTTGGGGAGGGGAATGCTGCTGTCGGCGCAGTTGTCCTCGATCATGTGCTTGATTGTCTGCGACTCCAGAGCGACCGCCTCCTCCACCTCGAAGGTCTCACCGTCGGAACTCTTCAAGACGATCATCTTTGAAGACATGGTTTCTGCTAAACAGAGGCCTGCCGGAAATCGATCGAGAAAACCCTAACCCTAGAGAGAGGGAAAGCGATTCCGAAGAGATAATTTGGTCTTTGGCTGATAGCCAATTTATAGGTGGTCCCATGGCGGTGATGGCAAATTTACCTCCTTGACCCCGATATTTAAAGAAACAATGGATCGCCGCCTCATGTGAAATTGAAAAAGATATACTCACTCTATCTTAAAAAATGTGTCAATAATTTTTATTGTTATTATATCAAAATATTTATTAATTTTATAAATTAAAAATATATTTATTATATATATTTTTAATTTATTTTTTTCAACTACCCAATAAATATTTAATTTATTAAATATATGTGTATTTTCAATCTAATTAATGAAAATTTACTTTTATTCAATGATATAATAGTCATTTTCTATTATAATTATATAAATTTTAATAATTCTTTACTAGGTGTCATTTGCTACATTGATATATTTTTTAGGACGGATGAAATACTCTCCAATCACATAATTGAGGGCATTTATTTGCACAAAATTTTATTCAAAATTTTAAATTATAATATAATAAATGTTAAACTAATCGTACTTAATTTGACACTTTTTTATAATTATTTTTGTAAAATTGATAATATATTTTGTCACGTCGTATGTTTACGGATCATAGAACGCGCTAATAGGCCTGGTAGTACCTATAATTAATTACTTGACCATCGTCCCTTGTATTCGTGGATCAAAGAGTGCGATAATGAATCTAACAATACTTATGGTCAACTACTTGACCGTCGTCCCATGTGTTCATGGATCAAAGAGTACGACAATGGGTTTGATAATACCCATAGTCAACTACTTGATCGTCATTCTCGTTATTCCAAAATAAATATCTCAAATTGACAATAAATACTTAGGTCTAAGCGTCTTTACTAGGTTCAAACTTACAAACTAAACCCAGACCCAATAAACGGTATGGAATTCTAAAGGTGATTACCACCACGCATGGTGTGGCACTCAGTTCCCATACCGACTAACGGTATGGGATTTTAGAGGTGCCTCCCACCAAATGCCACGCTACTTAATCTAATACCAAATGTCATGTCCCATGTCCATAGACCCAAGAGCACGACAGTGGGGCCTGACAGCACCCAAATGTCCTTGTTGGACTTAAACTTACAGACTAAACTTAAGACCAATGGTGTACCACTTAGTTCTCATACCATGCCCCGTGTCTACAGATCTAGGATCGTGACAATGGGCCTAATAACACTAACAGTCAACTATTTAGCCGTCGTCCTCGTTAGGTTAAAATAGATGCCCAAACTTATGAACCATACTCAGGACAATCAGTGGTATGAGATTTTAGAGGTGACTCCTACCCAATATCACGTCTCAACTATTTGGTCGTCGCTTTCACTAAGTCAAAATGGATATTTCAAATTAACAATGAATAATTAGACTCATTCTTATATACCATTTAGGCTTATCATCTGAATCTTATGTGGGATCAGGATGTCACATATTTAGTTTTGTAATTATATATTTATAAATTATTATTCTGCTATTTTTAAATTATAAAATTAATTAATTTTAAATTTTAATTTAATTTTACAATTACTTAAAAAATCTAAACAGTTTTCAATGAAGATAATTTAGTTTTATTTTCTTACAACTTAGTCTTCCTTTCTTACTTACAACTCTAGATATTGAGCTTTCTTAATGTAGGTAAATTCCTTTAAAGTGAATAATTATTTAATAATAAGAAGAGTAAAAAAATGTGAAATATACCTTTGTCGAATTTAAATATAAAAAGTAATTTATATTAAGGACACTAGCTTTTTTAAGATATATAATAAGTTAAAAGTTTTTCTTTTAGATAAATTATTAGTTATTTTTAAATATTTAAAATAATAATTATGTCAATTTAGTGAGACAGAAGGAATACTTTTTTTATTGACCGGAATAAGAGAAAATAAAATTGTTTGTGCATAAAAAAATTAAAAAAACAATTTGGAATAATTTCTTTTAAAATTTTATTGTTTAGGTGAGGTGGGAATTGTAAAAAAGATGAAAATTTGTGGGAGGATAAGAGTGTTAGCGGTTGTTTGTCCCGCTAAATCTGAAACCGGCCTTACCCCACTCAAGTAGAGCAACATTGGGGGCTAGGAAATTGTCCTCCCGACTAAGAACCTTGAAAATTTTATTTTGAAGTATTTTGAAATAAATATATTTTTTTCTCTCTTGTAAATTTCAAACTTTTATGTTAGAGTAATTCATAATAAATATATATTTTATTTAAATTTTTATGTATAAATTTCAGTAACACATAAGTATCACAAATAATCTCCTTTTTTTATTAAGGATAACATAGTCAATTACACACAATATAAGAATATTCTCTCTTATTTTTTTATAAAATCAAATACTCTTTCCGTCTTAAATTATTTGTCCTGTTTCTAGTTTAGTTTTTGTCTCAAATTATCTGTCTCATTAAGATTTAACATATTAAATTTACCCCCATTTAATAACACTCTATTTCTCAAACATATTGATAATTTTTTTTTAATAAGCTGATCACATCTAAATAATAAGAGAGAGAAGCAATTTGGAGTATATCAAAACTTCAGAATTTGAGTACTTCTTAATAAATAAAGAGAGAATAAATTAAATTTTAAATGTAAAAATAAAAGTAAAAGTTTAATTAACTAAAAATTGTACTTATTTTAATATTTGCATAATCAGATAAATAAGACAAATAATTTAGAATGGAGGAAGTATAACTAATATTTAATTTTGAGGAGGAGAGTAAGTAACTATAATAATGTTGGACAAATCAGAGACATTAATTTAAAAAAAAAAAAAAATCTCTTATGCATGTTTTCATGCTGAATCAAATATGGCCATTTAATTCTGGGCAAATAAAATAATCAATGCTTTTGTGATGAATTAAATATGAATATATATTTTCAAGGAAAGAAGTAATTAATAATCCATAATGATGGACAAATTACATGATTTAAAATGTGTATTTTGTTTTTACTGGTGCAAGTTTGTGTGCTTCATCAAGCTAGATATTTAATTTTGGGCAAAAAGAGTGTACGGATTGACAAATCACGATCATAAAAATATAATTCTTTCGTTTCAAAATAAATGTTGATAATTTTTTTATTTTATTTCAAAATATATATTTATATATATATTTTTATAATTAATGATTAATTTCGTTTCATTTTATTCTTATTTATTTTAAATCAATTATACAACTTACTAAAACTCTTTTTTTTCTTCTTATTTGTAGAAAATTTCACCAATCAATAACTATCATATATTTAATAGGCATAGAATAAGATTTTTTTTTTGAATTGTAATATTATTTTCAGTATTTTAATTTGTGTGTAAATGGTTTCATGAATGCTCACTCTGTCCCAAATTTTCTATTCCCTTTCTAGCTTAATATTTATCCCAAATTATCTATCTCTTTAGGAAATTAAAATTTAACATTCTAAATTTACTCCTAGTTAATAGTACTCTATTTTTTAAACATATTAAATAATTTATTTCTCCACAGAATGATCATATATAAATAACAGGAGAGAGAAGTAATTCAGAGTATATTAAAGATTTGAAATTTGAGTACTTCTTAATATATATATATATATATATATACACACACAGAGAGAGAGATATATATATATATATATACACACACAGAGAGAGAAAGAGAAAATAATTAAATTTTAAGGGAAAATGGAAGAAATAGTTTAATTAACTACAAATTTTATTTATCTTAATACCCGCATAATCGGTTAAATAAGACAAATAATTTAGGATAGAATAAGTATCTATTTTGAAATGGAGAAAGTACTCTATTCGTTTCAACATATCTGTTATTGTTATACAAATTAAATAGACTAAGGAAGTCTATAATTGTTAGAGAAAAAATAGATTGAATTACCCTCATTAAAAAATAAAGTTATTTTAAAATTTAAAATTTAATTAATGTTATAATTTAGTGAAGTAGTATAAAAAAAAGGTATAGTTGAAAAAAATAAATATATTTTACAAAGTGACAAATAATTTGAAATTAAAAAAATTTTAAAAGTGATATGTGTGTGTGTGTATACGTAGCTGTGGAAGCCTACCAATGCGACACATGGCATTGTTACATACTGACACCTGGCATTATGAAATTTAAATGAATGATATGTGAGGGTTTTTTTTTAAATAAAAATATAAAATTATTTGAATTTAATGAATTTAGATAAATATATAGTATTGATGAATTCTATAAGACTCTTATTTGAATATAAATTTATTTGAATTTGGATTCAATAAATTCAAATGAAAGTATCTCAATTCAAGTCATCTGAATTTATCGAATTTTTAATTGCTATTGTTAATACCCATATAACCTATGCTAAGATTCTGAAAAGCATCTAATTCATCTATAACTCTCCGAATGCCCCCACCTGGTAGTCTTCCCCTCTTATTAATAGCTCTCTCATTTTGTATTATACTATATGAAAAAGGTGTTGTCAAAATTCGAACGGCTTGGAAGACAATGGATCAAACTAAAGCAAGTGGCGAGCTTCAACTCTCTGATCGGGTGAAGGTCAACGAAAGTGTGATGACGGTTGCTTTCATTGTTGACGAAAACTCCAATGGTCTAATCAGAGCCTGACGGTGGAAAAAGAGGTTCTTGGTTTTGCAGTTGATGGCTCAAAGGTTAGAATCAGGCCTTGATTGAGAGTGGAGCTGGAATCTGCTGCGTCTGGAGTAGAGGTGTTTTGGTGAGGAAAACCTTTACCTTTGAGCCGTTATCTTAGCACCAATTGCAGCTTTGGTGTTAAAAACTCCAAAAGTACATCGATTCTCTTGGTAAAAAGGAAAACTTTCTACTCTTTTTTTTTTTTTTTGTATTTATGTCTTTGTATAGTTAATTATATACGTCTACATTGCGTATATCTTGAAGTTCTGATGTATGGGCTTTTCAATATTGAGAGGTTATTCTTATCGTCTTCCATACATAAGTTTGCATTTTTCGGGAATTGGTAAATTTGTGAATTTTCATATTAACCCAATTTATGGTCAGTGAGGCTAAAGAGGTGATTTATATTCATGAATCTATATGCGGGGAAAAAATCTGCATCCAAAATATTTGTTCACGATCTAAAGCCGTTGTTGGCGGATGCCGATATTGAATACACAGTGCAAGTAAGCAACCATTCATCAAATCCTTCATTATGTAGTTGTGTTTATGTTCTTTTGCCAACTACATTCTCAATTTGATAGAAACTAAATACCAGTGTCATGCTAAGGAAATCGCTCAAATGTTGCAGCTATTGAGGTACGATGGAATTGTTTGTCTTAGCGGGGATGGAATTCTGTAGACACATTTGATGAGGAAGCCATAGATCAAAGAGGGATACGAGTAAGAATAAGAAAAGGAATTATTTGCATTCCGATGACTCTAGGTCATAAATCGGGTCAAATTTTGAAAGTGATGGTAATTTGGGCTAAGAGAGTTTGAAGAAAGTTGTGAGATGTATATTAGGAGAGTTTTCTTGTTGTAACTGGTGATTTAGAATAAGTATATTGTTTACTATGTAATTGCTTGATTACTTTCACGTTCCTGGAAAATTACAAGAATTGATGGTTGGTATAAAAATCTTTATTTGTTCCTAATTAAAAAGGTAAATGATCCATTGTGGAGCTCGTGGGATGTTGTGGTAGAATAAACGTTTGTGATATTGTGAGTAGATTTCCTAACGAGGGTCCTAATTTAGGAATAATGCATCTATTACTCTAGCGTGTTTACTATTGCGAGTGACCAAGAAAGATATGCTGTTCTTGGGATGAAGTTTGCTTATTTTTTGTTTAATTATCTTTATGATAAGTAAAGTTTTGATTATCAATGATGTACTTAGTTGGATTTATTTTACACCCCCAATCCTATGGAAATCTAAGAAGTAATAAGCAGCAAATCATTTTACATCCCTGTCAAGGATATTAAAGTCTCTAAACTTTCACCTATTGCTCTAGTTCAAGGATTTAAGGAAGTTATTTAGGGCTTTAATTTTCTAGTCTGGAAGACATGCATGATTTCTAGCAACTGGATGTTTGTGGTCTAGAAGCCAAATATAGGATATGTGATGAATGCATGGAGTTTTGGCATTGGAAACTGAATTTGCTGTAAAAACTTAATCTATCTAAATTCTTATTTTTTATTTCAATTGGATCCTTGACCTTTTGATTTTTTTTTCCTTTCGAGTTTTAATCTCAAGCATGCATTGCATGCGACTATGATTATTTATGTCGATGGTGCTTACTTTGTTTCTTGCTTTTGTTTCCAATTTCAGTGAAACTTTCTGCTTCTTCGATCTCCCATTCTGGTTTCCAGGTTTGCATTTTTCTACTCTATTTCTCCTTTTCAAAGTAATTTCTGAAGATTGAAATTTAATGTCATTGAGTAAATGTACTTGGCAGATCATGCAAAAGAGAAAAGAAAGCTCTGGGTGAAGTGTTGAATGGAGATCGCTTAGTCAGTGCACCTTATAAACTTGACTTTTTAGTTGACAAAGATTCTAAGACTGTTTGCAAAAAGAATTTGACCAAAGATGAAGTTAAACAATTTCAAAGGGTAGTAACAGAGGATTGCTACTTCCATAATATCAGTAGAAAAGGAAATTGCAATGATTAGTTGTTTTGATATCTAATATCAGTAGTAGTAACTGTTGTAATTTGTGTATTATACAGCTTTTGCATATGATAGATGATGGAGACACTTTATATGTAACACCCCTACTAAAGACAACAGTGGAAGCATATCAACACCGGGTGTCACTCCATTCAGTTTTCCGGGGAAGGGGTCTTTATAACGGAAACAACAGAGTAAATGCATATATAAGATCTAGACTCAATAATATCCCACATTGATGGCCACACATTTACATATATCAAAGGATTTCATATGTCATCTCTATCTATAACAGAATACAGTACATGATCAAAAGGAAAGCTATCCAGATCTAAACTGCTGACTCTGTGGTATCGTCTTTCTATCCGTAGGTCCACTCAACTCTAGATCTAACAAAAAGTAAGTTAAAAGACACGTGTGAATGACGAATCACCCAGTAAGTCCCGTGTATACTAGTGCTTTATGAAAGAATATGGTACATAAAACTTTTGTGGAATAGCATATCATTTGTTCATTAGAAACAATTCCAAAACTTTATAAAGAAACGTTTATCCAGAACTCAATCATTTTTTAAAAACTTTATTTTAAATTTCAAATCATTGCCCCAATTTTCAAATCACAGACACTTCTCCAATAAAAGGTCGGCATGTATACAAGTTCTGCAGTCCTTACATTCGGCACCACGTATCATTGTACTGAGACCGCAGCATCCAATACTCAACCGTACGTCGTCGGAATAAGTATATCGTAGCGTACTTTTGCTCAGGTATACCGCAGCATACCTAGTGTACCGCAACACACAATCTTTTACTTGCCATCATAAGCCAGGAGTTTCCAATTCTGATGTCAATCATCATCGAGGCGGAAAGGAGTCAAACGCACCGAGTGTCCCCTTCCAGCATCTAGCGAATGACTTAAAATAAGAAGTGCCCGCAGACGCAGCAATTGCCAAGTGCTAAACAGCTAGCTAGGACAACTTATCTCAATGTTCTGTTGTCCTATTTAAAGTAAGACAATCCCTAGAACTAACTAGGTTACTTGGGGTCGTCTACCTTTAACATGAGTTAGTACAAAGATTAAAGTCTTTATTGAGTATTCAACGTTACCGATACCAACCCATTTTGATTGATTAGGCCAAAGGGTTATTTGATCCTGCAGAATTTTCACATCAAAACATTTTTGGGGCAAAATCACATTTTCCAAAATTTGATTTCGCTGACTCGCAAGTCATATCATCATTCACGTAAACTCCGCAGAGCCAATCAATTCATTCTATAGGCACATCAGGCCAATAAAACAATTTTAAGAATCAAAAGTCATTTTTCAAAAGTCAATCTCATCACGAGAGATTATTTTCCAAAATCATGTTTAAACAGGATAAAGAGTTCTGTTCACACATCAAAACATATTTTCAAGAGTATCCGGGTCATTCTCCCCCTACTCGATCACAAAAGTTATTTTTCAAGGGCATTCGGGTCATTTTACCCATGCCCGATTTCAAAAGACTTTCCGAGGGTATTCGGATCATCTTACCCTTACCCAATTTGAAAAATGTCCACAAGAATTCCAATAAGGATATTTCGATCATTTATCGAATACCTGATTCCAAAGGTTTTCATAAAACATTCTAATAAAAACATTTGAATCATTTTCTAAATACCCGATTCTAAAAGGAACTCATTTCAAGAAATCCAGAATTCTAATCATAAAAGATGATTAAATTTAAAGTTTCCAAATACATTTCTACAAAATATTCCAATAAGAGCATTCTGATCAATTACGAATACCCGATTTCAAAAATTACCATTTTTCGAAAATCTCAAACATTTAATCCAAAAAGGACTAAATTCACAAAACCATATTTTAATCATCCATCAAGGTTTCCAAGCTAATCATGAAATTCATTCCAGCCCGAAATAGCATAAAAATGAATCTTGCTCAGATAAACCTTAAACATATTTAGAGATTTCCAAAACGGTATAAAACATAGCATTTCATGGAAGACAAAGAACACTAGCTTTCAAAAAGGTTTTAGAGATCTAAGGGACTCACCTCGTATCCTAAATAACCCTTTCCGTTCACGGCCGTTTAATCACTGTCTCTTTCGTTTTCGGTGTTCTGTTGGTCGTTTGTTGCTAAACCTACACCAAATATCGTTTTCGGGTCAATTCGTGTTCGGTCGAAAAATAACCGACGGTTGGCCGACGTCCAGCTGATGTGCCCGACAGTTAGCCGACGGGGCCGACGGTTAAGGAAAATGTTCAACCTTTATTCACATCGTTTTTTTGTCATTTGTTCAATTTTTTCGTTTTCCTTTTTCCACATCCTTTCTCCCTTCATAAACAAGGGATTCACTTCATATTTCCCTAATTATTTCATCCAAAATCACACAATTAATCATCCTTAAATTCGTCCATGTTTCAAGCACAATTTTGAAATTTTTGCTGCTCTGACACATAATTTTGTTTCTAACAAAACTTTCAATCCACAACTCCGTTTTGACTCTATGATATACTAAAATGACCGTAAGACTTTTAAATTTAATTATGTATAAGCCCTTTTCCAGAATTCTAGTTCTCAGCACAGTATTGGGCAAAAACAGCCCCAATAGTTTTACCTCAATTTTACTGTTCATGCTTTCCTTTGTCTTCCTTTCATCTTTAACACCTTAGAACCATTAATTCATTCAATTTTCCTTCAAATCTTCTTTAATTCTGAATTTTCAGTAGCTTACAAAAGCCACACTTATTCAACACAAATTCATCTTTTCTAATCAAAAGCTAATATAACCCATTTTTCCAACCAAGTAATTTCTATTTTTATGCTACTTTAATCATCACCTTTTCAACCGAATATAAGCCTTCAAATTACCATAATTATTCAATTCTTCCTCACACAAAATATCATTCAAAGGCCCTTAGGCAGCCGGCACATATACAAGCATATATAAAATTCATACACAAAAGCTCACAAACCCTAACTTTGATCTGAAATCAATACATGAAACTCATATTTTTATATAAAATTCACATCAAAACGATCACCGTAACAAATTCTACAACTTTAATTTTTGAAGTATAGAATTTTATCTTGTATGTGGGATCTCTTGACTTGATTTTGTTCCAAGAACATCAAGAACATACGAAGAACACACACACACACACACACACACACACACACTTCTTTCTTTCTCTCTCCTTTTTCTTTTTCTCCCTATTTGCCCCTAGCTTTTCTTTCTTTTTCTTTCTCTCTTCCTTTTGTTCTTCTCTTGGACGAATTTCTGGCTATTTTACAGCCCTTCCACCGCCATTCTAGTGCCCAAAATCAACCAACATTAATTACATTGTAGGCTATCTATTTTAAAGTCAAATTCTTATTAGTGGATTTAATTTAAATAGATAATTTTAAAGCTTATTTAATAAGGTTTTGCAATTTAATAATCCCACAAAATATTTCACTCCCCCAATGATATTTTAACACTTATTTTCATCCACCATTCACGCAATGCCACACGTCTATTTTTAACCGCGATTTTCTATTTTTTTCAGAAATGACTAAAATTGGGTCCGTAACGAAAAAATATTTTATTTCACCATTCAACTCTAAAAATTCCACTAAATCCATTGGTAACATTCAAATTCTTCAATTTATTTTCCACTTAGTCAAATTTGTGGTCAAATTCGTCGGCATGGTCAAAATGATGAAAATGCCCCTGATATCCCGGATAGCATAATTCACAGCAAAACGTGCGTTTCAACGCACTGATCAATTTCTCTTTTTAAAGTACCTTTAAATTCTTATTTTGTTAATAATAATAACCTTCCAAAAATTTAAGATACGGGTAGAACAAATCTAATAATTACATCGAGGTCCTGACAAAATATTATTCCACCAAAATATTCGTCCCATTACACCGATCAACTTTTGTTCTGGACAACGGTACAAATTCTCATCTCATTACAAATAGTAGCCAATTGAAAGTAAAAAGGTGGGGTGTTACATTATATCTTTGAAGCTTAGAGGGAGATAACTGTTTTCTACTGCCAAAAAAAGTCCGCCCTACATTGGAGGTGGTTGGAGTTGCCATTCAATCTCATGTTCCACGAAATCAACAGGCTAAGTAATTGCATGAAATCAACAAGGCCAGGCCAAGTCAGTGTCGCCTAATTCAAGTAGACAGGTTATGAATGATACTTATAATAGTGATTCATATGATGAAGTCGGTCCAACTAGGAGAAGGTGCTCAAAAATATCTGTATAATCATTGATTGAACACTCTTCTAGAATCACATGATTTTGTTTTCCAGAGTTAATTTGTTTTGTTTTCATTTCTGTATAGGAGATCATTGAACGAGTGAAATTTACTATTGGAATATATTAGAATAAGATAGATGAGTTGTCCCTTTTTAATTTGTGTTTTGATTTTTTTTTTTTCGTTTGATGCAATTGTTTTTTAAATTGGCTTTATTTGTCTGGAGGGATGGATAAGAGGATTATATTTGCTCCAATTGTTGCGTTTAAGACTTATTTGTATATGATGAGTTTGGAGTGCTTTCATGGTTTCTGATAATAGTTTGTGAATTTAATTGAATACAAAAATTTCTAACTAAATTAATATTATTCTCACTTAAAGAATAATGTAATATAAATTATCACATGTAATGTATGAGTATCAAATTAATATTATAGAAATGAGACAGTATTTCTCTTTGTCCTTGTTCATATTTATGTGCAAATATTAGTTGATCAACACCTAATTACTTCATTCATTTTATAATAAGTATCACTTTTAGAATTTTTTTAATTATCTATCATTTCATAAAATCAAAATATATTTATTATTGCCTTTTAAATTATATTTTTATTATTGATTACTTCATTAAATTATAACAATAATTAATCTAAAAAATTTCAAAAAATTATACAAATTTAAATAATTTTATTGCTGTTAAAACTTTATTTAATTTGTGTAAATTACGTATCAAACGGAATAGTAGTCTGGAGAGGGAATACTAATGCTACCTTTGCACTAGCATTGGAAAAAGCTGTAGGAGGATTACTTGCATGGAACCGCCATTGGTTTTCTCGGTAATTTAACAAACAACAGGACGGTCCGGATGTAGGCGACGATACTGAATTAATGTCAAGATGATTGAGATTTTTGCCAAAAAACAAAATAATAATAAATAAATAAATATTTTTTAGGGTTAAATGCAAAAATATTCTTTAAAAATACATATTTTTTACAACTATACCTCTCACATTTAAATTTTAATAATTATACCATTTTTAAATTTAAATTCTTTCAAATATACTCTCATATTTAAAATTCAATAATAATAATATAATTTTTAAATTTAGATATTTTCAAATATACCTCTCATATTTAAAATTCAGTAATAATACCCTTCTTAAATTTAAATCATTTCAAATATACTCCCTCCATCCTAAAAAAGATATCAAAATTTTCTATTTTTATTGTACCAAAATACTTGTCAATTTTATAAATTAAGAATACATTTATTATATATATTCCTAATTTACCCCTCCTTCAACTACTCAGTCAATATTTGACTTATTAAATGTGTGTATTCCCTATCTAATTAATGAAGATTACTTTTATTCAAGGATATAATAGTAATTTTCTATTATAATTATATAAATTTTAACAATTTCTTAATTTACTTGCCTTTGTTAAATTGACATATTTTTTTATGATAGAGGGAGTACTGTTCTATCAAGAATATAACGAGATGCTCCTGATTTGATTGTTTAAAAAGATATGAGTATAATATGCTCATTATTATTAAGGATAAATTGGTAATCTCACATTTTGTCTTCTCCAAATAATAAACGTTTCTTGGCGAGAATGAAAAAAACTGTGCTATTTTTATAAATCTTGCAAATATTGAAAATTATAATCAAAACCATTGGTAGAAGGGATTTATTATAATTAAAATCGCAACTGTGGAATTTATAAAAATGGAACAATTTTTTTTTATTCTCACAAAAAAAAAAAAATTCATCGTTTAGAGAAGACAAAAGTTGAGATTACCAATTCGCCCTTAATAAAAATAATGAACATATTGCAATCACATCATTTTAAAAGGTCAAATATGGAATACTCTATTAAATTCTTTATAAAATAGTATATTTGAAATGATTTATATTTAAGAATGATACTGCTGTTAAATTTTAAATGTATGCGGTATATTTAAAAGGATTTAAATTTAAAAAAAATACTATTATTGAATTTTAAATATGAGAAGTATATTTAAAATTATTTAAATTTTAAAAACACTATTGCTGAATTTTAAAAGAAAAAGGTATAATTACAAAAATATACATATTTTCCTTTAACCCTAATTTTTATTTAATTTAGATTAAATAAAATAAATATCTTAGTATTAATTATTTAAATTAAATTAATACAAAAAGCTATTTATTTTTAGATTAGATTTATAAAGGACTACCGTGAACATATATAATATTAGGTCGATGTCCCATGCGTTGCACGGGTTATTATGTTACTAAGATTTAATGTATTAATATTAAATATATATTATTAATTAATTTAATTAGTTAAGATTTTAAAATAAATTTAAATAGTATTCAAAAAATCATACATTTCAATATATTTATTTAAATAGTATTTAAAGAATCACACATTTTAATATATTAATATTAAATATATATATTTTATTAATTAATTTAATTAATATATATAGATTTTAAATGAATTTAAATATAATTTTTATTTTTTTAAAAAAAAATCATTTAACCACGTGTCGCGTTATGATGTTTCCTTGTGTCGTAATAATATACCTCATCTTTGGCTTATATATATAAAGAATCACACATTTTAATATATTAATATTAAATATATATATTTTATTAATTAATTTAATTAATATATATAGATTTTATATAAATTTAACCACGTGTCATCTTATGACGCTTCCACATGTCGTCATCTTTGACTTTTATATATATATATATATATATATATATATATAATTTTAATATTAAATTAAAAAAATTTAATCATGTTTAAAATAAAATAAAATTCAAATTCAACATATTATATTATTTATTGAGCCGCTCTATATTGACTAATTGGGATAGTCCAATTTAAAAGTCTCAAAGCCTTCTCAATGAAATTCTTCATCCAAAAGGTCTACGAGGCAATTAATTATTCGCATTAAAGTCATTAGTTCCCTCTTTGATCCTGAAAATTGCTTCTCTTCAGTGCAGATGCAGGAAGAATGTATAATTTCCTTTTAGGCATTTTAAAAGTTACTGTTAAAATGGAGCTGCCTTTACTCTTACCAAATATACTACCTGTATCTTGCAATGCTGTGGTTATTGAACACATATTTCCTACTCATTTCCATATCAGAGTTACAAGAGACCTTATAGAAACTAGGGAAAAGATCACAGATGTATAGGGACCAACGTCAAAAGGATTGAAAGCCACTATATATGAGTTATGAGATAATGTTAACAAACTTGTAATGCCAGGGACAAATTAATCCTCGATCGAGACAAGTACATACTATTGTTTAAACCACAAGTTTAATAGCAGTTGCACACTTCCTCCTCGTAAATTATCCAACTCCTACAGCTTTGAAACGGGTAGACCTGCATAACAAGTTTGTTTATAGAGGAGTTCCAAGTAAACTAATAGGAGGGGAGAGGCACAGAGGATGAAACTTGCCTAATGCTTTTGAATTGACAATACTTGGGCAGGCAGCAGGAGGTTGAGAATTCTCATTTAGGAAAGGTTCCACACGATTTGGATCAGACCAGAGTGGGTATCCTTTGATTTTTCCCTATAAATTAATGCATAAAATATCAGCTCTTGAAATTTGTTGCTTGCAAGGAGAAAGATTGGGTTAAAATTATCATCTAGAGACTTCGTACCAATACATTCAAAGCAGCAAGTGTTGCCATTCCTTCACGAGTCCACTGCATGAACCATGTGGAGAATAGGATTTTAGAAACAAAACAACAAGGCCAGAATTTTGAGCAGCCACTCCATCTCCGAAATGGAAGTGGGAAAAGCAAGAAGGGTGTAGAACCAGTTTAATTCTATGGCTTTCAGGAGATATTCTTTCTATATAGAGAAGTTATATTAGGTAGAAATGATCAGATTTACCTTAGAAGCAGAAGCAATGTGAGGTACCACAATGGCATTTTTCATTTCTGCGAGTCCAGGTTTCATGAAAGGCTCATCCTAGCAACATAGCATGAACAAACAGATTAGTACTTGATTTAAAGGATTAGATCTCCCTAGAGAAAGGCATTCAAGGTGTTATTCCAAGTTCCATTACCTCGAAGACATCAAGACCAACTCTAAACATTGGATTTACTTTTAGGTGCTCTACAAGAGCTACCTCATCAATAACTGGCCCCCTACTGCAGTTTACAAGAATTGCATCCTGCACATTAAATTGCAGAATATCACCCTCTTTAGAATCATTGTTCCTCCAATTAAATCATTGAGAAAGCAACTCTTTTTAAGATAGTATTACCTTCTTCATCTTTGCAAGCCTTTCCTTGTTCACAAGATGATAGGTCGTCTTATCCAGGATAGGATGTAGACTTATCTGTGGTGGCGTTGATAAGGAAGTGTTAGTAGTTGAGGCATTGAAGTTCTTTTACCGAAGTATAGTTTTGGGCTAAATTATCAATTAGAGATCCCTGGCCAGCCCTCCTGACAGAGGCTTACCACATCAGCCTCTCGAAGGACCTCCTCCATGGTTGAAGCTCTTTTCCATGTTACAGGTTGTTCACCATTGGCTTTCAGGAACTGGCCATAGGCTGCCATGTAGAAGTACACAATTATTTACAGTATGCAGGGAAAGTGAGCAGAACAAGCAGATCATATGATACATGCCTGTGACAAACTTTTCTAGACGGGTAGCTTGATACAGGTCATAGTATATCAAATTCATTTTGAAACCTTCCACCTGTGTCATTTAAACAGTTTGATTATGTGAGCAAAGCAAATTAAGCAATTACAAATGTCCCAAACATATAAATATTGAAAATCAGGATTCACAGGAAACATCAAACAATGTTTCATTGATTTATAATCATCTTATAGCCTGATAAACAAAGAAAATTTACATTTATAGTCGAAGAGTAGGTTATGACCTTGATGTTTTCAGAATTGCATCAAGCTCAGAAAGGCAACCACAATAAGTTTTGAATTTAGAGACTAAGCAACAAAGATAACTCCAAAAGCAGCAGCAGCAGAAGTAGAAGTTACCATCATTCTAGCATAAGCAGATCCAATACGGCCAGCTCCAATCACTCCAACGGTCTGTCCTTTCAACAAGTTTCCAACGAACCTGTAAGAATATTTCGGATGAACCATGCCGTTGTTTTGATAAAAAAAAAAAAATCCTGGAAGGCAGTAAACTGGATTGAACAAAATTCAGGTGTGGCCATACAGATGGGGAAGCCATCCTTCATATAAGCCGCCCCTCATGAACTCATCTGCTTCCACAATTCTTCTGGCTGCTGCTAGAGAAAGTGAAGCTGCCAGCTCTGCTGTAGTCTCTGTGAGTACTCCCTGAATACAAATTTCAACATGCTACATAATTTCAAACATATAAGGAAGGTTTCGCCGAAATAATCAGCTGATATCCTGATACAATCAACTAGTGCATCGATACCTATCAGTTCCTCAATTCCCATATGACAACTCCAGTGATACATATACAATTGGGAAATGTTCTTAGCCTTACGTGTCAAGTGTGTTTTGCACCACGAAATCAAGAGAGGAGAATGCAAAAGAACGAGCCTTTTTTAATTTTCGCACTTTTTTAGAATGTTCAGGCCTTAATTTGTGCCGCAGAAGTCAAACATAAATGGTGTACGGAAGTTCAAGCATTAGCAATTGCTAGTTGTGCATATGGCTGTAAAATAGCAAATCCATGGTACATGGATGAGTCATGCAAGCACAATTGTATGCCAAAATCAAACAGAGAGAAACATAAACAAAGGGAAATCAAGCTGACCGGTGTATTTCCAACAGCAACACCGTGCTTGGTGGCAGCATTAACGTCAACATTGTTGTATCCCACTGCCATGTTACTGAATGCTTTTCCACCTGCTCTGCTCAGAGCAGAGAACAGGGTCTCCCCCCAGTCCTCAGTCAACTACAACCACAAACATATACAGTAAGATATTCAAGATTAACTCAGACCGAGCACAACACAGCCCCAGATCCATTTACTACTCTGTAGTGAAGTTACTAGGTAGGTACTATGGTAAGGGACTTGCGTACGCACCTGTCCAATAACTCCATCGCATTTATCACCTATCAGAGCAATGATATCTTCAACAGACAAGATGGTTTTATTCTCTGTGCATATCTGAACACGAAATGACAAAAACCAATGTGTGAAATCAGCTGAAAATGGTTAAAAACACCGACGACGAAAAAGATTGAAAGAAGAGTTTGAAAGATTACTTCGAGCCTGCAGTCTTGCTCAATCAAGAGATTGATCCAGCGAGTTCCAGGCATAGGCTTTGTGCTGACCACTCTGTATCTCCCATTTGGATTCCAAACCTCAATCTGCACGGGTTTTGCCATTGATAATCAAAGAAAAGCCTTGAGCTTGTAGTCGACTAAATATGCCACTGCTAGCTAGTTTTGCTTCAAGTGGTGGGAATGAATTTATATATCTTCAAATTTTCTGGTTCTCTATTTTCTGCGATTATTTATAAATTCTTGGATGATACTGTGTGGTATCGATCACCACAAGATGTAACTTCACTGGGGCGTGGAAAATAATGCATTCATGATTCACCATCTTTTGGGGGAGTGAAGAATGAGGGTAGCTTTGATTTTCGGTGTTGTGAAAGTATGAACGGCAGAGATTGTTTTGTGTATGAATGGGTTGAGGACTGCAATGCAGAGGAAAAGGACGTGCTTAAACGGGCCTTTTGGACCTCTCGTTGTGCATCAGATAATGAGGTCCTGGCCTGAGGACACGTAAGAGACTGCTATCCCCAAAGAGGAGAAAGCAGAGCTCAGCTAATGGCGGCAACCCAGGATTTGGACTACTGTAGCCTGCGATGGGATTAATGCGTAGTAGTAACTGTCTGTCATGTGCCTTCCCTACAAGAGTTTTTGTCCAATTCTTTGCTATCTGTTCTCAACAAAATTTGAGTGAAAATTTGAAATCGGTGTGATTGCTGTTTTGGGTGCCATTCCTCAAAAATTACCCCATCAATAGTGTAAAATATCCAGTCCGGGGATCAAAATCTACCCTGATGTCAGGGTATTTACAGGTCTCCCACATGGAGCAGTTGATACAGAACTGGAATAGATAACAATCCTCCAAATGCTAACGTGGGAATTAATAATTTAAATACCACGAAAGGCACGATTCTACAAGAACCAACTTCTGCTCTCAAACAGAGATCTCTCTCTCTCAAAATCTTATCCTACAGGAGGGAGAAAACTAATGAGCGATAAATGAAAACTAATACAGGCTAAATCCAAAAAATTGGCTAATCAGAATTGCAAGCCCTAGACCAATTGCTACAAGAGATGAAGCCCAGGTGAGTTTCTCTGTAATTCTAGGAATCCTTTCTTTTAATGCCTGACTACACGAGCCTATAAGAACAGTGTAGCTTCCCATTGCGACAACTGTGCCAATCAAGAACATGAATAAAAATGCAGCACCAGCCAAGCGAGAAGGCAAAGCAAGTGCAGGCAAGATCATCATCAATGCATCGGGTTGAAGCCCGTGAACAATCCCTGTGGCAAATGTTGCAAAGCCAATCTTCTTTTTGCCAATTGTTGGATTTTCAAAGCCTTCATACACACTAACATCACACTCTGCATTTTCAAGGGCGACACAAGGAGCAGGGACTTCTGAAGCTTCCCTAATGCCCATAGCACCAATAACCAGAAGTGTGAAGCCCACTACTCTTGTACCCCAAGTCCGGAGAATTTCAATGTGGAGGCGATCTTTCAGAAGTAGAAAGAGCAAACCAAAAATTACCTGTCCAGCATCATGACCACAACCCCAAAGGGCTCCAACAGCAGCACTTTCAATCCGTGTACGGCCAATTGAGAGTGGAGCCAAGGCAGCAAGGTGGTCAGGACCTGACAATGTGTGTAAGCAACCAGCCAAGAATCCAGTCCATGCACTATTCAGCAGCTCATTCCGAATCAGCCGAGTAACAGCTGCAGCTGCACCTCCAGTGCTAGCTGCAGCTTGGAAACTAGCAAAAGCAGGTGACACAACAATTGGATGGACAATTGTTAGTAAGATGGCTGACAGAAGTATCACTGTACCAGCAGCAATAACCTGAGATGCATATAGGACAGAAACTAAGATTTTGCCTGCTTCATGCCTCACCCTCATATATAAAAAAAATGTGCCAAAATTAGTTAGGGGTCACGATAATTGCATGCTAACAAGGAGACCTGCAATCAAATTGTGCTATCAGACAGCATTTTACTGCACTGAATTTCCAAGAAGCCATAGAGAGAAAATTATGTACCATCAATTAGGCAGATTTTTGTCAGTGAAAATAGTTATCTACTTTTCCGATGCCACAAGAAATTATCCAGTTTAGGTTTTGCCAGCTCTGAATGAGTTGCTGTAAATATTAAAGAAACTAAAAAGCTACCCTGATTAGAAGAGGACCATGAATCTAAGCAAGATATCCCCATGCAACACTATGTGCATTCTTGCTATGACAAATAGAGCAAAAGATTCCCAAAGATATGGATGAAATCAAGCAAAAGATACTCTCAAGAATACATACTAAAGGTTTGTTTATAGTAGAAGCAAATCCATCAGTAAGTGATGAGGTGTCATAGACATTAAGAATTGATCAAGGAAAAGTTAGACAGTGGCAGATCACAATTGCTGAACTACATTTCCGCTGAGCTTTTTTGAAATAGTTTCAACTTAGCCACTCACTGGTCGATGCAGATTCATCAATTTAACTTGGGAGAAAAGTAGAAGGAATGGTCACTTTGGCATTTAAGTAAAACCACCCAGTTTTACAAACAGCAAATGAAGAAATAATCTAAAACAGTTCTAAAATACTAGAGCCCAAAATTAATGCATTAAGTTCCACAATTCTATCATCCCTCATTCCAAAAAAAAAAAAGGGTCAAACTCCATTGCAGCGACAGGCAAGTCCTATCATGTGAGAGTCAGGGCAGGGGCGCACCTTCAAATCTATTAAAGAGCAGGCTATTAAGCACCTAACCAATTCACTATGAGCACACCAAATATATTGAACAAGTTCGTAAGTGAACTAACTCTTTGGCAAGACAAAGAATGCATCTTGCAGAAGTCTAACTAAAACCAATGACTAGCCAGTTCAAGTTCCCAATCAAAAATTCAAAATATTATTTGATAAATGAAAGATAAAACATATTAAATCCTCCAGCAAATTCATCAAATGTCCCCAAATGCTTAATTACTAATTTCTAATCAAATTATCATCAAGTAATTTTCTACTTGCAGAACATCCCTCATTACAACTTGGCACTCCTAAATAGGGGTACACATTCAATAAAACAGACCCTAAACTCAATTCCTTCCTTTGCATTTTGCACCATGTATGAGGTTGCAGTCGTAATAAATTACACACACACACACACACACACACTAGTGTGAGATAGAGAGGCTCTATTTGTGTCTCTCACACCAACTTTGTAGTTTCTAATCCACTTAACAACTATAAACTCCAGTCCAATGTATTATGTCAAACCAAAGAAAAAGGTTTGATTTGGGACCAAAGAGTGCCAGGAATAAATGCCAGACTTTAGTCTTTTAGTTGCTCGAATTAGACTTTTAACTCCTTGTGATTCCATAAGTCATTCATAATTCCGTATCTCACTTGCAATGGGCCAAAGAAGCATTTCTGCTAACCAACACAATTAGCACAAGTACCTGTATGCCCAAAACAAAGAGCTCACTCATTGCAAAGATAGTGATGCGGCTAACTTGTAATCTCGAAACCTATCAAATTCAATAAACATAGACCACATAACACTATGCTGGGAAAAAATATCTACGAACCAGATCAAAATGATTTTTGGAAAAGAAAGATTTGCAGCACCTCAACCTTCCTCTCCTCTATCGTTTACTTTCTCCCCAATAAAACCCAAATGTGCACCTGAGTATACCATCACAGCAAGACCACAATATACTCGAGAAACCTAATTTCCACCCCAAGTTAAAATCAGTATTTCACAAGCACAGGGCACCCCAGGGATCATTACTAGCAGAGTAAAAAACCATCAGTGAAATACTATAATCACACAGCCACCATCAACAACCTCATCAAGAAGACGACAACCACGCCAACAACCAATTCACAATGTTGATCGTGTTTTTAACATCAACAAAATTTGAAATAGTTGGGCCAATTTAAATGAACTAAAAAGTAATGGTCTTACCGGAGTCCTTCCCAATCTTGAGGTTATGAAACAAAGATAGTCATGGTTTTAGAGGATTAATGATGGTTGACAAGGAGTTGCTAGTAGTGGTGGTATGGAAGACAAAAGGTATTGATGTGGTAGGAGTTTAAAAGGGACATCCAAGGAAAGTTCTATGGGTTATATATAAAAAATGAATGGAAAAATGGGAAAAGAGCATCCTCAACTCAGATTGTTATAACCGGTACATTCACATTTCACCCATTGCACATACTCAAAGTGGTGCCTAACAGAAGCAGGTAAACTGACCAGCCAAACTGCTGGATATGAGTAACAGTTTGATCATTCAAGCACTCAAATTCAGAATGCTTGAATCTTTAGAGAGTATTAAACAAAACGATAAAATTTTACCCTGAGAGAAGTATTCACCAACCAGATTTTTACATGTAAGGCATAAATCTGGTAAAAGTTCTAAAGATTTACCAGGATGATATATTTCTTGCTCCCAACCCAGGCAAAAATGCAGGCAATGAGAATAAATAGAATGCAGCATATTTTAGAGAAATGAAAAGCATAAGCAACCTTAATCTTTTTTCAGAATAACTCCTTTTCCAGAATGAGAAATTTTATTCAGCCTTTCTACTAGTACAAAGAAAACAACTTTCAAATCGGTTCCCAGTGTGAATGGAACCTTCCTTGGAAACAAATGCTCTACCATTGCTGAACGATGGGGAAGACAATCACATTCTGATATTAATACATGTCTAAGTGAAAAGCCATTCTCTATTCCTATCACTCATTGAGTTGACTTTTCATCTTTGAATCTCCTTTTGAAAGAATTATGGGCAGAGATCAGATTCTGATGGCCAAGAAAATCTACAATTGCTCAGAAATCAAAAGGAAACCAATCACAAAAAAATGATACGAATGCAATCTCAAGTGTGCAAACACATCAAACCGGAGAATCAGAACTAAGTAATTACGGGAAAAAAAAACGGTCCGTACCTTCTGCTTCTGAATTGAAGATTCAACGAATCTTCTGAGGAAATGAACATTGCGGGGTAACCCATTTGACAAATCCACCGAAGAGGAGGAATTTTCCTTAAAATCCTCAACAACTTCAGCAGACTTTTGAGAAAAAGTCAAAGAATCAGAAACTGGGTCTTGATAACTGCAGGAGATCGAGGTGACCCTGCGCGAAGGGAAGGAGACGGTGCTGAGTTTATCATGGCCTCGGGGCAGTCGGGGGAGAAAACGGGTATGCCTTAGATGGAGTTTCGAAGGAAGTGGGTTGGAATAGATAAGCCTCTCCATAGGCCCCCCTACTTGATTTCCCCTCTTCGTTATCTATCTATGTAGGAAATGATAATATGGAGAGGTTTAGAATGAGATTTTGCAGAAGACAACAGAGACCAAAGGGGGAAACTATGAAGGGGTGGGTCAAGAAGATAAAGTACTTAACTACTCTCTACCTGCTAGGTTGGATTCCTAAAAGGAAAAAAAATAATACGAGTAGAATATAGGAAACAATTTCAGTCATTCTAGAATTATTTTAAATTTTAAATTTTATCTTCTATTTTAATTTAAAAATAAGTGAAAATTTTCTTTCAACCAGCACAATAAAACTTCTAAATGTGACCGTTCCTTCAGTTGAGTAGTAATTAACTCTTATTTTTGTTAATTTTAAAAGTGCAATGTTCGAATTGATTTTGAAAAATATTAAAATCGTCTCAATTAAATCCTTCAAAAATTATTTTATTTAATTTAATTTTTATAAATATAAAAAATATATCTAATTACTCATTCTTATTTCTTTCAGCTTAAAAAAATTATTTATTTATTTATGCCTATATTGGAAATGATTTTGGAGGTTAGGACTTTCTTGTGCTCTTCAAGTTATCCGATTATTAACTATCCGATTATTTGTCTTTGTTCCCTTATAGTGGGTTTTAGCCAACACTGGCTGTTTTTCTCCATAGGATACCTATTCTTGGTTGGAATTTTTTTTAAGCTGTACATTAGATGAATGATATTTTGATTTTCTTAAATATCAAGAAATCATATTGATATTTCTGTGTGTTTTGACAAGTTGCTACTTATTAGTTATACAGTTGTTAAAGCTGTCTAGATAGGAAAATTCTAGCATAAACCAACTGCATTGATGAATTATACTTCGTGTAACATAAATTATACGGTACAACTCATTAATGCATTTAGTTCACGGTCCATGTAAGAATTTCTCGTCTAGATGTGCTGGCCATGACTATGCACCTGATTATAAGTCCTCTTCGAGTATCTTAATTGTACTTTTGCATCCACCTTAGTTTTGAACCTTGCTTAATTCATGCCTTGTTTTGTCCTTGTGTAATCCTTGAAATGTCATTGTAAGATGTTTGTAACTCATTTTTGTTCATCAACGCCATCGAACTCATTATGATATCTAATTTTTGGTTTTTAAAGACTATAATGACTGATTTTTTAAATAAAAAAATAAAACATTAAGTATCATAATGATAGAAAAAAGTTATTAAGAATCATAACGGTAGAAAAAAAATATTAAGGATGACAAAATTTTAAATATAAAACTTTAAGGATCAAATAAACTAATTTTTTAATATTTTTTTATTAGAATGTTTCTCTACAAATCCTGCCTCGCTTGTGTGCTTTTCTCCTCCCCCACCTTTCAAAAGAAATTCACTGAATCAAGGGGGAAAAAAAGAGAGTAGGGAATAAGGTCATGATTTTTCACTAAAAATGTTAGTTTGTAATTTTGTATGCGTGATAATGATAGTTTATATCAAAACAGAAATTGTCGAATATTAGTTCATTTACTTTTAAATGATTTTGAGGATTAAATAGAAGCTTAGAAGTGAAAGCAGTATGCAATTCTATCATCATAGCTGTGTACCAAAGATCAAAGTACAGCCTCAAGTGAATCATCTAAAGAAGAGAGGAAGCATGATGAATTGTTTGTAGGTAATGTTTAGAAATTTTAGTTGACTACTAATGAAAGACAAGTCAGCCAAAGCATCAGAACAGAGTAGGAAAACTTGAGCTAGTGCAAGTTTTGTTGATGGGTTAGTCAAGCATTAAGAGGACATAATCTCCTTTGTGTAATGAAATTTTGACAGTGTTAGAATAAATTCTATACACAATAGATCTCTAACTATTATTTGCATAAGAATTTCTTCAAACTTCTCTCTTTCTTTTCTTTCACAATTTTCTCTAACAATTCTCTCACAAAATAGTATATTTCTCAAACTTAGAGAAGAGCTATATTAGTGAAATGCATCATTTTCCACTAATATATATTAATAGTATCTCCACTAACTCTTAATGATAGATATCTATATCCACTAATAAAATTAGTGAAGCTTCCACTAATTTCACAACACGTTGCTTGTTTTTGTTACAGTGAAGAGCATTTTTCTTTCTTAACATTTGTACTTCATCTCTCCGTAAAAGTTCGATTTTCTTTAAAATTTTTATTTTTGAATGCTTATAATTTTTATAATTCATACTTCTTAAGTTTGTAATTAAGTACATTAATGTCCTAGAAAGAAATATGATTCATTACATTATCAAATTTATACACATTTTACTTGGTGAGGATGTAAATTTGTATAACACATTGAAACTATTACTTTTCATTTCTCATATTTACTATTTAAAAATTTCATTGTGTATATAATAAGAAATAATAAAAAAATTTATTCTTCTTCAAATATGTAATATTATTAATATAGAAATTTTATAATATGCTGGGCAAAATTTCGTACGTAGCCAACTAGTTTGAAACTAAACAAGTGATGAGAAATTTCTCATAAAGAAATAAAATGAAACAAACCTGATGTATTTAATACTTCACTTTTATTATTACTACATAAACAGAAGACCCTTTTGAACATAAATCATACTCCCTTCGTCTCATTAAAATTGATAGTGATTGACTTGACACGATATTTTATGCAAAAGTAAAAAATTAGAATATAATAATAATATAATATAATAAAAATAAAAAATATATAAATCCCACAATACTTTATGTCAAATCTAAAAATATAAATAAAATATATGTGGGTATATTGATTATTTTATAATAAATTGTATAGTAAAAACTTTTCTTTTAAAGAAATATCAATTTAAGTGGGACAGCTTAAAATAATAAATAAATCAATTTTAGTGGGACGGAAGAAGTACAAGATTCCAACATACCCCAATGCTCCATTCTTGAACTCTCTCAATGCCTTAGTCCTAACTTCTCACTGAGTGCAGAAGTATAAGGGTTTTTACTGTTCTAGAATTGTTAAAAAGAGATAAAAACTAGGGGAAAAAAAATTGCAGAAGAGATAGTGGCCATGGTGGGGAATACAGAAGAAGAGATGGTAAGGCACATGGTGGGTGACATCTGAAGGAGAGAGAGAGAGAGAGAGAGGAGTGGCAGAGTGAAGTAGAAGTAGCAAGTGCAGTGGCGGCGACAGTGGACAATAGGAGGAGGAAGAAGAAGAGTTAAAAATAGGAAAGAAAAGGTAAAAAGTAAAAAAAAAAAAGAATAAAAAATATGAGTGATTTTATTTTGCTTCGAATCTTTTGTAATATTATTTGTAGCATCTTTCATAACATTCATATTATAAGATATTTTTAATATATAATTATTAAAATAATGACGTTAACATAAATTATAGACTTTTCCATTCTCTCTTCATCTCCTCTTTTCTTACCATTTTTCATCCTAAGCTGCTCCCACCCTATTTCTCCTATACTCTTCACAAAATTACTGTTGTATGCCCTTTTTTCTGAGAATGAATAATGCGTTGTTAAGTTCTAACAATGGACTCTTCACATTCTTATGGGCTCTACTTTTCATTCGTTTCTAAAGTTCAACACTGGCTACAGTGCAATCGGTATACGTGCGTCGATGAATTAAGTGATTATATTTCTTGTAACGAAAATAATATATTAATTATTATGTATAATTTTATCTATAAAAAGTATAATTATCAAGTGCATCCAATGTATATAAAAATTTCCCTTGCAATAAAAGTCGAAATTCCAACTTCTAGGTGCTTTGGATCTCCATATCGGCTATCAAGAGAAACGAAAATATTTTTTAAAAAAAAGAAAACAACCAAAAAAGATTTTGACAATTCTTTTATTTAAAAAAAATACAGAGTCCTCTTTTTTTTCTTTGTGAAGAATCTTCTGAATCCTTTACCGGAGAACTACAATTTATGGCAAAGGTTTAAGAGATTCCCTACATATTTAAATCCCCAACCTGAAAAGCTCCATTGAAGAAAGGGCAGATGGTAGTAATTTTGTGAACAGTAGAGGAGAAATAGGAATGAAGCAGCTTAGGGTGAAAAATCATGAGACAGAAGGAGATTAACACAATTAGTTTAGTAATTAAATATTAAAAATATTAAAAATAAAGAAGAATTTTATAATAGAAATGTTATAGAAAATATTATAGGTAATATCATAGAAGATTCGAAGTAATTTTATAATAAAATGAAATTAACATAAAAAAAACTTAAATACTCTTAAAAACTAACAAAAACAAGAGTTGATCATTGGTCAACTAAGGAAATGGTCATATCCAAATAATTTAAGAGTTAGAAGAAAGTTTCATTTATTTTTTCTAATTAGAAGATAAAAATTAGATTTTAAAATAATTTAAGAATTATTGAGATTGTTTGCCTTGTAACTTATTATTTGTCAAAATCTTCAAATAAGCCTTCTAAACTATTGGTTTCTAAAAATTGGGTATCAAATGTATAAAAAATTTGAAACTAGCCTCCTAATGTCAAATAAGCACTCTAATATGCCTGTTTTTTTTTTTAATTTTATAATATTGTCATTTACGATATTGTTACTTTTTAAAATTTGAATTTTGAAGCTCTATAATATGTATTTTTTAAAAATTTTATAAGATTATCATCTATCATATTAGCTATTTAATGTATTTTTTAAAAAATTATATAATTTTCATTTATCGTATTCTTACTTATGATTTATACATAATTTTAAGTTTTTTATTCCATTAAGAGGCAAAAAACTTTCTTTATGAAGACAGCAGCAAAGGGTGTTGGAGAGTTGCAAGAGAAAAGCAACAAAAGTGTGATAAAACTGTGCTGCACATAGTGATGGTGGAGCAAAGGGTGGCCTCTGTCTTTTAAAATTTTTTGAAATAATATTTTTTTAGAAAATTAAAAATTTTCAAAACAATTCTCTTTAAATTTTTATTTCTCATTCCCAATTTTTTTTATAAAAATTATAAATTATCCTCCAACATATTATTTTTATAGAATTTATCTCCTAATCCAAAATTCCTCATTCCATCCACACTCCAAATATAAAAGTGTTACATAGACATGTATTAAAGGAAACTCTAACATTTTACTACTTTCGTTTTACAATATAAGTCGTTTTAGACTTGAAATTTTTTTTCGCAATATAAATCGTTTTATAAAGTTTTATAAAAAATTGTTACCTTCTTTCACGTCTATCCCTCTCTGCAAGTTCTCTCCTTCCATTAATTATGACCTAATTTTTCTAATTATTAAAATAGACGAAGACTTAATTAAGAATATATTTAAAATTTTAATTTTAAATTTGTTTAAAATTTATGAATTATTAATTTTTATGCATAAATTTAAAACGATTTTTATTGTGAAATAAAGATAGCATCATTTTTTCTCGAAGACAACACAATGTGGGTTGGACAATGTGTCATTTTCTATAACCTCAAATATAAAAGATTGATAAACTATGTTACACTTTCCATTCACTAGTTTATTGGAAATTTTGCAGTGACAAATAAGAGTATTACTTGTAGAAATTGTAATCTTTCTTTTTTAAAAGCCTAGACGCCACGCCACTGCTGATCACTAACTCTGAGGGTATATAAGATACGAAAGTATAAGCTCGATTTATATGGACAGTATATATTAAAAAATTATATTTTATATAATAAAAATTATACAGTATAATTTTTTATTATATATGATTCGCGAGTTTACGATCCATGCAAAAATTTTTCAATAATATATAGCCGCACCACCACAAAAGTAAGGATCAAATTCTTGGTAAGGAACATGTAAAAATCAAATTACACATCTATTCCAAAGGCTGACGAAATACTCAAAGCAATTCTCTTTATACAAAAGCAAAATTTATGAAAATAGCTTTATTGTTCTTTTAATCAATCACATAATCATTATGTTTCTAAATTTCAATCTCTTTACTTCTTTCTCCTAATTAGAGAGAATAAATAGTTGAGATTTTATAATAAGAAAATTAGAAAGGAGTAGCAGTCGTAAATTTAGGTAAGGAAGATGAGAGATTGAGATTTACAATAATATTAATTATGTAATTGATTAAAAAAGAATCATATAATCATTTTTGTAAATTTTACTTTGACAAGAAAAGAATTACTCGAGTAATATCATCATCTTATTCAAAATATATGATCATTACTTGATCATCTTTTTATTTAATAAAAATACTCTTTTAATTATTTTTCCACATTAATTGACTCTTTCTTAATCTATTTTTTTTAATATTATCTCCGTTTCACACTATAAGTCGTTTTAAAATTATGTATAAGAATTAAGAATCATAAATTTTAAATAATTTTAAAACTAAATTTTCAAAAATGTCTCTAATTAAGTTTTTATCTATTTTGATAATTAAAAAAGTTAAGTCATAATTAATAGAAAAAGAGAAATAGTAGAAAGAGATAGAATAAAATAAATAATAATAAATATTTATAAAATAATTTATATTATAAAAAAATATTTTAAATTTAAAATAACTTATATTATAAAATAAAAATAATATTAAATAAGTCAGACTTTTAGCCTTACCTCGTAGGCGGCGATAGTTGAGGACAAACCCGACGGCGGATCCAGATGCCCATCCGAAAATGATGGAAGGAAGACTATTTCAAAGGCCAGACAGATGAATTAATCATTTCAAGGATTGGCACCGACAACCAAGCTTTTCTTAAAAATGTTTGATTAGTCTATGCTGTCTTCTCTCTATATTTCTCTCACTAACTTTTTTGTTTCAATCTCTTAATTATTATTGACTATAGTTTAATCCGAAGAAGAAAAATACAAACGATTTGGGATCAAAGAATGCTATAAATGAATTCATACTTTAGTCTTTTTAGGTACTTGCCATTACCATTCAACGTGATGTGATTTGAAAAATCATTCATCCAGACATATGTTATTAAATGTTAAGAAGAGATTGAATTATTTTTATAAATATTGGTATAGTAAGAATTTAAGAGTGACACTATAGATGGAATCACAAACTTGATGTTGGGAGGGGGACAAATTATACTACATGAAGAATATTATGATTTTTTAAAAAAATTTTTAGGGAAGAAATTTAAAATTTTGTAAAAAATTAAATTTTTATAAAATTAATTTGAAAATTTTTAAAAATGTTGGAAGGCGAGCATTGCCCCCACCCCTAGTTATGTCCATGAGTGACATCAAAGATTCAAAGCGATACGATACTTTTACGGAGAGAACGGAAAAAATTGCATTTACATTTGTCGAATGAAGGAACAAATAATCATATATATATAAAAGCCCAAGAAGAATCCTCCAGTTACGATACTTGACTTTGTATGGTAGCGACACATAGCAACTCACAAGCAGATATATTGATATATGTTAATTTATATTGATTCTTTTTCATACTATCTTTACTTTCTTACGGTTCCTTTCTAGAACTCCTCGAAAACCTAACATCTCCCTTATTCTTCTTTCTAGAATCTATCGTTGGCTCTTCGAATTTGTCTCCCTATTAAATTCAATCCCCATCCTCCGAATTCCCTCCGATGTCTCTCCGATTAAACTTCATGGATATCATCGCATCTGAAGAATTTAATCTTCCAAAAGATGAGGCATCCAAAGGAGATGAAATAGAGGAAGATTTCTGTTGAATATAATGCTCAAAAGCCAAGAGAGTTGATGAGTATTAACTTTTTTATCTTGGATGCAAAGGTATAATTTTTTATTTTTTCTGATCGGTTACAGTCATAGGTTATGGTCTCATTGCTATCTCCTCAGGATACTGTGGAAATTGAATTGGAGGAGAAGGGTGGCAAGTCGAGGGATGGAGAAGATGGTGGGGACTATTTTGGAATTGTTGAGAATGGGGGTTTGGATACTTCCGGGGTGGGGGTTGAGATGAGGGTGGTGAAAAGAAGGGAGTCGTTGAAAGGGGTGCTACTGTTCAAGGCAGGAGAATTGGGGCAGAATAACGATGGAATTAGGGTAGAGGCTTGCAGGCTTGGAGAGGTGCAAGGGGTGCAGGAAGGAAAGGAAGGGGGAGACGGTTTGAGGATGTTGATGATGATCTAGGTACCAAGCTTTACCTTGGTGTGTCTGATTAATGTGCTAGAGAGCAAGGGATCTAGATTCTTTGAGGAAAAATAGATGCTTCCGTGAATGAAAGAATAATGAATGAAAAATATGTAATCCGTAATCTATTTCCAAGTTTCTCTCTTTCTGTCGAGTCCACTGCCACTATGGCTGCCCCATTTTTTTCAACACCTTTTCAACCCTTCATTTACCAGATATGCTCGGTGTCTATCTGGGCAATGTTAATCTAATCTTTAATTTTATTTTTTTTTTGTGCTTGGTGTTTTGGATTTTGATTCTTAATTGCTACAGAAAATTTGAAATCGCCATTAATTCTTCTATGGATGTGTTAATGTCTTAGTCTTAAGGCCATTATGTGAATTGAATAATTCCCAACTTTCCCACTTTCACAATTATTCATTTTGATTGCGCCATGAGAGTTTGGAGATAAAAATATCAGAACTTGGAATAGTTAGTTTGCATTGCGAAATTGCTGTTTAAAGTGAAGGGATTTCACCAAAGGAAAGGGATTGACTTTGGTGAGATTTTCTCACCAGTGGTGAAAATGACATCCATCAGAACAGTGTTGGGGTTAGCAGCAAGCCTCGACCTGGAGAGATGGATGTGAAGACTGCCTTCCTTCACGGTGACTTGGAAGAAGAGATATACATGGAGCAGACAGAGGGTTTCAAAGTAAAGGGGAAAGAAGACTATGTCTGTAAGCTTAAGAAAAGCTTATATGGTTTGAAGCAAGCACCGAGGCAGTGGTATAAGAAGTTTGAGTCTGTAATAAGGGAGTAAGGCTACAAGAAGACTACTTCAAACCACTGTGTGTTCGTACAAAAATTATCTAATGATGATTTTATTGTTCTTTTACTCTATGTGGATGACATGTTGATTGTAGGCTAGAATAGTTCCAGAATTAACAGCTTGAAGCAACAATTAAGCAAGTTTTTTGCTATAAAAAACTTGGGGCCAACAAGACAAATTATTGGCATGAAAATAACCAGAGATAAGGGTGCTAAGAAATTGTGGTTGTCACAAGAGAAGTACATTGAGAAGGTATTTCAAAGGTTCAACATGAATAAGGCTAAAGCGGTTAGTTGTCCTCTTGCTAATCACTTTAGACCGAGTAAAAAACAGTGCCCTTCTATAGAGGATAAGAAGGATGAGATGGATAAAGTTACATATGCTTCAACAGTTGGGAGTTTAATGTATGTCATGGTATGTACACGGCCAGATATTGCTCACCCAGTGGGAGTGGTGAGTCGGTTCCTTTCACATCCTAGGAAGGGACACTGGAATGCCGTTAAGTGAATTCTCAGGTATCTTCGTGGTACCTCCAAAATGTGTTCGTGTTTTGAAGATGGAAAACTTGTGTTAATGGGCTACACAAATGCTGATATGGCTGGTGATGTTGACTCGACAAAATCTACATCAGGATATTTGATTACATTTGCAGGGGAGCTGTGTTATGACAATCAAGACTACAGAAGTGTGTTGCTCTCTTAACAACTAAAGTAGAGTTTATTGCAGCAACTGAAGCATGTAAGGAGTTGTTGTGGATGAAGAAGTTCTTAAGTGAACTTAGTTTTCACCAAAATAAGTATGAGCTATTCACCTTGGGAAGAATTTTTCCTTTCATTTTAAATCGAAACATATTGATGTGAGATATCATTGGATCAGAGATGTATTGGAGAAGAAACTACTACAACTGAAAAAGATCCACACAGATGAGAATAGATTAGACATGATGACCAAGACTCTTTTGAAGGAAAAGTTAAAATATTGTCGACAAGTAGCAGAACTGGTGGAGCCCTCCATGTAATCGGGAGGGAGAGATTGTTGTGATCCCTCATCTCAATGGAGGAGTGGTTGAGGAGTAATTGTAAGGGAGTGATTGCACCTGATGTACCCATTCCATGAGACATTTGTTTTCTTGCCTCTGGCATGCCTATAAATAGGCATGCCGAGTGCAAAGAAAAATACACAGAAGACACAAACACAAACGTGAGTGAGTGAGTGTTAGAGTCCAAAGCTTGTAGCTTTGGTGAGTTTGTGAAGAGAGAAAAAAATAATCAGGGAGTGACAAAATAGTTAGGTTAATTGGGGTGTTTGGAAAACACTTGGGTGTTACTATTTTGGATTAATCTTAGGGTTATACCCAACAATGGCTAATGGGCCGGCCCGCACGGTTTCGGGCCGTGCCGGGCCGGCCCGTGGCTTATTCTTTTTTTTTTTCTTCTACTTAACATAATTTTTTAAACTTATAAAAAAGTCACATTGAAGTGGTGGGGGGTTTGGCTTGGTCCCCTATCTGTTTTATTAATTAATAAAATAAAAATTACATAAGAGGAGGACTTGATGCCTAAACCTCTTAAAAATATTACAATGATTAAAATTTAAAAATATAATAAATATTCTAAAAATAAAATTAAATACATAATATTACTTATTCTAAATTCCTAATTACAAAAATACTAAACTAACTACTTGGTTCACTCCATTCATCATCTAAGTCATCATCAATAATCCACGAATTAGCCGTCCTATCTTCGGCTGCAAACTAACTACTACAACACATTAACATCTTCATAGTTTGAGGAGCCAATCGAGATCTTCTTTCATCGATTGTTCGAGCGCTCTCACTGAAGACGCTTTCCGATCAAAAGATCACGTGCCATTTTCGATAAAATGGGGTATTGACTTACATGAGCCTTCCACCAACCACAAATATCAAAATGCTGATCTTCATTTTCTACCAAGGGCTGTATCTCGTAAATTGCTATCTCGTTGTAGGTGATAGTCGATCTTTTTTTACGTTTTATAATACCCCATGGATTAAATACGGATGAAATTGAAGAGGTAGATTTTCGCGGAGGTTGAAAGTGACTATTAGATGATGAAACTTGCCTATTTAAACCAGGAAAACTAGAACAAGAAGACTCAAACTCATACAAATTATATATGTCAGATAAAACTTTAGCTGTTTTATCTTTTATGTCTTTTATCATACATTGTTTAAGTGCTTGTGATTTATCAAAATCTAATGTTTCATATAAATATTCAATAATACTATGTAAACCAAGCGTCTTTACTCTAGGATCCATATACAATGCCATACAATATAAAATATGAATATCTTCATAATATTTTTTATATTTTTCAAACATACTTCTCATAAAAAAATCATATTGGGGATGATACATATATTCACAAAAAAATATGTGCTACCTTAGCAAGTGTTGGAAGAATATGATGAGTAGTGAGATAATAGGATCTCGATAAAAGTTCAGTAGCTTCTTTAAAAGTAAATAAAAATATTGAAAGTGCAGTACAATTTTCAAAATGAGTTTCAGTTAGTGGAGGTTGAAAATTATTACTATTACAAAATTCAATAAGTTGGTTTTGAAAAGGTATAATACTTTCAAACATATCTAAAGTTGAGTTCCATCTAGTTTTACAATCTAATCTAAATTTTTTAAAAGATACACTTTGTTTTCGGTATAATACCTTAAAATTTTGTTGCCTAATTGGAAAGGTTTTAATAAATAAAACAACATTTCTAATTATATTAATAATATCATCAATATATTTATATCCTTTTTTAACACATAAATTAAGTATATGACAAGCACACATAGTATGAAATAAAATATCATATAACATAGGATTCATAGTATTTTTTAAAATTATTATGGCGAAATCATTATTTGAAGCATTATTTAAAGAAATATAAATAATTTTATTTAAAATCCTATATTCACAACATGTTTGAGTAATCATTCTAACTATACTACTACCTACATGAGGATATTCAAATAATTTAAAACAAAAAGTTCTTTTTTGTACTAACCAATCATGATCTATCCAATGACATGTAATGCACAAATAAGATTCATTAGTAATTGCAGTCCAACCATCACAAGTAAGAGCAAATTTTCAATTACAAGAATCAAACATAACAATTAGATACTCTTTCATTTCTTTATATATCTTTATTATATCATTTTTTAATGTAGTTCTAGGAATTCTTTTCCACATTGGTTGACAATTATTTTACATATATTGTTCATAATGTGGATTTTCTGCAAAATTAAAAGATAATTTAGTTTGAACAATCATTTTATCAAATACATTTCTATTTTTTCTATAATCATATTGAAAATTAGCAACCATTTAACCTCATGTAGTACGTATTTGTTGTTGTTTAAGTAGGTTTTCTAACCAATCATTATGTGACCTTTTTATATGTCTAACTAATGTTCCCATCACTCCTCCCTTCTTATGTGCATATACCGCTCTACAAATTTTACATGTTGCCCTATCACTATCATTATCTTTTTCAAAAAGATTCCAAATCATAGATGTTTTTGCTTTAGTTGTAACATCCGTTGTTTCAACATCATCCTCACCTATATTAGATTTGTCGGGATTAATTATTGGAGTTGGTTGTGATTGTGAAATACTAACACTAGGCATACTAGGACCTTCATCTTCATTACCTATTTCATTATTTATTAAATTCAAAACTGGATTTATATTAAAATCAAAATGTGCAGATGATTGGATGAAGATAAATGATGATATTGATTTGGATCCATTATTTCTTTAAAAAAAAATAAGCAATCAAAATTCAAATAAAAGTTAAAAAAAATAAAATATTAACAAATAATGAAATAAGAGAATTGAAAAATATAAATGACAAATTAATTTAAAAATTAAACAAATAAACAATTAATAAAGCTAAAATAAAAGAATGTAAGATTAAGAAATACTAACTTATTGATGACTAAGATTCAAGAATAACAACACTTTGTTGAGCTTTTTACTTCTTGTATCCACTATTCCGCTACTCAACAATCTTCTAAAATATGAAGACTTTCTTGAAGAATTGAAAAAATATAACACAAAAATAAATTCTATTTTAATACTTTTTATAGAGAAAATAAATAAATTTGAGGATTATGAGAGAAAGATGAATGGAAATAAGAGAGAATTGGAGAGTGTTTGATGAGTTTTGAGTTGAATTGGAGGGTATTTATAGAGTTTTGAGGGTTAGAATAGAGAATATAACCGTTAGGGATCAAATTACAAAAAAAAATTAATTAATTCAGCCGTTTTAGGGGCTAAATTGTAAAAAAAAAAAACTAAAGGACTGAATTGAAAAAAAAACAGAGAGAACGGCTCTCTCAGGTGGGCTAGCCCGTTAGGCCGCAGGCCTAAGCGGGCCAAGGGTTTTACCTCTTGGCCCGGACTGGCGCACAGTGTGCGGTTTGCCTCGGGCCCGGCCCAGCCCGACCCACTTGCCATTGCTAGTTATATCTCTAATATTTTTCTAGAGAAATCCCCTTGTAAACTTACTAATTATTTTATTAGTAGAAGAAATATTTGAAGTTTGTCCCGTAACCCAAATCTATGGTGAACCACGTTAAATTTCTAGTACCATTTTAAAATTTTATTTTATTTGCTTTGTTTGTATTTAATTTATTTGTATATCTTTCCTATCGATCTACCATTCCGCTGTATCAGGAAAAAAATAGTAATTATTTGTGCTATTTTTTTTGCAACAGATTTCATAAGCATACATGAGTTTATATAGACATGCTTCAGCATTTATCTGTGATTTTGCTGACTTCTTGCTATGGACCAAAACTTGTAATCGTTTTTGCTTGTATGAGAATTTCTAAGCAAGAAGTATCACTAGTCACTACTGTATCAGCTGACCTCCTTTCTCTCATTGTGTCTTGAAACAGGAATCATGACCCTCGCGCATGGTTCGCAGAGAAGCTAAGCGCCATTATGGGCTTGAAAAGTTGGGATTACTGTGTTGTTTGAGGCCGAGTGAAGACCAAAGGTATTGCACTCAACTCTCTGCAATGGAACGACGAATACTAGATACTTCTGTTTTCTAGGAGGCAAAAAGAAGAATCCCTTTACCTTCACTCACAATTTGGATATATTGCAGGGTTCTTGAATGGGGAGATTGCTGTTGTGCTGGAGCTGAGAATATCCATAATGGGTTTGCCTGTTTCTTTTGCTTTTCCTTGGATTCAGCATCCAAGGACCAAATCTTGCAACTTACTAGCAGAGCTGCCTTTTCCGGTTCCACTGGATTCAGGGTAAGAACCCTTTCAAAAGTCTCTTTCGAGCTAATGATTAAAGTACTTATCCAATTACGATGGCAAATATGCAGTATTCATGCAGAGGCTTTAACGTCTAAATAAGCTACATGGATGAATTTCTCGCCTAACCTGGATTCGATTGTATTTGAAGTAAGACTCAACATTCAGTCCTCAAGTTACAATTCTTCTAGGATAATTATCTACCAGACATAGATAATCCGTTTTCATAATAAAAGTAATGTGCAATCCTTATGATACAATCTGCAGGAAACATTAGGGCCAAAGGTTTTGATTCCCGTATCAGGTGGATTAGTTGAGTTGTTTGCCGCTAAACAAGTAAATTTCCTTTATCTGCTCTGTTCTAGCTTCAACTGGTTAACATATGATACTTGGTGAGTGCATGCAACTGAGTAAAAATGATTCTTGCTTTCCTTTTGGATGTGATTCCGATCTAAGATATTTCTTTTATAGGTGCCTGAAGATCCACAAATCATAGAGTTTATCACAGCCCAGTGCAACATCTCTTTGGGGACGCAAGCCATGATTCAAACTAACACCAATAATTCAAACTTCCAGGTCAATTTGAATAGGTTCCATGATGCCCTATCAAATCCTCTTCCAGGAGCAGTAATTGCTCAGAATGCTCCTCCATGTTTTTTATCCAACTGGGAAAGATAACAATGTGCCTCACGATATCTCCATGGATTCAATGTCTGTGCGCCATTCTTCTATGCGTTTTACACAATACTACAGTCACACTTCAGACAGTCCTGAAAGCAAGAATAATTTGATTCTCTTTCAAGGAACTCATCATGAATTGTATCTTTTTAAGCCTTCCAAAGAAAGTGGATTCCAAGATGTGGAAGTATTGCAGAAGCGCATGATGAGCCATCTAGGAAACATGTTTGTTTATGCATATGATAGAAACCTTAGAAGATCAAGGAAATGATAATGACTCTTTTAAACAGGAGAATGGTGGATCAAATTCAATGTCTGACTGCGATCCCTATGAAGAGAGATGATGATGACTGAAGGAAACCTGGAGAGGGGCCTCAATCTAAGAACCTTGTTGCTGAGAGGAAGAGGAGAAAGAAGCTCAACCACAGGCACTATGCTCTTCGAGCTATGGTCCCAAAAAATTCCAAAGATAAGTCTAACTAGAGGCATGACTAGAGATCCCCTGAAAGAGCTCTACACATGTACTTCAAGCCTCTATGTTCATGCTGCACGTATAATTTCAATCTACCTATAAGTTTTAACCACTGATCAAGTTAGTCAGGAGCTTCTTCTAATTATATATCTGACATGTCTTGCAGTTGGATAGAGCATCCGTCCTTACGGGATGCAATTGAATTTGTGAAGGATTTACAGAAGCAAGTAAAATACCTCCAGAACGAGCTTGAAAAGCACTCAGATGATGAGGATCAAAGGAACACCAAAACGAGTAAAAAATCAAAACAGTGTTCAGAAAGATATTTTTCAGCAGACTGGAATGAACTGCGGACATAAAACAGAGCATGAAAAACTTTCAAACAGACAACACAAGAGAATAGAAGGTAATGGTGGAAGTGACCTGCCAAAGCAAAACCATGAATCTGAAGATATTGTTGACAAGGTGCAGCAAATGGAGGTCGAGCAACTGCTATACTTAGCACGATTCTTCAATTTTAACATATTTTTTACTTGTTATTTATTACTATCGTAATTGTTCACAAAGATATAAATATTTCAGCCACAAGTGGAGGCTGCGCAACTGGATGGGAATGAGTTCTTTGTCAGGGTATTTTGTGAGCATAAGCCCAGGAGTTTTCGAGGCTGATGGAGGCTTTGAATTCATTAAGACACACATCTGGTCTCAAATATCTCAGAAGTGGAGGTAATTTGACTCATATATACCTAAACAAGCGGTTAATTCTAAACTTACAAGTTCACAAAGGTTATGATGTTTGATCACATAATAATATATAGTTACTTCAACAGTGCATTTTTGCCTTATTTTTCTCCCCCTTTCAGTGATGATTTTAGGTGAATATTTTCCCAAAGTTATTTCTTATGTTCACAGAGAAAGGACCAGGAAATGCTTCTAGAAGATTATGTATAAAACCCCTCTCTACAGGGATGGAACAAGCAACTTGGGATTGAGAGAGACAAGTTATACTAAGATGATAATGTTATAATTTTTAAATTTTGTTGGGGATAATAAAAAAATTCCCAAAAAAATTTAAAAATTTTCAAAAATTTCAATTGATTGCAGAAAATGTAAATGATTGTAGAAATTACACACTATGATCTATAAACTTAATAAATATATTGTGCAATAAGATGAAACAGCTATAGTTTAGCTTGTAATTATTTACTGGAGTAGTGTAATACTGGATCAGTAGTGTAATTGGGTTAATTTATTTAAAAAGAAAGTAAAAATTGAACTAAAGCAGATCATCAAGTAGGGCCTTGGACTAAAAGATGGCATATTCATCTAGACAATTCAATTTCTTCAATATTTATTTCTAATTAATATGAATATTCTGAAAATACTTACTTTTGCAGGTGCAATTGATTTGCCAACATTCTTTTAAACATCCATGCAAATTTCAATGTTTCTTACATAACACATGTTCGTCAATTTTCTGGACAAAAATTAATTAATATGAATTTTCTGAAAATACGTTGACACTAAATTAATTAGGAAAATAATGCACAAATGGGTATAAAATATAAACAAAATTGAAAAGATTAATAAAGAACACCAATAAAACATGGCGAAAATAACCACAGGAATAACTTTGCCTGCTATTGTGAGACCGTCTTTGACAATTTAGACAACTCTTCCGCGAGAATCATCAATTGCATTGACATGAGACTGCAAAAATTTCATCCAACTCAAAGGACTAGCAGAGAAAGCTAGAAAGAAATCAGGTAAATGACTACCAATGTCATAGTATGCTTCTCTTCTTGATCATTAATCGTAATAATGAGTGCTCATCATGCATATATTTTTTATAGTATTTGTATTTTAATTGTGATAAAATTTTATTCAAATTACTACCCACCACACTCTTTTTACCTCATTTTTGTTTGAAAAATGAAAAAGATGATGAATAAGGATGAAAAGAGATGCAAAATGGGCTAAAAGGACGATTTTTCCAAAAACAAGGCAGCTTAGGGTAGTGCTACTCCCCTAGAGCGCCTAGAAGCTGAAGAAAAGTCCCCCAAACAGAGATCAGGCCGCCCAAGGAAGTTGACTTCCCTGGGCTAGAAGGCCGCCTCCTTTCTGGACAGGTGGGCAGTTCAGGGTTCTTAAACTTACCTGGGCCATCCATGATCACAGAAAATCCCTATTCCAGTCTCTTTTGAAGAATCTTGAAGGTTTGGTTATAAATAACCTATTATAGCCTCAAAATAGATGAGTTAGACATCTTAGAACCTTGGGTTCTCTCCAATCACTCTAGGATACAAGATTTGTACAAAAGAAAAGAAAAAGAGGAGAGTATTGTAAGAAGGTTTCAAGGAAGAGGAAGAGAATATCTTGTGTATGATTGTTTCTTATCTTTCTCTTTGTAAATCTTACTTTACAATATTACACTAAACCTTAATGTTTTTAGTGGTATTGAAGGGTTAGTACCATATTTTATGCTTTTGGTTGATGTATTTTACTTAGATCTATGGTTTTTATTCTATGTCATTTGATTATTTATGTTAAGTTGGTTGATATGGGTTTTGTTCTCCTTAATGAATTCGAGAGATGGGGTTAAGATTTTAAATACCCGCTTGACTAATTTAAGGTTTGTCATCTTTGATTAACCTAAAAATAGGGATTTTATGGAATTGCCTTAAAATAGGAATTTTATGGCTTCTAGAGTAATTGAGTTTGTGAGTAATAATTAATGCCTCATTGGACTTGGTTAATTAGGTAGATATATCAATTAATCGAAATTAGGGATTAAGAATCTCATAACTCAAGAGAGAGAGAGATTGATTTTTTACTCACACCGATGCCTAGAGTTAAAATTTATAGATTCGACGGGTACTCATCTTTTAGGTGTTTAATGGAGAAATTATTTTTGTTACATTGCCATTTTCTCTTCTAATTCTTTAATGAACTCGTAACTCTTCCTTGTATCATAAGTTCTAATTCCTTAATGAACTCGTGACTCTTCCTTGTATAATATCTTGATAGGTTTCCTAGTGTAATTAATTAATTTTACTTCTTATATTTAATTCGCTAAACAATGAGAAAAGAAAGAAATATGGGTAATTGCCACATTCTCTAAGATTTTTCGATACTTACCAATGTTATTTATACTAGATGATAGGTGCACTTGCTTCTATGTATGCATTGTGTGAATTGATTTGGTATTTTAAATTGTAAAACTTGAATGATTATGGGCATTATTGATATCCTTTCTATATATATATATATACATCACGTGCATTAATATAAATCTTGACCGATATATTTGACCAATGAATATTATCCCGGTTGATATGTTGAAGTTTCTTATTCACTTAATGAGAGTCGGCACGAAAACAATGGTGGACCGAACGACACAAACAATCATTGTTGGGTAACCGACCATTTGGGTGTCCGAGTTAGCACGAATCTAGATGGCTGAGATAGAATATGATTGAGTCCTTGTAAATCATTAAAACGTTTGACTGGTTAAAATCCTGAGAAATTTATAAAATATTTCAGAAAATTTTAAGATACTTGTCTAGACTTGTGTAAAATTTTTTAAAAGCTCGTATAACTTTATATACCTTATATAGATTAGTGTAGAAAATCTTAGAAATTGAGTGTTTAATAGGAGTTTGAAAAATTCTTTGGAACATCCTAGAATTTAAGGCTTGTCAATAAATAACTCAAACTCTCTCATTTATATACATATACAAACTTCCAAGTTCTCTATCAAAACTTTTGTCCGTTACTTCTTTTTTTTGACTTCCTACATCCACATTAAGTTTTCTAAGTAAGTCTTAAAACTGTACGGGCTAATTGGCATCAATATAATAGTAATCAAGACAGTTAGAATTAGGGTTAGGACAAAATTTTTGAATGCCTGTCCCTGGAATGGGGGACAAAAGATTTTGCACACGAAGAATGGGACCAACAACAGAAGAGAGTGAAATACCTCAATCCACAAATCATTGTGTTTTACAATGGCTATCAACCATGGCTATCTACGAGTATTCGGAGAAAGTTTGGATACATCATTGTGTTTTAGATGGCTATCAACTATTGCTATCTATAAGTATCCGAAGAAAGTTTGGATTTTGAATTTTTGTAGGGATGCTTGTATGGGGTTAATAATGTCGTTAGACCTGTTAAAATGGGCTAAGCCCATGGGCTAGGCCCGGCCTACAAATAATATGGGTTGGGGTGGACTGTATTTTTTTTGATTCATATTTTAATCGGGTCTATTTGGGCCAGCCCATGAAGCCCATGGGTTGAGTAAGGCTGGATCGGACTTGGCCCATGGGCCAGCTCTTTTTTTTTTCTTTAATTTTCAAATTCAAAAATTGTAAAAGTTTCAAAAGTCAAAACTACATACTAATTAAAGATGATGATGGTAATATATAACAACTTTTTAAATTTAGTTAATTAGTTAATAATTAGTAAGTATAATATTAATTATATTCTTCTTTCTTCTTATGATTTGTGATTATTAGATAAACAATCCAACCTTGAAACAGTCATGTCAAATATCATCGTCAACAGTAGATTCAAATAAAATCATTGAAGAAATGTTATATGATTGAAGAATCAAGAATGTGTATCTTTTTGGCAAACTGGCAGTATGAGCAATACTTTTAGCCTTTTATAGCCTTTTTATGAGATTGTGACACAAATGTTGATTTTTAACTTTGATGTTTCTAAATTTGAACTCTTAAATTGGATTATTGTATTTATATATTTGAGAGTTATGGATTTAATATGTGATTTGTGATGTTTAATTTTCGCACTTGTTAAAATTATAAATTTATGTAGAATTATGTGTGTAAAGTATAATAAATAAAATATACTTAACATATTATTTGATATTTATATTTTATTTTAATTTGTAATTTGATTTATTATATTTGTACTAGAGTTAGAATTAAATATTGAAAAATATAAATATTATATGAATTTTTTTAAAAAATATTATTTATATAAAAATAGCCCATAGACTAAGAGGAGCTAGAGCTGGGCTTAAAATTTTACAGCCTATCAAAAAAATAAGCTAGCCCATCCCGACTCATATTTCTATTAGCCCACGTGGGTTGGGTTGGGCTAACCCATTTTAACATGTCTAAATGATGTGTCACCTAACTAATATGAGAGCAACAGTTAACTGCCACAATGCATCTGCAACATAAATACTTGTACTCTCAAGTTAATTAGAAGCTCACCCACATAAAAAATTCATTCAGCTACATGTTAAAAACATAAAAATAAAAAACTAAAAAAACTAAAAGGAAGGATACGACCACTCGATAAAAAATAAAAAATAAAAAAACTGAAAGAAAAGATAATTAGAATTAGGAATACATCAATACAGCTCATAATATTGAACATATTAGAAATATTTAAATATTTTTTTAATAAAATTATCTTATCCTAATCTAATTAAGAATGTAAGGCAACTAATAGATAACTAATAAATCTCTACCTTCGTCTTCAATTTTTATTACTTTTGAACTTTTAGCATTTGATCTTTCATCGCCTCCATCTCTGCAATAACTATCAAATATTAATTAAATTCATGCATTGTTTGATCTTTCATCTGATTATATAGCATGCATCTATCTACATCAAATCCAAGCACATGCAACATCTAAGGGTCATTATATACTTCAAACAAGATATTAAAATTTAGCAGTTTCAAGATTGGTTCTGAAGTAATGACTTGCTTAATAGACATCCATATTTTTCTATCCTCTACTATCTAAACTATTTTTATCATCAATTTTCACCATCTCACCATATCAAAACCTAGCTAGACTGGTGCTATTTGTTGAAAAATCTAAACCAGTTAAAGAAATAAAAAAATAAATATAAAGAATAAAAAAAAAGATTTACGTAGATTAATCTATTTATATTTTATTAACAAGTGTCATAAAATTTACATAAAGTCTTGATATTTTACTCAAATCTTTTATACACATCTTATCTCTCGCTCTTCGTATATTTATCTAAGCTGCATCCGCAAGACACCTTTAAAAAACTCATAACTTTAAAAACTCATAATTTGCTGCACCTGCACCCATGCTTTATAATATTTGATATATTAGAATAAATTAGAACACCTCGAAAAACTTATATGACTCTAGTTACACGTAGGCACTAAGTCATAAAACTCGTAATCAACTAGACATAAGTCACATAACAAAGCACTCCATGAATCTAATATATATATAGGATAATAGGAAATTTTTAATTACACACATTAAAAATATATTTTTAATCAAACTATTTTATTCTATCATGATTAGAAATGCAAGACATCAAGACTTAATTGCGATATGGTCCAATATTTTGAGAAGGAAATCGGAATCCAAGTTGGAGAAGGGAGTCTCCGTCTTTATCATCTTTATAAATAGCCAGCAAATTAAGAGAGAAGAATACATGACAGTTACTACAACCAACCATGTTGGAAGATCATGAGTCTTATGCTTTCCTATTCTTCTTGACATCTTTTATTGGTCTTTTTTTAATTGTCTGTTCGTTGATCGGTCATGCAATTTATGCAATTTTTACTGGCAAGGATGTTGAAGGTCCTTTACCAATATTAACACTATTATGTTGCATGGTCTAATCTATCTTTATATTGTGAAGCGTTTCGTTCATGATCGGAAAACCCCCTTCGATATAGTTTGTAAGTACGGAAACGCTGCCAAATTCTTTTTCTTTTTAATTCATGCAACGGTTCATCTTATTACCAACCGAAATTATTACAACGCTTGCATCCTCGGCGGCTTCAACATGGCCGTAATATCTTCCGTTCAATTGCTGGTCTGTCCCAAGGTTGCGACGCCGGTAGCAAGTTGTTATATGGCGGCATCCATTGTAGCTTGTTTCCTGTCGATGCCAGTGACAAAACTCTGGTTTCCTGTGATATATCTCCTAGTGAATAGGATCGACATTCTCATGTGTTAACCAGATTAAATCTTGAAAATACGTGAAAACGGATCATACCTTTGTAGATATCGTCTTCACCTATACGATTGGCCTTCTCCAGACCCCAAGTCTTCTTCAATCTAATCTCTTGGGATTAGAAAATTGTTACTCGTATTTTGTTTCTCTCTTTGTTGAGGGTGGACTACTGAGAGAAAAACCTCAGAGAACAACGTTGTTCTCACGTCTCTCTAAAATAAAGTTATTGGACTCTATCTCATAATACAAATCCTAATAAAATAAGAAAAGTATAGTTGAATACAACTATTTCCACTTATCCTATTCTATCTAAAATACGATATTTGGTTTCCTGCAATTTTCATTAATAAATTATAATTTATTATTGTCCCATAATTAGGAGCCACTGAAGGGACCTGACCGGATACAATTAGACTAAGCTCCAATAAATTATTTTGTCAATAAAAATAATTTATTAATTACGTTCCACTCTACTAAAAGAACGTAACTGCACTCTTAGTCTAATCGCAATTACTGGAGTCAATAATTATATCCATTAATTGATCAATCCAACAAATTACCCCCGTCGATCAATATAATACTTTGAATGAGGCAGTATGACCACAGTGCCCCTCATTCAAATCCTCAATTCTCATCTTCAATTTGACAGTACCATGTGATTATGCCACACTTACAAATTGAATTAATAGAGACTATTGAATTACTGAGCTCAGATTTAACTGTCCCTTAGAAGAACTCATGAGGAAATGATCTTGCCTATTAAAGGTGACGGATTCCATATTGCATAACAATTATTTCATATTTATTTCACTTTAATTCCCAAGATGCCGGGATATTGATTATCTAGTTAATCTCACTCTTTGGAAATTCAAAGAACTTCAAGTTAGTAAATATAACTAATTATTTGCTTAGGATTAAGATATTATGTACGACAATCTTTTAATATTTTATTTGTATGGTCTATTCCACAAATAAATATTGATGGTTCATCCAATATATCAAAATATATCCTTAATTTTATTACCAAAGTCAAAGACAGACTTTAATAAAATTAAGACGATCTTCCAAAATAAATTACCCAAATTTATTTTAGATCGCGGACAATTTATTTCGAATTAAATTATAAATCAAATCTTTCTATGTTTAACAAATAAACACTTGATTTATAATATCTAAATAATTCGTGAACAAAACAGGCTCATACAAAATTCATACATATAAATATATAAAGATATACTTTATTTAATTTCAAAAAATACAAATATTGTATTTACTCGATGGGCATATCTAACAAAAATCCTCCCACTTGTCCTAGAGTAAATGGGACATGTCAGAAATACCCATACTTTCTATATGACTTCCAAAAATAGTTACAGGTAAATATTTAGTAAAAGGATCAGCAAGATTTTTAGCAGAAGAAATCTTGTACACTTCTACATCTCCACGTTGAACGATTTCCCTAAGTAGGTGATATTTACGTTCAATGTGTTTACCACGCTGATGGCTGCGTGGTTCTTTTGCATTTGCCACTGCACCACTGTTATCATAGTATAAATTTATGGCTTGAGATGCAGAAGGAACCACTTCAAGTTCTATCAAGAACTTCTTCAACCATACTGCCTCTTTAGCTGCTTCACAAGCTGCCACATATTCGGGTTCCATTGTAGAGTCAGCAATACAAGATTGTCTGATACTTCTCCACACAACTGCACCACCACCTAAAGTGAAAACAGAGTCTGAGGTGGACTTGCGAAGATCTCTATCAGCTTGAAAATCAGAATCAGTGTAACCTATAGGTACCAACTCTGGAGTTGAGTAAACTAGCATATATCATCGAGTTCTGCGAAGATACTTGAATATATACTTGACTAATGTCCAATGTTCTGGTCCTAGGTTTGACTGATATCTACTGACCATCCCAATAGCATGATAAATGTCTGGACGAGTACAAAGCATAGCATACATGAGACTTCTTACAGCTGATGCATAAGGAACTCGTTTCATGTACTCAATCTCATTAGGAGTTTTAGGACCATGCTTCTGAGATAACTGAATTCCATGTCTGAAAGGTAATTGACCTTTCTTGGAATTTTGCATAGAAAATCTCGTCAGTATTTTGTCAATATATGAAACTTGGGATAAAGCTATCTGTTTGTTCTTTCTATCCTGAAGGATCTGAATGCCCAAAACATATTTTGCTTCTCCCAAGTCCTTCATATCAAACTGTTTACCCAACCAACTTTTAACCAATGTTAATGTTCTTACATCATTTCCAATGAGAAGGATGTCATCAACATACCGTATGAGAAAAATCACCTTACCATCTATAATTCTCTTATAGACACAAGGTTCATCAGGATGCTAATCAAAACCATAAGTTTTAATGGCTTGATCAAATCTGATATTCCAAGATCTAGACGCTTGTTTAAGCCCATATATGGACTTATTCAGCTTACAAACTTTTTGTTCTTGACCTTCTTGGATAAAATCATCTGGCTGTACCATGTAGATACATTCGTCAAGATTTCCATTAAGGAAAGCTGTCTTGACGTCATTTTGCCATACATTATAATCGAAGTGAGTTGCAATGGATAAGAGGATTCTTATAGACTTTAGCATGGCCACAGGCGAGAAGGTTTCCTCATAATCAATACATTCTCGTTGGGTATAACCCTTAGCAACCAATCTAGTTTTGAAAGTTTCCACTTTCCCATCTACTCATTTCTTTCCTTTGTAGACCCATTTGCACCCAATAGGTTTTACCCCATTAGGCAAGTCCACAAGTTCCCAGACGGAGTTAGTGTACATGTAATTCATTTCTGAATCCATTGCACTCTTCCAATGGTCTGCGTCTATGTCCTCTACAGCTTCTTTATACGTGGCAGAATCCTCTTCTTTCTCAAAAGTGACTGCTTGAAAAGCTTCTCCATAGAATAAGTATCTAGAGGGACGTCGAATGACTCTCCCACTACGTCTAAGCTGTAGAGGTTCCTGGATGATTGGACTTTCCTCCTCCTCGTTGACTGGAACTACATCTGCTGATTCCTCAACGACTGGATTTTGAATAGGGGTAGGAGGTTCTTCCACTCTATGTGCCGAAGAGCCAGTGGGTATAGAAGGTATAACATCTATTTCTCTCCCACTGGAATCTGGCATGTTAAGCAATATAGATACGAATCCTCCACGTGAATCTTGAGTATGGGTTTCAGTAATCATTTGCTTGGGATTATCTCCCGTGGTTTCTTCCAAAATAACCCTACTTTTAGATCCTCGTTCTTCTATGTACTTGTCCTCTAAGAAAATTTCATTTGTACTTACAAATATTTTCTTATCTTGAGGACTATAGAAGTAGTATCCCCTTGTTCCTTTTGGATACCCAACAAACAAACATAAATTTGATCGTGATTCCATCTTATCCATCTTTCCCTTTAGCACATATGCAGGACAATCCCAAATCTGGATGTGTGTCAAATTAGGCTTCCCCCCATTCCACAATTCCAATGGAGTCTTACGGACAGACTTTGATGGAACCATATTCAATATATATGTCGCAGTTTGTATAGCATACCCCCAAAAGGATGTACTGAGTGTAGAGAAGCCTAGCATTGTTCTGACCATGTCTAACAAGGTCTTGTTTCTCCTTTCTGCCACTCCATTTTGTTGAGGAGTGCCAAGTGCACTTAGTTGGGATAAAATTTCATTTTCTGACAAATATGATCTAAAGTCATGGGATAAATATTCTCTACCTCGATCTGATCGAAGTGTCTTAATGTTCTTTCCTAACTGCTTCTCAGTCTCAGCCTTAAATTCTTTGATTTTTTCTAAGGCATCAGACTTATGAGTCATTAGGTAAACATAGTCATATCTTGAGTAATAATCCGTAAAAGTAATGAAATACTCATATCCACCTCTAGCTTGGACACTAATTGGTCCACATACATCAGAGTGCACTAATTCTAAGACTTCCTTTACTCTATTTCATTTGGAAGGAAATGATCTTTTGGTCATTTTACCTTCCAAACAAGATTCGCAAACTTGAAGAGGTTCCACCTTTAAGTCACTTAAAGGACCTTCTTTTACAAGTTTTTGAATCCTATTTATATTAATATGACCAAATCTAAGATGCCATAGGAGAGTCTCATTAGTAGGAGATAATTTAATGCGTTTATTAGTTTCAGTATGATATAATGAACTGTTGGTAGGTTTCAAAACATACAGATCATTATTTAAATTTCCACGACATATCAAAGAGTTATTCAAAAATATCTCTACTGAAAATTTATAAAATTTAACAGAATATTTTTGTTTGAATAACAAAGAAACCGAAATCAAATTTCGATAAATGTCGGGAACATAATAACAATCTTTCAAAACCAAGTGTTTATCATCAAAATAAAGATAAATATCTCCAACAGCTCTTGCAGATATCACTGATCCTGTGCCAACCCTTAGAGTATGCTCTCCTTCATTGAGATGTCTGGTTACTTGGAACCCCTGCAATGAATTGCAAACATGATTAATGGTTCCAGAATCTACTATCCAAGTATTTGTAGAATCAACCACTAAACAAGTTTCAATGTAGGATAACTCACCAATACCTTACTTGTGTTTAGCTAAGTAATTTGGGCACTGTGACTTCCAATGTCCCTTTTGCTTACAGTGGAAACATTTGCCTTTGGGCTTTTCATCCACTTTTGCTTTCTTAACCTGCTGCTTAGGCCCTTTATTATTATTAGTCTACTTCTTCTTATTTCCTACTTTGCCCTTAGGCTTGGAAGAGGAAGATCCAGCATGAGATAGAACAAGAGCGTTGCCACTTCCCACTTTTAGGGTTGCATCGGCGCTCTCAAGCTCCTTCATTAACTCTGTAAGAGACATCTCCATCTTGTTCATGTTATAATTAACTTTGAACTGTGAAAACATCTCTGAAAGAGTTTCTAGAGCCATGTAAACCTGAGTCTCAGGCTTAATTTCAACCCCTAAGACCTCTGCCACGTTAAACTGAGCGATCAATTCTAACATATGATCTCTCACGGGCGTTCCAGGTTTCATGCGCATATTCATTATGCGCCTCATTGCTGCTTGACGGGCCTGACGTCCTTTGTGCTCAAACATTTGCTGGAGGCTTCTCATGATGTCTGCAGCGGTTATCATATTTTCATGTTTCTGCTGCAACACATTTGAGATAGATCCCAAAATGTAGCAACAAGTCATCTCATCAGAACTCAACCACTTATCATAAGCCTCCTTTTGTTCGCGCGTGGACTGTTCAGTAGGCTTAGCAGGACACGGTTCAATTAGTACATATTTGAGCTTCTCAGCAGTGAGTACAATTATGAAGTTCCTTTTCCAATCAATAAAATTTTCTCCAACCAGTTGGTTCTTTGTTAAAATTTGGGATAAAGTGTTGGAAGTCATTTTTCTGAAATTAAATAAAATAAAACATATGAGCCATTTATCATATCATGATGCATGATCAATATAAAATGGTATGATGCATGATCAATATGATAATATTTTAAGTAGTAATAGAAACTACTATCAAAATATGACAACCTAAAACTCTACAGTAATATGTACCTCTATAGGAGATAACAATGTAACTTATAATTAGGTCAAGATCCACAACCTAAAACCCCAAAGTAATATGCACCTCTATAAGAGATAACAATATAACTTATAGTTAGGCCTGGATCATCCCACCAAAATTAATATATCTTGCATCTAAACGCAATATTAATTTTAGTGTTATTAATATTTTGGCCATCATAGACATTATTTGGATATTCTATAGGAAGTCCTTATAATGTCTTTGATTTAAGTGTAACCCCTATATTCAAAATTTATTATTATTATTTTTAATATAAAGTTTTCAATCCAACCACATCACCTATAGGGTAATTATGAATAAATTAAATCAAATAATAATAATAATAATAATAATAACAACAACAACAACAACAACAACAACAACAACAACAACAATAATAATAATAATAATAATAATAATAATAATAATAATTAAAGTTTTGATATCCAATCTAATAACCAATAAAACGTAACCTTCCTATAGGGAGACCATTTAAAATGGCACGAAACAAACGTCAATTTTACTAATGGGCTTATAGGGGAGGCCAAAAGTTAATTAAAATTAACCATTTCACACTTAATTTTTTTTAATAAATTAATAAAAATATTAATTTATTTATGCATAACTAAATAGTACCTAGAGCGGTGTTAATGCAAACTATATGGCATGTTAACATGAATGATACATAATTCAATCAAAATTAAATAGTAAAAACTATAAAATAAAAATAATTTTATGGCCAACCCAGACTCAAAAATAAAATTACAAAATTACAATTGAAAATTTAATTTGCTAACAAAATAGTCAACCTTCAATCTTCTATAATATTAATTTGTTGCGGCAATCTTAGGTCACATGATCTGCAGTGGTGTAGTGGTTAGATTCTTGTACTTTAAAGTTAGAGGTCTTGGGATCAAATCCCACCTTAACCACTTTGTACTCTTTTTCTTTTTAATTAAAGGGAGCACAAGCTGGCCCAGCCACTGGACTATGGCTCCAGCCCAGATCTCTGGGCTGTGGCAACTGGATCTGCTGGCACATTTCTGGGCCAGCCCAGTTCCAGCCACAAGCCATCTCCAACATTCTCTGCGCAGTCTTCTTCGGGCAATCAACGAATTTCTCCTTTGCGCAGTCTTCTTTCCAAATTGGCGAACGATAGCTTGTGCGATTACATTCTTTCTTTTTTTTTTTAACATAAAAAAAATAAAATAAACCAAAAGAAAAATCAAAAGGGAAATACGGAGACGTAATCCATCCCTTTTGTTACAAGACTCGATAATATTTATATATATTCACCGAATAAAAATTATGGCCATAAAATTATTTTGAACAGAATTAATCAAATTATTCATCATGAATATAAATGTATTATTCCTACACCGGTCAACTAAATATATGTATAAAAAATTTAATTTTATCACATAAACACATATCAAAACTTGGCTCTGATACCAATTGCTAGTGAATAGGATAACATGCTCGTGTGTTAACCAGATTAAACCTTGAAAATACGTGAAAACGGATCATACCTTTGTAGATATTGTCTTCACCTATACGATTCTTGAAGTCTTTGGCCTTCTAGTAATGCTCCAGACCCCCAAATCTTTTTCAATGTAATCTCCTTGGACTAGAAAATTGCTAATCGTATTTTGTTTCTCTCTTTGTTGAGGGTGGATTCACACAAAAATTGAGAGAAAAACCTGTCTCTCTGAAATGGAGTTATATCTCAATATGTATATTGGATTCTATCTCATAATACAAATCCTAATAGAATAAGAAAAGTATAGTTGAATACAATTATTTCCACTTATCCTATTCTATTTAAAATACGAGTTTCCTGCAATTTTCATTAATAAATTATAATTTATTATTGTCTCATAATTAGAAGCCACGGAAGGGATCTGACTGGATACAATTAGACTAAGCTCCAATAAATTATTTTGTCAATAAAAATAATTTATTAATTACGTTCTACTCCACTAAAAGAACGTAACTGCACTCTTAGTCTAATTACAATTATTAGAGTCAATAATTATATCCATTAATTGATTTATCTAACAATATCTCCCTGCCATACCAGGAGATATATCCATTAAAGAACTATGACTCCTCTTCTGCTGTTTAAGTCTTCTTTTTCTTTTTCTTTTTTATTTTCCACGTTTATAATTCACACTTTCTGAATTCAAATTTTCAGTCCAGGCATCATGACGTAGCTCTCGAGTCCATGAATTGTTCGAGAAGAAACCCACTTGGTATAGGCGGGGGATGTCTACGCCTTCCCAAAAGACGGATAGATGGAGGGTGTAGATGATTGTCGCTTTATCTCTGCTATTCTGTTTTTTTTTTTTTAACCTTACATTCAATATCTGCTTATGTTGTTTTCAAGACTATATTTACTGGAGTTACCTAATAGATTTCTCAAAGCTTTTCAGACAATTATTTACTTTATTTCTATCTATAGTCTAATCCAAAATAGTTACTGATGGGTTTTGATATTATTATTTATGTTTTGATATATATTATTTATTTTTTATATAGAAAAAATACGGTGCTACATGCGGAGAACTTGCAAATATAATTTGCATAATGTTGTTATTTATAATAACAAAATTAACTTGCATAATTTGAAATTTTGCATAATTATTTACATAATTTGTAATTGAACTAGAGAATTTAACCACCTTATATGCAAAGTCGTGCCATGCCCAGTTGCACCATGGCTTCACATGCAGGAAGCAAAGAAGGCTGTAAAGATCTTCCAAATTGTTCTGCAACAATTGGAAAATGCTACATAACATACCAAAAACTGGAAAGAAGCAGAAAAATCAGTCTTGTCACATGCACAAGTAAAACCTTTGCAGATAGAATTCATAAGGGAAGATACTTTGCTGGAACGGATGTATATATATATATATATATATATATATATATATATATATATATATATTGGCAGAAAACATTATATGTATATAGTATATTACATTTGATATGTGATTCCTCAAGTCTTTGTTGTTGCAAATCGAAATAGAATGGAGGAAGCAAACAGGAGAACATGCATAGGTGTGCCAATAAGACACCATCTACGTTAAGATGATAAAGTGAAGGCTGCTTGTGCAGCTAGAGTCCCTGAGGACTTGATTGTATGAGCTTCATCTACGACTACTCTGTACCAGTACTCAACTCTATGGAAAATGCTGCTATTTTCTCGATCCTCTTGACATATCAAGAATGGTAGTGTTAGGAACATTGGTTTGTCACGAGACGAGCAAGCAGAAATAAGGTAAGAGCCATTAAAAGAAATAGAATCTATTGCTGGAAATATAATACAGAAAGGTTATTGAATTCAGCACTATACCAGATATGAATATGTTACTGAACTCAACACTATCCCAATCACTTCAATCTCCGGAAGTGGTCACATCTTCACTCACAAACGGGTCAATATTTTTTAGCAACCTTAGAACCAACAATAGCACCCCTCACCTTTGTACCTCTCTTAACGATGGGTTAGCTTTTGTCCTGGCTTATCCTCACCTGGCCTTGTCCTGCAAACAGCTCCTTTGAGCTATAGATGGGGCTTCTTCATTTTGGTCCTCCAATTGCCAGCTGACGTCCATACTCATTATCCCCTATCACTGTAAAATCTACCATACTCCTGTTATAGCATATCTCCTCATCACCAACTTCATCATCTTCATATTCTAAGTCATGTAGATCAGCAAAAATTTGAACCGTTTCTAGAACCTTTGCTCAAACAATGTTCTTCAATACCCTTTGATTCAGCAACATCCAAAGTCATTTTTCCTTTCTGAGTTGCAGCAGCATCCATTTTTTTTTTTAACCTCACCACTGCTATGATCCTAAGCATTCACAACTTCATTTCTTTATTACAACTTAATCATCTATTTTTTAGACTTTCTTCCTTCATCATTTGAATTATCTTGTTGAATATTGCTGACCAAGTTCTTGAACAGTTTCCACCAGCCCAACTTCACTGTAAAAGCTGTTGGAAGTTTGGATTTTGTTCCATTTTTCATAGTTTCTTTTACTCTTTTGTTCTTTTTCTTCTCGTCCTCATTACTTGACAGTTCAACTTTATATGCACTTCACAGAAAATCCTGTTTTTATTCAGGTTGCCCTTCTTATCCTTTTCCTTTGGCTTTGGTTTATCAACCACTTTAATTACTATGTCTATTTCCATGTCAGCCCCTTCCCATGTTCTTTGCATAAAATAGTCTAGATGCATTTGTTGAATGCGTCTTCATTAATTAACACAAAATGTAGTAGTGTCCTATATTATCATGGGACACTAAACTCGAATTAGAGACAAAACACACTCACTGAATGTATCCTATGTTAATGAAAGACGCATTCATTGGCCATTTTAGGCCATTTTATACAAACCTCAGATAGACAGGCCAATTTCAGCAGAATGGCCCTTCAAAAACTCGAAATGTATCCCCTTTAAAATCATTTCCCTTAATCTATGACTGATGTTTGCTTTAACCAATTGGCATTGAAGAGGCCTTGATCATACATTGGCTATTTATTTTTTAGTGCCAACAGCTTTAATCCATTCTCTTCGTGGCTTCTTACCCCACCATGTCCTTACACTACCCTTGCAAGGACTGTGAATATCATTCTTGCCTTTCAACTTTCCTTTATCTATACAATTACCAATGGGGGTCAATTGGTTGATTCACATTCCTTTTTGCTCCCTTGCCTATACCTATTCCCTCCTTACCTACTTTATCCCTCATATTTCCAATATTGTCTTATTTGCTGCTCTATAGTGCTTTTAATTGTGGCGGTTCATGTTCATCAAAGTGCAAAAAGAAAACCACTGCTGCCCCTATATTTTCCCCAATGGTAGCCATTTGTAAAGCATCACTATCATTACTCACTAATAGATACTCATCTCTTCCATTATCTCCTATTTTTATAAATAAAATCATACTTTAACTTATAACCTAAATTCTTAACCACTTCATTAAGGTCACATAATGATTACTTATCCACATTACAATAGTGTAGTCTACCTCTCCTCCTACATATATATCTTCCCTACGGATCCTGAAAACAAACCCCCATGCCTGAGTATAACAGTGAGATCTCCTGAATTTGGGATTGTCATTCCAAGTTACATATTAGTGCAATTTATGGTTTTAATTATTTTTAAGACACCTTCAAATATAGGGGGAAAATAACACAAATGAGTATCAAGGCAACAAAAGAATCGACAATAAATAGGATAATCGACAGCATTTAGGACCGCTACTTAGGATCACAACCAAACAATGTCTTAGGCAACACAGAGTAAATTTAGTTTACAACTGACAAATTGGTCTTAACTATATGAAGGAAGCAGAGGGAACAACCTTTGAGAAGAATATTAGAATATGTAAAATAAAAATAAAAATAAGAGTCCACAACACTAGCAGACATATTGGGGTAAGGATTCTATTAATAATACCGGACATATAACCTAAAAGAAGGAACTTTAATACGAAATCGAACGATATTAATGAAGTTTGTATGGAAAATATAAAAATATTAGAGCAACATTTACTATGAAAAGAAGGAGCCACGAAGTCACTAGCCTCCTTTCAATGACTCTGCCTTGAAAATTATTCAAAAGTAAATTTTGTACCACAAATATTTTGCAGCAAGATATATTTATAAAGGACCAATTAGGCTATAATATGGCAACTAGGTTGATCCATTTTAACTAGAGAAAATATAATAAACATTAAAAAGAAAATTGAAAAAGTAAAAAATTAAAGAGGCCGGAAAATATATTTCCTTGTGCGGTCTAGTTTCCAATATAGTCCAATCGTTTTGGGCTCATATAAAGAAGGTGCCCGTATTTATTTCTTTAAAAAAAAAAAAAAAAGCCAAACCGTTTGGATTTGTGGCCATCTCCTTTAGGATCCTTCCTAAAAGTTATAACTGATGGACGCATTACTGATTATTAATAAAGTTATGATTTATGAAAATACAATTAAAGTTGTCTTATAAAATTGTCTCAACTCTTTTTAAGTTCAAGCATTCTCTCTTGTCTCATCTCTAAAAATTATTTAGAAGTTTTAAGTATTATTTATTAATTATTATTATAAAGAAATTAAAATATTTACTGTCTTATTTTTCAAACATTCTTGTGGTATTTTAAAGATAATGCCTTAATGCCTTAACCCTTAGCAAATACTTCGTATAATGGGGACAAATAACACTTTAAGAAAATATTATACACGCCTCAAGAATTTTTTCTCTCTCTCTCTCTTATATTCTCTTGAACTATTCATCAATAGCTATGTGGCGACATCCAGGGGTAGACGGAGGATTATATAATAGGGAGTCAATTAAATTTTTACTTTTTTTATTGAGTTATCATTTTTGTACTCAATACTCTATCGTGAAACTTTAAAGTAAAATAAGAAAACACTTTAAAAAATGAAAAAAAAAATAGTAAGTAAAAGTATGGAACTAATGGACAACTAGATAAGACACAAGTTGAGGATTCTAAAAAAAGTTATTTAGTTACATATGATTAATTTTTTTTAATAATATTTTTATCTTGATATAGACATTTGTTTTCCTTATGATTGGTTTGAACTTTTTTTATTTTTAAATTATTTATTATAGGCTCTTTTTTTTAATTCTTATAGTATAATTTATTTGTAGATTTTGTGCATTTAAATTTAGTATTAATAATAAAATATTCTTATTTTTTAATTATTAGATTTGTTGAGTTTAAATTTTGTTTATTTTTATTTTTTTAATTATTAAACTATTATTTAAAATTATTTTTAATTTTTGAGAGGTTAAAATATAATTTAATATATATATATATATATTATATTCGTATATATAAAATATTAGGGGTTTTTAAAAAGTTGGCCGAGGCCATGCTCCCCGGTCTCCCAACCCCACCCCCGGTCACTTTTGTCCGCCCCTGGCGGCATCTATTGTGGCTGGTTTCCAATTAATGCCGGTGTCGGTTCCCTCTTCCCTGGTCGTACTTTTGGCTCGGTACGTACTGTATATGTATCCATCCTCCCATGAGTCTTTTCTTTTGTTAACGTTTTTTTTTTTTGTTTTTTAAAGTTTCTTGTTTATAATTGGCTCTTTCTGTATTCAATATTTATTAAATATAAATTCAATTTGCGACCCCCACTAGCTTTGTCCCACTATTATCTTCTCTTTGTGTTTTACTTTATTTTTTTTGCATTCAATATCTATTGTTTTCTAGACGTATATTTACTTGATTTATTTGATAGATTTCTCGAGATTTTTTAAATATTATTTTGTCTGTTTTTATTTATATATCACAATTAACTATTTCATACAGTTTTAAAAAAATTAATTAATCTATTAAATTTATACAATTTTATTTATATATTCCAAAAGTACTCTTGGATTTAATATTTTTCACCACTATTTTCTTACTTTATTTGTTTAACTCTCTCTAAAGTTATTACACTCTCATTTTCTAAAGCTATTTAATACAATGATATAACAGTAAAATTAACATTAATGACACCTAAATTTTTTTAATGTGACATATAAAAAGAGATACCAAAATTTTTTATTTGTGACAGATAAATAGGACGGAGGGAGTAATTATTTTTGTCTACAAAAAATTAGTTTATTTGGTCTCTAAAATTGGTGTTTGTAATATTTTTATCCTTAATTTTTTCTATCATTATAATCTCTAATAATTTTTTCCTGTCATTATGGTCTTTAATTTTTTATTTTTATGGACCATAATGACTAATTTTTAAGTTAGAAAAATAAATATATTATGGACCATAATTGTAAAAAAATTATCAAAAATCATAATAGTAGAAAAAAATATTAAGAACTAAAATATTGCAAATACCAAATGTTATGGATCAAATAAGCTAATTTTTCTTTTTACGCACTATAAATTTGATGCATTGAACAAGTGAAAGATTGCATTGTGTGGTTTTAGGGTATAATTGAATTTGTATTCTTATCAAAATAATAATATTTTTCATTTTTGTGGAAAATAATTTAATAAAATGAATAGATAAGTTTTTTTTAGCTGAATTAGGTTAGTTATTAAAAAGAAAAATAAGTTAACACAGTTAGACCAAAATGGTCTATAGTAACAGAACTATACCTCTAACCTTAGGTGGGTAAAATACAACATACAAAGAAATAAAACAAACACACACCAATCCCCATTCGAAGCGCGACATCCCAAGCCACAACAACTTTGATAAAAAAGAACAAGTAAATATCCCAACTTTTCACTGAATACCTTAAGCAGCAAACCAAAAAACCTTGGATAAATCAACGGTTTTGAGATATGCCTAGGAACCTGAGAAAGGTTAGGAGAAGGACCCAAACAAATATTGGGTTTGAAGAAGGGGAGAGGGGGTGGAAACCCAAAGGGAAAGTTGTAGGATTTGGAAAAAAACAAAGAGCATGCACGGGAGAACAAAGATGGAGAGAAAAATCATGAACAAAGCATAATAGTAGCATGGAAGCTTTAAAATCATATATCTCAGTGCCTTAAACCTTGAAGATTGTAAGAGAATGGATTGGATCACAAAAACCAGCTTCCACCTCCCGTGGGATGACACCTCCGGTTGCCAAAAGAACTGTCAATCTATTTCTTCACCTCCGATGAATACTTGCCTCTTCAATTCTCATAATATAACCCTCCCTAATCCTTGTTGGTGAACACATAAAATGGATTGAGAAGAAAGCCACAGACACACACAAGAGGGAGAGATTTTTATTTTATTTTTCCACACAGAAAGCCAAGAGTCATGAAGCCAAAAAATAATTATTTTGATAATTATAATATCCCCGAGATTTAATATTTCAAACACCCGAATATTATTAACAAAGTAAATTTTGGCTTCTCCCTAAATTCTTCTGAATTGTGTCCGAAAAAGTCCTATGGTCCAAGCTATTGGGCCAAAATAATATTTATTATTTTTCTTGAACCCGAAATGTCCAAAATAATAAACAGTAATTATTTATTCCTTGGGATTAAATAAATAATTAATGTGCCTAAATGAACAAAAAATAATTAAATTTTAATTATTTATTTCTTGGGCTTAATTAAATAAATAACTCAATAAATAATTAAGTATTAATTATTTTCCTCTAGTTTAAGTCCAGGTTAATTTTTTTAATTATTCAAACTGGATTAAGCCCTAAATAATTAATTAACTAATTAAACCAGATAATAAAATTTTCTCAATTTATTTTATTTAAGTCTAATAGTAAATTAGACTTTCTGAATAAAATAAAACCCTTTCTAGCTGAGATTAGTTCTTCAACCCAAAAATAATTAGGACTTACGGGTTATTACGAAGACCAAAAAGACACATCGTCTTGGTTACTAAAATGACCAAAATACCCCTACTATATAAATAACTGTATTTTGCATTTTAAATATTTCCTAATATCACCATAAAGAAATATTAACCCCAAGGACAATACTACATTAGCAAAGTCTTCGACCTACAGGTGAAATGACTAAAATATCCCTCTACACATCGCCGTACATTTTGAGAGGAAGAATTGTACTAACACCCCTCTAAATGATATCTACCATCCTTAGACTTCTAATCCAATGATACATGACTTTGTGGAGTGTTTCCACTTTCCAAGGAAACTACCCTAAAGCAAACATTCAAGTCATGTTTACCAGAATTTAGATCATTCAGACAACCACAAGGGGCAATATAGTGTAGAAATTATCTTGTACAAATCTATCTTAACTAACTAGTCACACATACACAACATGCAAGTATATTAACCCTACGATAGAACCTCAACTGTAACATATTAAAGTACATACTTCCAACTTTGTCAGACCACCAACTCATACTCAATTCGTAGAGTACTAATCCACGCTGTAGCGATAGTAGTCTAGGTTTTTACCATATAGTACTTTTAGAAACCACTACTACTACAGGTCATGTTCTACGTATTCGAAATATGTTTATATCATGAAGTGAGTGGACTACTCACTAGCAAAAGGTAAGACATTCCTCATTTGGAATTCATAACATAATAACATAAATATGATGAGATTCCCATTCTCATCAATTGGTTAAGAATAAATTTTTGTGTGTTTAAATAACCCATGATCCATACCTTACTGTGGAAGATCACCATTTACATGGATCACTTATTTAAACACAATTGGTCTTTTCCAAACGAAAATCGTGCACAAATAAAAATAAATTCACAAACGATTTCTGAAAATAAATTCTTTTATTAAAATATTCGATATTTACATAAAAAACCCAGTCTAGAGGGCATACTTTTCAACAAAAAGTAGTAAAAGAACAAAGTTCAGTTAAGATCTAAGCGCCAGCAAAAACTAGACTTGCATCTGGCCAAACAGTAGAAAACACAATGAAGAAGACAATAAACAGTAAAGAGAAAAGGGTAGGGAGGGGACTGAGTAAAGGGGACTAAAAAAAATGAATATATAACCACTCTTTAATTTTTTTTCATTTCAATATATTTCTTATTACATTTTTATTTTTATTTTTAAATCTAAAAGTATTTGTTAACGGTCAATCCAGTCTTGCGGAGCATCAAAGTCAAATTTCATCGTGCTCGTCACTGTTTTTGGATCCAACTTGACCGGTAGGTGAATCGGTTCTTTAATCAATTTGATTTTTTACTTTGAACTGTTTATTTAAAAATTATATAAAATTGGTGTTGGGAGGGGGGAAGTTGGTTTACATTATTTTATGATAACAAATTAGTATAAAAATTTTAATTTAAATTAGATAATTATTATACATTCTTATTAAGTGTTATTTAAGGCAATTATGTAAATTGAAAAATTAATACAAATTTGTCAAATCAAACAAGATATAGTTATCTAAATCCTTTTTATTCTAAAAATATTGATTAAAAATAAATATCTTAATCGTGTATGATTTTTTTTAATCTTCTTTGATAATAATTGTTCTTGTGCTTTTAGTGGATGAAATTTATTCACCAATCATACTTTTAGGATTTTTTTTTTCAAATATATTATTGTATTTGCTTTAATTTGAATTCATATTATAGTTCATGATTGGTTTTTTAAATTGCTAATTGCCATAAATAATATTTAATTACGATGTGCAATTATCTAATCTAAATTAGATTTTATGTACATTGAACAAATTTGATAAAATAAATATCTTAGCTTATTTGAATTATTGTGTACTCTCGAAGAATATTTATAAAAAAAAAACTTTGATATAGTACTGTTGGAGAATTTCTTTGGGAAGTGAGAATTCCTTTGAAAAGCAATATATATTCCTAGAAAAGCTTATGTTAATCGAGTTTAAATTTATGTTCAGGCTTAATTCGATTATCAAATATTATTAATCAAATTTGAATTAGTTTAGTTGGACTTAATTCCACTCTAAATTTATATTTGAGACTAAACTATTTATCGAAAAATAAATTTGAAAAAACAAATATTTTGCAATAGGATATATTTACGAGACTAATTCGGCTAATATGGCAACAAATTTAATCCATTTTAACCACGAGGGAAGATAATAAACATTCACAAAAAAAAAAGTAAAAATTAAAGAGGCCGGGACCAAGAGTGCGCAGACTCACCCATATGAGCCCTAGTTGCCGATAGGGTCCAATCTCTTGGGCTCATGGGCTCTATTTTACGATCGTTTCTTCTCCCCAACCCGCAATCCAGGCCCAAGAGGCTCATTACTCGCCAAATACCCGAAATTGGATCCGATAACTTTTTCAGGGTTAGAACGGAGGTCCAAGAACAAGAAAGAAAAGAAGCATCACAGAATCTCGTGCCTGTATTTATTCTTTGAGAGAGAGAGAAAAAAAAAAAGAAAGTCAAAGAGTTTGGATTTGTGGACCCCGCCCAAGCTTTAAAAGTATAAAAAATACTATACAAAGGTACAAGTCACGAAAGTGGGCCAGACCCGATAGTGTGAAAGAATCAAAAAATGGAAAAAACACTCAACTTCAACTAGTCAATAGCCCTACTTCCCTTTCCTGTGCCTCTATACTTATTCAAAGCCCCGTACTCCATATACCAGCGAACGGACCACTGCCTGTCTGACTGCTAAGATGGATGTAGAAAGAAACGGATATCTTCTGCCGACCTTTTTCACTTTAACGTTAAAAACCTACTATTTCTACTTTTAGCAGCAATTTTCCTTCTTTTTTTTTTAACAAAACACCGCCAGAAATTATTTTATAGAAAAAGAAACAACAAATTATGTTAATTGAATAGAAAATACAATATCTAATATAAGTTTCAATAAATCATATCTATGCATTTAGGTTTTTTTGAAGTAAAAAATAATTTTGAATTTGAAAAAATATATAAAAATATAATATTTTGTAAATAAGTAATTATTTATGAGAATTGATTCTTTTTTTTTTAAATTATTTAATATATAAATTGTACGTGGAGATTGGAAACCTATATTAGTACTTTGGAAGATGAAATTGCAAAGCTTCGGGCAACATACACCATTGATGGATAATACAGGCTGTAACGGACCCGGACTGAGTACGTTGTTATTATTAAGAGGCCGTAGACGAGGCTAGAGTCCAACCATGTTCTTCCAAAAACGGGTACTACTGAACCTAGATTTTATAGCCACTCAACCAATGCTGGAGTGAGGACGGGGACGGGTACTTGCCAACCAAGAAAACAAATCCGTTTGAGAATTTTACTGTTTGTATACCATCTCAATTTCATCCTCATCCATTAACGTACTAAACGAGTTATCATCCTTCCTGACATCACTGGACTGGACAATGTTGAGTGAGTGTTGAATTTAACACGTTCCAAGGCTTAGCAGTGAATCTGATATGAATAATCAGCCTCAATCTGTCAAGGTGAAAAATGAACCCCAGAAAGGGAAAAAGCAATAATGTCCGTGAAAGGAAAAGATGCTGCTCGTGCTGGCTCTGGAATTCTCTGTTCAATTTGATTAGAGAGGGAGGGAGGGGTTGTCAAAAGGGTTGGTGGAGAAAGAGCAAATCTATCACATTGTCTCCTTGAAAGAAGGAATCAAAGTAATTACCAAATACTATTACTGAATGGTTAGAAAGGAAAAGGAAAACTGATCACATCTTTCCTGTTGGTTAACAAATCTTCATATCTAAGTTCTAATCAGAATCCAACTAAAGTATTTGCCTTTTTTTTTTTTTAACCCTTCCCTTGTCTAGAAAGGAAAAGGAACCAAAAATTTACTCGGGTAAGTAATTGTTAGGAGATCAAATCAAGGCCTCTATGCTACCTTTCTTTGCCATTTTACAGACGGGGCAAGAATCGATATAGGCTTCACAAACTTGGCACGAACAGAGGTGCCTGCACGGTAGCAAAATAACGCACGAATTCCGAGAATTGCAGCTTTTGCAGATCATCTTTCTCGTTCTGTGTTCTCCGCTTTCTTGCACTGATTCATGCTCCCACTCACCTCCCCTTGGTTGGTCTGCTCTTTTCTCCGTCATAAAATCGCAGCAAGATTCTGCGTCATCAATCCCATTTCCTGATTGACAAGCATTTTCTCTGAGTTGATCTATGGTGTTGTTCAGAGTCATGATGATTGCTTCATTTTCTTTGGCCACCCTTTGCCAGGCTTGGTTCTCAGTCTCCATTTTCAATAAGAAGTCCTCGAGTTCCATTGTCCTATTCACTGCCTTTGCTATTTCTTCATCTTTCTGCCTGAGTAAAATCTGGGTCTCTGATTCGTACTTTTTCAACAGCAATGCCAGTTGTTGCTTTCTCTGTTCTTGCAAGGCCAATCTCAATCTTTCACTCTGTTTCATCAAGAAAGCAAAAACCAAACAAAATTTGAGAAAAAGCAAACTTTGAAACGATTTAAAACAAAAAGAACAAAAAAGAAAAGTTATGAATCCTCACCTGAAGACAGATTAACCGATCGATGTCCAGCCTCTGTTTCTTCATCTGAGGGGCCAGACTCTGATCAAACACCATTGATGGATCGTTACCCGGACGCAAAACATTCTTGTCAAAACAGAAACTTTGATTCCTGTTCTGCTGCTGCATGTTCTGTAACTGCTGAAATTGAACATGGAGGTTTTGTTGCTGCTGTTTTTGTTGTTGTGGATTGAAGAAACTGAACTCGTTGAACCCACAAGCATTCTCCATAAACAAATCTTGAGAACCGCCCAAAGGAAAGCCAAGATTCTCCGCATACAACTGCGCTTGAACGGCCATATTTGTGGACGGACTTTAACCAACCACCAAGACCTCTCTATACCAGTCTCAAATAACCAGTTCTCTATATCCAAAATCAAAAGCCCTCCCTCCCCTCTCTCCCTCTCAGCACCAACAAAGAAAGAAACAACCAAACTGGGCTGTTTATAATCAACAACTTGATTTGTTCTTCAACGATCGACAGCCGAGAAAGAGTACACAATCCTCTCTCCTATGTGTGTTGGCGTTCGTGATATGTTTTGGCGTAAGGCTTAAATTTTGGGGAACATATAAAAAACAAAGTCTGCCGGGTGCGCCCTCATGTGTTTATATATATACATTGAATAATTTGAAGGTGTGATGTGATTTTTTTTTTTATTTTTTTATACTAATAGATAATTGTTATTCAATGAATTAAAAGTAACTGAAAACTGAAAAAGGCCGGAAAAGGTGGGACCCATTCACACAACACTTTTTTTTTTTTTTTTTAATTTCCGTTCTTGTGATGCCTTTACCTATAAAAACACTGGCAACTCGGGATGGGGAATCGGTAAATGGTAAGCATTATGCATCATGCCACATGCATATTTTCTGACCAATTCATATATTTTTTTTTCCACGGGAAAGTTTTTAAATATTGTTCTTTCTTTAGAAAATACTATTTACAATTTATTTAAAACTCGTGGTTTGTAAAAACTAAATGTACCAAAACAATTTTATTTTTATAAAATTGATAAGTAAGAAAATTTTAATGAGAGAGATATTAGAATGATCTTTTTTTTTTTTTATAAAGAAAGCATTTAGATAGACTTGAATTTAATAAATTATTATACTAAAAATTTGTATTTAATATTTTTTATCTTTTAAACAGGTATAATTTTTTTCTGCATATAGCTTGGCAATTTTGATTTATGTAAATATTTTTAGTATTAATTTGTATTCAGTAAGTTTGTTTCCTTTTTCCTTGCTAAGGATTTATATATTTCTTACTACGTCCATATAATGGCTGTATTAATTTTTTTACCGTTAAAAAATAATCAAAGGAAAAAGGGAAAAAAGGAAATCCAATGGGCCACCAATTAAAAGTTAATGACAGCTGTTCCGGTAATTACTGCATTTAACCCATGGCTAATTAGATTTACCAAACTGAATGCCTTGTTTTGGTGAACTAAAATTTTATGAACCACGAGTTTTAAATCGTTGTACCATTTACACGTTATTATACTTTTAAAAAAAAGTCAAATCTATTGAAATTTATGGTTCATAAAGGCCACGAGGAATGATTATTTATACATACTTCATCAGCACCAAGTATAAAATTAAAAATTTATAAAACATTGTATTTTCCAAAATGGTAAAGTATTTTAATTCATATAATTTACGAAAATTGAATAAAGAAGTGTTTTTTTTATTATCAAATAATTGTTACATGTGCTATTAAAAAAAATAATTGTCACATTTAGATGATTCATAAAAAGTAAAAAAAGGTTTAATATTACAGAGTTTTAATAAAAATATTGAATTATTCTTATTAAAATTTATACAATTCATTTGAAAACGAAAGATCAATCTATTTAATGATTTATTAAATAATAAATATATAATTAGAAAATAATAATAATAAATGTATATTTAATTTAAAAAAGATACCATATAATTATACATGAAAAAAATTCAAAAGCCATAGATATTAAAGAAGAAAAGGAATAACTACTAAAAAGGCATAATATTTTAATATATATAATTTCTGAAAACTGAATAAGGTATTCTTTCTTCCATTATCAAATAATTGTCACATTTTAAAATTTTCACAAGAGTAGAAAATGTCTAATGTCTACAGAATTAAAATAGTCGTATTGAAAATTATAAATTTAGTTTGAAAATCAAACACTAATTTATGTTGTGAGTTATTAGAATAATATATATGTATATATATATGTATATATATATATATATATATATATTAATGGTACAATTAAATAACAATAAATATATTTTTAATTTAAAAAACATATAATTATAATAATAATTTTTTTTAAAAAAAAGAGGTATCTGAAAACCAATAGATATTAGCCAAGAAAACGAGTAAGTACTAAGAATCTTCCAAACCTAATAGTACTTCCCTCTTCTCCTTATCCTTTTTTTTTTTTTTTTGGGGGGGGGTGGAGAGGGGTGCAGATACTCCTTATCTCTTTTGTTGGGCAGGTAAAAAGTCTTGGATACGAAATCAATAAATAATTAAGCAAAATTTAAGGAATTACTTACCAGTTTTTTTTTTTTTTTTTTTGGAAATTTGAACTCAATAATAATGGGAACCGATAAAATAAAGCCTTGAAGATTGATATGATGGAAAATTTTCACTAAACGCGTTCTAACTTATCGTAATTAAAGTTGTATTTGACTCTAATTAATGTCTTCCAAAGTAGAGAAGATGTTACCTATTAGCCCAGGCTTTCCTAATTAATCTTCAGTTGTCATAATCTAATTTTAATATTCATATTTTTGATTATGATAATGAATAATCTTAGCCAATAAGAACTAAGTACATTGAATCCTACCCAAATTAGTTACACGATATTTTTAGAGACAATAAAATTACAAAAGATTTGAAATATCCAAAAGAAAAAGTTGAAGTCATAAATGCAAGAGTTAGATTAAGCTCACGCTTATCATGAACAACTATAGTCCTACCTTTATTCCTCCCCCTCCCTGCCCCATCAAACCCCACCCCTCTCCCCCAAAAAAAAAAAAATCTTATCATTTATTGATATAGGTCGAGACTTAGATATATAAAATTTATTCAAGGTGTATAACTCATAGAGAAGTGTTCATGAATAACTTGTGGACGATGTAGTTCGAGTTTGATGATTAGAAGTTATTCGAATGAGTTAAGTAGGTAAATTTTACATTAAATTTGATAATTTTTATTGAATGAAATTACATTTAATACTCCAACAACTACTTTTATCCATATCTATTTTTTAAAATTATTTTTAATAGTTACAAGACGCGTTATACTAATATGATATATACAATCACGAAATATAAGTATACTTACATCTAATTATCAATATATTAATCGAAAGGCCTCAATTTAAACCGATAATAAATATTAAGGTAATTATGATTCAAATTTAAATTCACATATAATAATAATAATAAAACTAAATATTTGTACTAAAAAAATTAATAAGTTTTAGTTTTTGCTTACCTTGAATTGGTCTCAATAAGTGATAGAAACCAATCTTTGGTAGCCTTGACAGGTGAAAGTTTGGCTCTATACTAGAGGACAAGCTAAGCTCAAATCAAAATCAAGAATAAAAATAAGAAACACAAGGGAAAGGGATTGAACATTAAAGATTTGCTTTTATTTATTTATTTATTTATTTTTGGCTTTTTCGACTTTTGAGTGCATGCCTTTTTGGTCCCAATAAATAATCTCGATTATTGAATGAAAGCAACTCGTTCCTACCATTTGCAATTTCCATGCTTTGCATGCACTATGCCTTGCCACAAACATATGTTGCATTTACCTTTTGCTTTCTATAAGCTCAAGAAAAAAAAGGTCCAAAGGTGACCATCGTTGTCTACTTAGTGTATGGTAATCTATGCAGCCCAAAATTGAAGTAATGCTTTGGCCTGCCGTCCACTAAGCGTTAGCTATGATTTCAACTCATACTTAATTGAATTAATGTGACATTAGCCTATGATTTTTACAAGACGTAGTTTTGTGGCATTTGCCAATGTCCCACCATGCCATAGGGCTATGAAAAAGTCTTGGACTTAGATGAATTGAGATTTGGCCGTCATGCATGACTTGCTAGAGGTGGGAGGAGATTGATTCTAATGGTTGACGACCTAAAGTTGATGCTTCATAAATTATCTCATCAATTTATTACAATATTTATTACTCATTCTGTTACAAAATATTTGTTTATGAAACTCTTTATACACAAATTAAAAGTGTTAAAAATAATACTATAATTCAGATAAATTTCATATTTTAATCATATTAAAAATACAAAAATTATTGGTTGGTGAAAATTTTTAAAAAGTAAGAAGAAAAAAGAGTTTTGAAAAGTTATATAATTGATTTAGAATAAATAGGAATAAAATGAGAAGAAGTTGATCATTAATTCTAGAAATATGTACATAAACATATATTATTTTGAAACAAAATAAAAAAATTTTACGAATATTTATTTTGAAACGAAGGAAGTAACACTCTTTAAGTTTCAAATTTACAAGAATAAGTCTCTTTCTAGAACTATCTTATATCAACAGACCCTTCTAACTAATTGAATTAATTATCGTATTATTAAATTTTAACTTTTGTTACATGGTCATCTGTGTATTAGCACTCGCACTTTGTTTTCTTTCAACTTAAGAGCGAAATAGTACTCCCTTCATCTTAAAAAGGATGTCAAAATTTTCTATTTTTATTGTATCAAAATACTTGTCAATTTTACAAATCAAGAATGCATTTATTACGTATATTCCTAATTTACCTCTATTTCAACTACTTAATAAATATTTAACTCATTAAATATGTGTATTCTCAATCTAATTAATAAAAATTTACTTTTATTCAGGGATATAATAGTCATTTTTTATTATAATTATATAAATTTTTAGTAATTCTTTAATCTGTGTGTCATTTACTAAATTGACATTCTTTTTAGAACGAAAGGAGTATTGTTGTGTACTTACATTGTAATTTTAATCTAATCTCAAACTTCAATTCAATTAAAAATTTTAATTTAAATAATTTTTATTTTTTAAAAAATTATAATTTACTCGTAACATATTATATTATCTCTATATATTTTTAAATCTTTTTCAATTCAAACAAATTATTCTAGAGATGGAGAGGGGGGAAGAGAGAGAGACGTAGACACACAGACAGGATTGTTAAGATTGTTAAGTAATTGTCAAAATATTTACCTGTAACTAACGAGATTCACGCTAATGACTTTGCAAAAAAATGTACAAAAAGGAAAAGAAGAAGAAAAGAATAAGTGTAAGAAAACTTTGGTGATATGTATGTAGAATTAGTCGTGGAAGAATGGTCCACCAGAAATCTAGGGAAATCCTCATTACATTTCCCCATGTCCTATCAGTGTCATAGCAAGACGGATGCTTCCTATGCGCTTACAAAGAAATGCATCGCCTTTTCTCTGAAAAACAAAAACACATAGTGTTTGCCGTAGCCAGTGGAAACTGGAAAGGCAATGAATGAATGAATGAATGGAACTACAGAAAATGAAATTGAAGGGAGGGCCCATGTGCTGGCCACCTACTCTAAGATCCCATGACTGCTCCTTCCGGGCTCGGGCGTCTTTATCTACAATCCATGTGAAAGCACCAAATTAACACGTTCCCTTGGACATGCACAAGTTTGAACTACTTACCACCTTTCTCTCTCTGTGCATTGACTCAGAAACAAACAGAGGATTACTAGTATTTTATTGCTCTGCCACCGGTCCATATGTGCATTGTAGGCTGACACTGAAACCCCTTATGAGTGGTGTGGTCAGTGGTCAGTGTCTCGGCCCTCGGTGCGGGTGGTGTATTTTATCTGGTGAACTGTTTGAGGGAAGCCAAAAATCCCATTTCTCGTGTTCGACGAAAAGTCCCAAAGAGTGCAACTTCCCAACCACTTCTCCCATTTGTTTTGTTTTAACCTTTCTGCAAAGTGATGACAAGGGACAGTCTTTCTTTCTTTGCTTCGCTAGCTCCTCCCACTACTGCACGATAGTTATCGAACTTGACTACTTTCTCAAATATTTCCACACGCAAAGCATTCCATCACGCTTAACCCCACTTCCCACGATATACTAACACAAGTACTCATCATACTAAGCTCGTCTTTGGTTAAAGACCTTCTCTTTTCTCTATTATGCTTGTTAAATTTGTGTAGATTAGATTCTGTTTGGATCTGTTTTTATATTGTTGTGGATTTGATCATGTAACATGAATCTTGTATTCGTATGATTATTGTACATTAAATAAGCCTTTAAAGCCCGATTTCTTCAACCTAATCTAGGTGAAAAAGGAAATAGAGTTATTGCTTAGCTACTAAAAAATGGTCATGAAACCCCTAAATAAGGTAGAGGCACTTGCACAACTGGGCCAATGGAGTGCAGCAGGAATCCCTGATGGGATTAGGTCGGAGATCACTAAATACGGCTCAAGGATCCTTTGTTTGATGGTTGTGGTTAAGAAAGCAACGTTCCCATTTGAAAAGGTAAACCGTCTTGTTATGCCTTTACCACTTCTCCAATTTTTGTTTTGGTTGGGGGGGTTATATATTTGGAGAACAGCCCATTCATTACTTCAAAGAAAACTTTGAAGGAAAAAAATTGCACAAGTTTTGGTTCCTTTTCACTTCCAAGTTCATGATTACACCAACATTTCTAACTTGAAAATGGAAATTTAGCCGCCCCCCAACCAAAAAAAAAGTAAAAAAAAAGTAGACAATGGCAAAGTGTAATAATGAGACAAAGCACATATTGATTGGTTTTTACTTTCATGTATCTACCCCTTGAGATAGAAAATCGACAAATATGAAAGAAAAAAGAAGTCCTGTTGAGACAGGCCGATGTTCTCTACTGAGTAAAATGAAAAACAGAGTCAGGAGGACCACCCCGAATGCTGTTAGATATCACATGGACTGGCTCCTCTGTTTCCCATGCTCAATTCTGTTTCGACTCCAACTTTGATAAGAAGGCTCCAAAATATGGACGCTCCTAACTGATCTTAGCCGAAAGAAAAGACCCCAATAAACTATAGTAGAATTCTATTGTGGAATATGCTCTTTCTACTATCTCTTTGCGTGTCTCTATTTCTGCAGCAGCCATTTATTAGCCCTTTTCGTTTTTTTTTTTTTCAAATAGTCGAGCACATCCAAATTGTGACATGAAAAACGAGTGGTGCTACATCATCTTTTGTCTTGTATCCTTGCTCATTTTTCCATTTTTTATGGGGGGGGGGGGGGGCGGGGAGGAAAATTGTATTTGTTTGGATCAACATAGGCAAATCCAAAGTTGTAGTTTATATTATTACTGCCATTGACAATTTCAAGGTTCGTGTACTCGGTTGTAAACTTTTCTTCTCTTGCTTTCCAAAATAGAACAATCAAGAACTATAACTTCGAGGGCAATGTATCTATTTTTTTAATTTTTATATATCAAAGGTTAAAATGTGTATCAAATTTAATATATTTGTTTAGAATATTTATCCAAAAATGGTCACTGTAAATCTACATAAAATGACATAGAAAACAATCTTAATTAGCTTTTGTTCCCCCAATTAATTCCCCAAGAAATGACCATGCCTCCAATACAGCCATGCAGTGAAAATGTTGCTCACCTAAGAACTTAAAAAAATAATTATTATAAATCTAGATATGAAGCTGCTCTGGAAAAACGACAAAGGCATCTATTCATTGTTGTACAAATTGGCATGGCATGGTAATGAACTGATCAATTAGTCGGAACTTTGTCGTCTTTATTTTTATTATTATTATTATTATTTTTCCTGTTGGAGGGGGGGGGAGAGAGGAGGAGGAGTGGTTGCGGGAGTGGTCATGTTATGTGATGCGAGGTCCTCGAAATCAATGAGAGAAACCCCACAATTACTCCCATAACGAAGGGAGGCATTGGCCTGGGTTAATGAGACCTTGCCAGACAGGTGATTTCACATTCCATGTTCTCCCTCATTTTGTGATCTTTCTTTAGTCAGTGAGTTGTATCGTCCTGTTCTCTCTTCTGATCATCGTGATGTTGAAAAGAGAAAATAATTGATTTTTGGAGTTCCACATCTTCCTTCCCGGCTCCCACCATCCCGTCCGTGTTTGACCAAATTGAATAAGTAGATGATTTTGATATTTGGTCCCATGATATGGTACTACTATCAAAAGAAGAAACAAACACTGAATGAACCTCGCAGCAAGAATCACAAGTCACCACCCTACTTTTCTTCACATATATTGGTATTCATATTCATTCACTCACCTTTTCTCCAAAGTAAACAATCCATTTCAATCTTTTTGTTTCATCAAATTTGACCTTTTCTTGGTTTCCAAGAACTTTACTGCCAATGTCATTGTCATATAAGGTGTTTTTTGATCATTCTTGTCCCAAGAATGTGATTTGCTTTTTCTTTTTCAATGTACTTCCAAGACTAGTTGTACCATCGCTTTAAAATTATTCCATCTTCTGCTTGAAAATTCAACCCCGAGCAATCGCATAGACAAGATTTGTTTCTCCCGTGCTAATCACCGGCTTATGCGCGTAATCAAGTCACAAAGTATAATTTTGCCAACCTATTTGAAATAAAAGGGAACCCAAAGAAAGAAACAGATGCACAGGGTGAAAAAAGAATCAACCCAAACAGAGTCTCTGTTTCCCTCCCATTATGATGGCACCTTTGACCTTCTAGGATTCCCCTTTTTCCATTGAGCCACATAGAAAAAAGGGGGGGATGCTCCGTCCTAATCAAAGAAACCATTTTTTCCGAGTACTTTTCACAAACATTTGAAATGCAAACAAACAAGCAATGTCTACGATTCATTGAGGTGCCATCTCTGACCTTCTTTGCTTGTATTGATTTGATGATGATGATGATGATATTATTTCATTAGACAATTGAGATGGATGAATCGTTTTACCTTTCTTTCTTTGGCTGACGAGAGGGAGCAGGCCTATTATGTTATACACGAAATTGCTGGAACAAATTTAAGGCTTGCTGACAGTGGGGGTTGAAGGCATTTAATCGTACGCAACCTCGAAAGAGACTCTTTATTCCAACATTAACGTAGCTAAGGGGTGGTCAAGAAGTAGCCCTTGATCGGGGATATTATCTACTAAGTGTAAACTTTTAATAATTAATCGAAATGAAAAAAAAATAATATTTGTAAAATTTTAAAGAAAAAAAAGATTGAAATTATCTTTATTATAATCGTATATTTAAAAATAATAATTAATCTATTATTAATTTTACAAAATAATAAAAAACATTCTTAATAGTTCCTTAAAATATCTATGCATTTCCTTATTTTGCAATCTGCTATGTGTTTTTAAACTGTGTTAAGTAAGTTCCTCCACACTTGAGAGTTAAACTTAATTTTCTAATGGGTTTGGTAGGTTTAACTCATAGTTTACTATTTCATAAGAATATTTTTAATTAATTAAATTATTACATTATTACTATTTATATAAAGAATTCTACCTAGTGCATGCGAAATTAAGGAAACCAAATTGGCCAGGTATTTATCAATTTGTTTTGAAATCATTTCATTTGATTGAGAATGATTATTCTTTTTTGATACATTAACGAAAAAAGAACATATCTTTATTAGATCATTACATGTGTTGAACTTTTTTTCTTAGGGTAATGAGTAAAATAAGATATTGCATGTAACAAAATGATAGTCTCTGAAATGTGTTTTTTAAATTCTTTGACAGATCCCTCAAAAAAATAAAAAAGAAATTCTTTAGACAGAGAAAGGTTAAAACATGTTATTCATCTCATTTTAGTTATGGCATATTAATTTATTTTCATTTTTTTCCTCTTGTTTGACATAATTGCATTTCTCCAAGTGATCCAAATACTCTTTCTTTATGGGCCTAAAGATTTTCTGTGTAACAAAAAACCATTGGGCCTTTGAAATGTTAGGAGATTCTTGTTGTGTTTTTATTTTGACGTCATTGGGCCTTTAAATAGTTGGCCTGCTTTCGAGCGTTGGAGTTCAATGGTATTCAATGCGTGCGTTGCCATAAAACAGGTGAAAATCCTGTGCACTACAATTTGTTTTTTTTTTTTTTTTTTGATAGAAATGTAAATGTTTTATAGATAGTAGGCCAGAATTTACAAATCACAGCAACCCATAGGTTGCCGAAGACCCAAGTGTCTAGACAAAGAGTGCCTCAAGGACATATCCATTAGTTTCAAACTGAGTCAGAACGAAAGGATACAAAGTAAAAACAGCTCTGTATACAATCGTTTTGACCCTCGCTATCATACGGGCTGGTGAGGCTGGCAGTCCGTCAAACACAATGCGATTTTGGGTGTCCCAGATGGTGTGAACCGTTGCAGCAAGGGCCGAGCATTTAAGCTTGGTGGACCAGGAGGAGCCTCGGGCCTCCTTCGTTAACCACTTCAGAGAGCTGGGCAGAGTAGTCATAGCTCGTCGGATACGCACCCAACGCTTAATGTCGTCCCACACCCGGCTAGTCACCGTACAGCGGAAGAATAAGTGGTGTGAGGATTCCGCCTGCATAGCGCAAAAGGGGCATGTAGGATCTGTAGTGACGAAAGGAAGTCTGTCTTTAGTGCGTAGTCTGCCCAGAGCAGCAAGCCACAGAATGAATGCATGCTTGGGCACAAGCACCTTCCCCCAAACGGTGCGTCCCCACAGGACTCGCGGAGCTGGGGTCCGAAAGAAATCATAGGCCATCCTGGTAAACGACTGAGGGTGGACTGCCCATGACTCCAAAAGAGCAACGGCAGACAACACATCACCAGTGGCAAGCAGAAGTGTGTCCCGGATCTGAAGAAGACGCTTTACCAGACTGGACGAGCCCGGGCTAACGCTTATCGTCCAGACTGAGCGAGTCCCTATATAACGGTGGTGAATCCACTGAACCCAAAGCGTACGCTTGTCCCTATGAATGTCCCAAAGGACGCCAAGAGGGCAGCATTCCATGCCCCCGGCTCCTTAATGCCTAAGCCCCCTTCATCTTTCGGCCTACAGAGGTTCGGCCAGGCCACCATAGAAGACTTGCCGTTCCAAAGGAATTGGCGGGCCATACGGGATAGGTCATTGAGGACGGCTTGTTTTAGGTTTGGTTTAGTTGGAGTGTAAGTAAGAAGAAAAAGGGTAAGGGAAGTAAAATAGAAGGTAAATTTAAATCTAAGATTTACTTTGGAGTGTAAAGAGAGTGTGAAATATATGTGGAAGGAAAATGGATTTATTCCACATCAACTTTTCCTTTCAAATCAGGCGAATTGAATGTAAATTGCAGTTAAAAAACATTTCTATTATAGAGCTCTTCTCTTATAACAATTATATCCTCATATAATATCCCTAGAATCAACCTATGAAACGGTCTTATCATAAGAAATGGGTACAATAGTAATTTGATGATATATTTTTCTCTATTTTCCTTACAACCAAATAAGGAGAGATAAATCATATTTACTTTCTATACACTTTAACTAAATAGAATACAAGTAAATATATTTACTTCCTCTAATAAAAATAAAATGTGTCACTCTTCTTCTCTTTTCCTCCTCTCTCCTTCGCGAACCAAACTTAGCATTACAATTTTTGTTCCTAGGACCCCATAGAGGTTTGGGTTAATTTTAATTTGGTGCTTAAAATAAAATTAAAAAAAAGCAGTTTTGCAACTAGAAAACTCTCGATTCTCGAACTAATACGAGTGATATTTTTCTTTAAAATTTTTGAAATTCTAAATTGATCCATTTCATATTTATCCCTTTTTAACGAATTGGCTAAGATTTGAGCATTTGAGTAGATTAATGTGAAAAAATAAAATAAAATAAAACCGGGACAAGTCTATCATCTTGATTTAGTCATACTGCATGGTTCAATAAATTGATTTGCCAAAAAAAAAAAAAGTAAAAATAAGTAGACTTATACATTTGCCTTTTTTTTTTTTTTAATTAATGTAATCAAACAGTCAAATTTAGATACACCTGTTAGAAACATAAATGAAATAATTTAATTAATAATTTTTAAAATTTTGAAATATTGGTGTCGATTTAATTTAATTGCAAAACATACGTATTTTATAGCAACCAAATTTAAGTTAACCCATTCCATTTTGATGTACAATACAGTAATTAACAAAATAATTCTTACCAGAACATAAGACGTCAAATTCAACATTTATTTTCTTTTATTTTGTAATAGCAAAACATTTTTTTTTAATATAAAAATAGGGAAGTGAATACAGGAATCGTCGTTTACAATGTCAGTGTTGAATACCATCAATTGTGGTATTGCCTCCCATCCCATGCATTGCATGGCCATGCACTTTCACGTGCTCTTAAATGATTTTCCCACCGCTGAGCCAATTTTTGATTTGGAAATGCAAAAGTACACAGCTTCCGACTCTTCTCCCATTCTCAGATGCAATAGATACTTTTAATTAGAAAATCAGTCTGTCACAATATATTTTATTCTATAGTATTTTTATTTATGTAAATGAAAATTATTTTAAAAGAAGTTAAATAAAAATATAAAATTATTGTCAATAAATTTTATTGAGATCTTCTGTTTACACTCGACATATAGAGAAAATAAGTGACGTTTGAAAGATCTTGCTCTATATGAGCTGTAAATGTAACATAATAGTCATATATTTGCTAGATGCGAGAGAGCAAATGGAGAGAAAATGTCTTGTTTTTTTATTTTAAGAGAAAAAGAGCCTAAAGTCAAAATGTTTATGTGTGAGACAGCATTATCATTTCCTTCTGGCTGTTGATCGTGATCTGATTAGATTAATCAATAGTTTATTGATTATTGTTAGTACATTTTTCTAACAATAAAAAAAAAAAAAAGGAATCAGGGTAGATTTTTTATATAATTGACAATCTATCTGCATATCATGATTATAAATATTTGCCACTTGATTTTTTTTTTATTTCCTTGGTTTGGAGTAGTGGCAATAGATGTTGAAATTTAAAGGTTTCAAAATCAGTAGTACTAACAGAAATATAATTCAAAGTATAATTTTAGGTGGTAAAAATATACTAATGGATAACTACTTTCGATATCTAGAATCTATTATTTAGAAAAACAGAGAGTTCGCTGGCGACGTTGCACATCAAGCTAAAATAGGTTAGTTGAAATGAAGGAGTGTTATTGGTATTTTGTGTTATTATAATATGCTTTTAAGTCTAAAAGAAAAGTTCTATAAAATAATCGTAAGACATACTTTATTATATGCTATGAAATGTTAAGCAATTAAAGATGTCATATTTAATAAAGGTAGTTGAGATACGCATGTTACCATAGATGTGTGAGCATATTAGAGAGGATAGGGTGAGAAATGAGATTATTTGAAAAAAAAGTGAGAGTGTCATCCATTGAGAATAAGATGAGAAAAATTATTTGTGTTAATTTGGATATATACAGAGAAGATAGAGTGATACTTCTATTAAGAGGATTAAGGGTTAGAGGCCAGATAGAGAGGCGGGCCGATATAAATAAAGGTTATTTAAAAATATATATTTTTATTAAATTTAGATGAAAGTATGACAGTAGAAAATAATTCATGTAAATGACTAACCTTATATTAATTCTAGTAACCTTATATTAATTCTTGAGATTAAAATTTAATTTTTATTTATTTGTTTGCTCTATTTCCGCCGTTTCTTATCCTATTCGGAGCTGTCATTCTAGAAGACGTGGTTTTATGTGATGACTCTTCTAGGGCTAGCATTCCGAAATGTCAACATTTTGCCGGCCAACCATCTATACATCGATCACTTTCTACGGACCACTCTGTTTAGTTTCCTTTAGTTTTTTTCCATATTGTTTTTTAAAAAAGCTCAAACAATGAGTGATTGTTATTATTCACTAAAAATGTTTATAATTTGGTCTCTTTCTCTCTGCTACACACAGTATAAGGATCATATTCTTAGTTGTAAGATAGCACGTTGCGGGGAAAAAGAAAAAAGAAAAAAATCGAAGAATCAAAATAAGTCCTACAAGATTTAACTTGTTCACTTTGTTTAAGTAAGCTTATGTTTGCAGCAGCAAAAATCACAAGATACCTTACCCGCCTTTGGTTGAAGGGATCGGAAGGGTATCACTTAGGACTTAGGAGCAATTATACACTTTATATTATATCTAATATATTTTATAATATTTCTGATGAGAACTAATGCATTAGTGTTGGTGTAATTATATTAATCTTATAATATCTCTAATATATTAAAAAATATACAATATAATACACCTCATAATATTTTATATATTATGAGTATTATATCTAAGATTGTGACTAATTGTATAAAATTTCACACAATTTGAATCCTTAAAGTGTGAGGCACGGATCCAAGATGTGACACTCCCATCCTGCTCCAATAATATCGCAACAATTTCAGGCAAGATCTAAGTCACTTTTATAAAAATATCAAATAACTCAAAATCTGTATGAAATGTTTATAATAAAATTATAATTTTTCGATCTATTAGGCATAAACCAATAGAAATTCTCTAATCTTAGGGTGAGTTTGGTTGGAGTGAAAGTGGGAAGAAAAAGATGAAGGGAAGTAAAATAGGAAGTAAATGTGTGATTTACTTAGTTTGGTTAGAGTGATTGGAGGGGGGAGAAGTATATGTGGAAGGGAATTGGATCCCTTCCACCTCAAATTTTTCTTCCTCTCTATTTTGGAGGGTTTGGGAAGCAAATGAGGGTTAAAAGACCCTCTTATCCTAGGGTATTTATCTTATTACAATTCTACCATACTTTGCAATTTTTTATGAATCAGCCTTAAGGGTATAATAGTAATTCAATAATTATTTCCTCCCTATATACCTTATAACTAAATAATGAGAGGTAAATCATATTTACTTCCCCTCCACTCCAACCAAATATGATGAAAGTAATTTCATTTACTTCCCCTGATGGAAGTAAAATGTTCCATTCCCCCTCCTCTTTCCCCTTCCCCTTCCCTTCGTGAACCAAACTCACCCTTAATACATTAATGAAATCAAATGGTCTTAAAAATATAAGACAATCGTTATTAGTTATTCGATCGCAAAAACTACTTGTCGAATGGCTAGAAATTGAACTTGTGAGGCTTTTTGTGATATCTCAATCTCATAATGAGAAGTGTGAATAATATATAAAGATATGTTTAAATACTAATTGTCAATTTAAAATATGTATTTTGACTTAGGAAGGAACATCTAAATAATTGACAGTATGTGTTGTCAGACCCATAATCACGCTCCCAAACACGGAGCTTGACACTTTTTCGATTCATATTGAGGTTGCAATGCTGACTTGATAACCCAAGTTCATGGTCAAAATTTCTTTTAATTTGCATCCACACATTTGTTAAATAAGAAAACAAGGTTATGATCTATTTTGGCTTATATAAATTTTTGCAAAAAATTATTTTTTACAAATTTGTTGTGACTTTTATATATAATTTTATGACCTTCATAAATAGGGAGGAGCTAAATTTATACACTTCTAACCTATATCCATACCTTTATCTATTAGTATATATTACTTAGATAAAAGTGTCATTCTCCTATTCTAATTTTAAAATATTATTTTATTTTTAACTTTAAATAAAATAATATATTTTGAACAAATATCAAACTAATCTAAATACATGAAATTATATATAAATTAAATTATTAAACAACAATGACTTATATAAAAATTGAAATTCATATATTTATCATATATTGAGAGTTTTATTTTTTTCATTTTTCTTCTATACTTTGTGAAACTTGTGAAAGTATAGAGTAAGCTAATGTAGTGTTCTATTTGATTAAAAAATTATTAATTTATTTGTTGTTAAAATTATGTTTTTTTATTAATTTAAATGTATATATTAAGAGTCAAAAGGGGATAGAAATGTCATAATATATTATTTAAATAATTTTAATTTCTTTTTCCTCTTCAAGTATTTTAAAATTTAATAGTTTAAATTATAGAATTTTGAAATGAATGAATCAGATGTAAAATATTTTATGACTCCTTTTATGGTTCAAATTCATTTGGTGGTCATGGTTAGTTTTGTTATTTTCTATAATTTTTTTCTTTTTTTCCTTCCTATTGAATTTAATTTTAACGGTTTATTGTCCCTTGATTCCCCAAAATTCCTATCCCACCCCTGTGTCTCTCACTCTTCATCTTGCAAGGTTTTTCAACTCTCATTCCCTTTTGCTCTGACTTCGTCTTCCATTTGGACTTCCCATCCATGTTCCGAAACCCCTGGCTTCGTCTTCGTTTTCGTCTTCGCTTCAGAACCGCTGTGTCTTCTTCTTCAGAACCGCTGTTTATCTTTTGAATAAAACCTAAATAGCTTAGGGTTTACTATTTCGCAGAATTTGTAAAGACGAATTCCCCAAGAATGCAGAAAACGACCGCATAAAATTGAATAAATTGTCCCCAACTTTCAATGCCAAGCGTTCAATCTTCTTCTCCGCAGCAACATCAAGGAAGTCAGCGTCCAATTTTTACCATACCGAAACCAGGTGGCCAATTACAGCAAATGGCACTTGATGCTGCGCCGTTTTCAACAAAAATTGGTGTCTTTGTAGAGTCGGCGAAAAGTGTGCCAAGGAGGAGGCTGATGCTGATGAAGATGGCAATGACGAGGCAAAGAAGCCAAAGGCAGAGAAGTCTGTCGAAGAAGAACGGCTTGAGAAAGCTGGTAAAGAGGAGGAAAAATCGGATTCGGATCTGGTGCAGGAGCATGAACTAGAGCTAGAGCAGACTAAGGTCACTGTGGGTCCTAAGAACTTCGGATTATCGGTTAGAAAGCCGCGGTGGCTTATATACTTTACTTGCCTTAGCCCTCCATATAGATTCCCATAAATTGTATAAAATGATTTATATTTTCCTGCAATTTCTGAGTTTTTAGTTTGAATTCCATGGATATTGATTTTGATGTAGAGAATTGAAGTAAAACCTCAAATAAAACCGGGCCATTTGGACTTCAGTGTCAAGTCCCATGTAAAAATTTCTTCTTTTTAGTATTCGTAGGATCTTTTTCTTCTTATTTTCCTTCATAGAAAACTTTTAGAACTTCTTGAAGTGCTTTTGTTTCTTTTTTCCTTCCTGGCCTGTTGAGGGACAACGCAATTGCAGCTCAAAATGTGAGGCTGGTGGTCATAGGCAGGTATCGAGGCGAAGAAAATTGGTACCAGTCTCTTGGCATAAGTTCTTTTATTTGCAAATGAAAGTGGTTAGTTTCTATTTGGTTTATAGACATTCAATATTAATTGAGGTTGATTGTTTAGATTCCAAGAATACGGTTGAGATCATTGTTGAGGAAGAGGAAAAGACACTCTGTTCTTCCACACGAGATTGCATTAGAGATCTAGAACTTCTATGGAAGATGGACCATCCTCCATTAAAGGCGTGAGCCGCATTTTCGAACAGAGTGTCTTCGAAATCTTCATCCTCCATCGATGCTGGCATCTTCGAGATCTTTCCCAATACTATTCTTCATCTTAAGTGCACTCATCTCTCCCGCTTCCTTCTTCGTATAGGCTTATACATTACTAGCAGATTACTCTGTTCTTCGTATTATTTTGGGGCATTTGGAGCAGATGGGCACTCGAAAACTGAGGAGCCGAACCCAAATTAGGACTGGCCATTTGATTTTGAGAACCTAGATCACTAAATCCTCCACCCAAAACCCCAACACCCCTTCTACTGAAAGAACTCAAGGAACTAACGCCAGAAACCAACGCCAAAGAGAGTAGATTTGAGCTGCGACAAAAACCAACGCCAGTTGTCATCAAACAGATCCGTGCGAGTTTCATCTACCTCCACCCTCAATATTTTCCAGTATCTTTGCCGCTTTTCGGTCGCTGGAACGTAAGTGCCTTCTTTAATTTGGTATAAATTTTCTACCAAAGTTTTGAAAACTCTACTGTTATCATAAATTTTCCTATGTGTGTATGGATTTGTTTGTTATTGATACGAATATTAGTGCTTTGGATCGTCCGTGCCAGATCTGACTTCAATTGTTGTTTAATTTGAGAATTACTGTTTCTTTGGTTTATACGCGTTTATGGCTTTTCCGTTGAATTTTCTGTTGATATACGTGTTTATATAGTATTGAGGGATTGAAAAAGATTAGATTTTTCGGGCGTAGGAGTTGGAGATTCAATAAAGTAGCTCTGTTGTGCAAGCTTCACCAAAAAATGACGTATTTTTCTCAGAGTTGGTCTTCGAGGTTGGCATGATTCTGACCTGTTTATCCTGGGTCCATTTCTAGATTTTTTTTGTCTATCATCTATTTGGGATTGGGGTATAGGTTCAGACTGAGAGGTTGAGCGTTTAGACCAATTCCTATGAGGAAGAAAGCCCAAGTATAGGAAGTGCCGTATGACACTTTAACAAGCTACAGTGGTTCAACAACTACATTTCCCATCCACTATTGCAGCATTATCTCCGTTTTCTGTAAGCGCAATTTTGTTCATTGGTTGGGATTTGTCATCAGTTTTACCTTGCTGTGTGTGGTTTGAAATGGGTCTCTGAGGTATGGTGAATCAATTACTTGTAGGAATTGATTTTTTTACTCCAATTTTATTTTTCAAAGGTTCGATGCCACGTTACTGGTAGTTTTAATGGCAATGACCAGTAATGCTATGATCGGACCCAAATTGATTTTGTTTCGCATTTAATAGGAACCTATGGGTTGATTTGATTTTCGGTTTATCCACAGGGCCGGTGTTTTGCGATTACATTTTGAATAGTTTTGAAATAAAAAACATTTATTTGAGACTGTTTATATCAGTAATCTTCATCAAGCGAAGCCAACGAGGAGCAAATAATAAAAATATCTGCAATTACCGGCTGAATTTCACATTGGTGTTTGATCGAATATCTGAGGCTTCATCGCTAAACTCAATCATGGTCTTTCCTTTCTTTCTTACTGAATTTGACGAAATCATGCTAGAAACCTGTCTGGAACTGTCTCAACTGTCTGCTAACTGGCTTTGATTTGGTCATATCATGCTGAAATCATGCTACTGATTTAGAAGATCTACAGTTAAATTTTGAATCATGGCAATTTAAAAAGTTGAGACCACCAGATTGTAAAATGGTTGGTTTCTAGTTGATCTATTGAAAAGTGTATTAAGTTTGCTATGTGACTGACTGCAAATTATCCTACATACTTGAGGTTTCATTGTGTAGCTTAGTAGAATTAGAATTGATTCTTGGAACATGCTAAATGGCTATTACTTCCTTCCTCTCTACCTAAGATCCATATGGTTATTACATCCTATATGGTTATTTCCTATAATATATCCTCTGAGTTTTGTTGATACAAAGATATATATGTTTACACCAATACATTATCTCCTGATTCAAGTTTCTGCTTTGTGGATATTTATTGGTAGACTACTCTCAAATTGCTAACTGGCCAAGATCAGTTGCTATTGCATATAATCTCGCTGCTTCTTGGTTGTAAATTTTCTTAGTGCATCAGAAAAATTGTACTAGTCTATTCCCAATTTCAATAATAAATGATGTGTTTTCCAAGCTTGAATTTAGATAGGGAAGTTGATGAAGAAAGCAAGGAAGTTTGCAACTCTCCATTTGCAAAAATTAGGTCTCGAACTCAAATGCCCACTCTGGTATTAGCAATTCTTTCCCACATTATCTTTGTATGGAACAATAATTACAGTGTGATATCTCTTTTTCATTTCTTGAGGGTTTTTTGTTTTGTGAAAAAGAATTATAGTGTAGAGGTTACAAAATGAGAAATTAATCAAAGATGCATTATTGTACGTTGGTTTTGCAGCTTAAGCTTGTTGAATAAACCTGTTTTGCTCCGTTGCAATCATATGTTTTGGAAATAAGACACTTGCTTGGTTATCTAGAACCGATTAGTTCTTTTACAAGCTTTTAGTTACCTTTTGTCTTTGTTTTGTTTGGTATTAGTAATTCTTCTAATTTTTTCCCCATTTCATGTAGTTTTTGCATCCCAAAATTTGGATCTGAGTGCCCTGCGTGTAAACAGCAGTATAGTGATCAAGGTATGGCCTACTACTTGGCATAATTTGATGTATTTCCTCTAGAATGTACCTCCAGGAGGATAAATATGCTATCTTTGCTTTCTATTGGGTCTGCAACTCTTCTTGATTTCATGAAATTTGTGAAACATAAAGATAATGCTGCAATTGTGCTGGCCACTTTACTAATCAAAGCTGGCTAGAATTTTAGTGTTTACAGTTGGAAGCTTTTGCTATCTTCTTTCAGATTGAACTTTGATGTGCTATGTTGTGTGAATAAATCTCTTTGTTATGCAGAGATAAGGCCTACACTTCACGTAGAAAACATATACCATCTATAGAAGCTTGGAAGCTATCAGTGATAATTCAATATTTGTTACAAGATTTCTGTAGTAGCCGAGCCGTGCGGAATGAGCTACACTGACTTTTTGCCAAGTTCTGATAAATGATAAATTGGCTTTGTTTGTTCTGCTCTGAGTAACAGCTGATATTACTATTGTTTTTTGCACCACAATCAAGCAGCTCAAAATGAGTCTGAACCATCGTTGTTGGTATCAAACATGATGTTAAGGGAGTGGTGCAGTTCTGCATAAGAATTCCATTGTGTGACCTAAGAGCATAGTTAGGACCAAAGAGAGAGTGGATTGTTTCAATGGAACGGCCACTCTGGGCTTGAACATTGACCATTATGTTGTCTTCATTTATCTCTTGAACGAGGAAGTCATGAATGAACATAGTGCCATTTGAGGTGCAATTTAGCTGGATTTGGTAGCCTGATGAGAACCCAAAAGGGAAAGGAATTTGACCGTGAGAATCCAATTCATCATCTATTAAAACTTAGTATCTTAATATTTGTTACAAGATTTCTATTACACACATATTATAACAAAAAAAATAGATAGTAAACTAATATAATACAATATCTTGATAATTTAATTTTAAAATAAATAAAAATTTACAATACATATTTTTGTAAAAATTCATTTCACCAAAATAAAATATAACATTATCAAAACTCCCGTGCACTTACGAACATTAACTTAATTTAAATTAAAAAGGTGTAAATTTAACTCTTCCCTTATAAATAAATTATGAAGTAATTAAAAACTATTAAATTGTAGAAATCCACATCCGGAAACAGCGATGAAGGTGGAAAAAAATTAAGAGGAGTTCAGTGCGGGTTGGGAAGGAAAAAACGGGTGGCAGACACCTAGGGTGCACCAAGTTACGAGATTGGAGCTGGTCGGTGCAGAGATATCCATCTGTAAGGTAAAATTCCCCAACTGTTTGTCGCCACGCGTCCATGGGGAACAGCATGTTTAAGTGCCAAATGTACTGGCTAGGAGAAATAAGACAAGAAGCGTAGGCTTAAATGGGAGGTTGAAGATTCAACCGGGGGTTTACGTTATATAAAGGGACGTACCACCTGCCGTTTGGCACACAAAGCATCGGTCATTATCAACAGCGACTATGGAGAGCGTGAAAATCTTGTGATACTATTTGGCCTCTAATCATTCCCGTTCGCATAGAGTCATAGAAAGCTCTCTTTTTGTTGCAGTGAGTGAGAATTGAGATTGGAGGGTGGGGAAAGAAGAAGAAATGGGTGCTCTCGACCATCTCTCTGATATGTTTGATTGCTCCGGCGGTAGCTCCAAGCTCAAGAAACGCAAACAGTTACAGGTGAGTGTTTATGGAGGACTCTTTCTTTGTCTTTTTCCTTTCTTCTCTGCTTGTATTATTTTTTTAAATATTCGGTGAATTCTAAGTGAAAATTATCAATGGAATGTGCGATGTCTGATTATGTTTCTTATTTGTTTACTGTGAATTTGTCCTCCTTGAATTGTTTTTTGGGAAGTGTTTGGAAACGTGAGGATCTGGGTCAGATCTGGCAGAAAGCAGCGAATATTAAACTGCTTCGCTTCTGAATCATTTGCTTTTTCATGGTTACTACTTTGGAGGGGCGAGTGGTAAATTGACGAGTAAGCTGTATGTGCTGGCTTCGAACAGTTACCTTCGCTTCACCGTGTGCCGTCTGCAGCCTTTACTGGGATGCTATTTCCTGGACCCTGTGCTTTGGCCATGCTTTATTTTTTTTCATCTATCTTCTGCATTTCTTGTTCGTAAACTTCTGTAGAATTATGTTTAAGTTCTATTACTCTCATTTCTAGACTTCCATAAGCATTCAGTGATTCGATGAAATAAAACTATGAAATACAGATAATAATCGAAAATTTTAGTAACTGTGACCCAAGCAATCGTAGGAAATTGTTCTAATTTAGTAATTGAGGGGACAAAGAAATGTAGGATTTCTTCATCATAGGGTCCCATGAACTTGTTGTGAAACTCATGTCAATTTCATGAAATTGGCTTAGATATCGAAATAATTGATTGCAATCTACTTGAATCTTTATAATTTGGATGAAGTTTGTTTTTTGCTTTGCAGAGCAGAACTGCTACTACTCTAGCTAAATTTTCTGAAGATTTCGAGTATACGCTGTGTTGAAAGAATGCAAGCCAAATTAGTGATAATTACTTATAACTACTATAAAAAAATGTATGCCAAATTCTTAAGCTCGTAGTTCTCTCTTCAGGATTCCTTCATACAATGGAGTAGCTGTATAGTGACTCTATCCAGCCCTGACAGGATCTTCTCTTCCTGACTTTACTGTTACATTTCTAAGGTCGTGATTCCCCTCACATATTCATGGACCCTTCCGTTGTTGTATGCAACACCTTTTCCAGTACGCATTCACTAATGTACTTTGATACTGCTTAAAAGAGCTCAGTGGCTTGAACTAAATCCATCAATGGTCCCATCCCCAACCCCGGCAGCTCCCTGCAGCCACATGCGATTCACTTTTACCAATTATTTACTACCCATTGTTTTTGTAACGCCCCAAGAAAGGAATCTATAATTATTATCTTTGCTCTGCTTTTTCTCCGATGGCTGTCATATGAGTGTGGTCACATCATTTCAAACCAGGGGGTATCTCCTTCTGGTGCCATTTACTGTACTCTCCTCTTGTACTTACTTTTCTGGTTGTCCATTACTGATATGGGATTGATTTGTATCAGACGGTGGAGATCAAAGTGAAGATTGATTGCGAAGGATGCGAGAGGAAAGTGAGGAGGGCCGTGGAGGGGATGAAAGGGGTGAACTCAGTGCAGATTGAGCCCAAACAGAGCAAGCTGACTGTCATTGGGTATGTGGATCCAAACAAGGTGGTGGCCCGGGTGGCTCATCGCACCGGGAAGAAGGTGGAGTTATGGCCTTACGTCCCGTACGACGTCGTGGCCCATCCTTATGCCCCTGGAGTCTACGACAGGAAGGCCCCAGCTGGATACGTCCGGAACGTTCAAGACCCGGGAAGGTCGCAGCTCGCACGTGCCAGCTCCACTGAAGTTCGCTACACCACTGCCTTCAGTGACGAAAACCCAAACGCATGTGTGGTCATGTGATTATGCTCCTCCTCTGACCATTCACTACTGTGTGCTTGTTAGTACTTAATTTTTGAGTAATTTGCTTTTGTGGAGTGTGTATGGTTTGTAGGCTTTAGTTTTCTATCTTATTTGTCATGTAAATTGTTGCATATGGACTTAAGGTTTTCTTTTTGTTTTTTTCCCCTCTTCAAGTTGCTCAGAATTTAAGGATTTTTTTTTTTTTTTTACAAGTTAAGAGAATAGTTCAATAGATGAAATTTCTTTATGGCTAATTTCTATTCGAGTTTAGAAAAGAAAAGAATAAATAAATAAATTTTAAGTTATGAGAGAAAAAAAGAAAAAAAAGAAGGGAAGTGATATATGTTTAAAATTATTGGAAGTTTCGGAGAGAAAAGAAAATAAAAGTTTTTTTTTTATTTTAGAGTTTGGAGAGAAAAAAATAATTATTTTTTATTTATTAAAACATGAATTTTTATTTCATATAGACATAAAAGACAATAAAATTTATAAAATTGTTACTGTAAAGGTAAATTTTCTATTAATAAAAATTTATTTAAGAAGTCTTTCTCTTCTTTTCGTTTCTATTCAATTTGAAGAGAAACAATTTCGGATGTAGGAGTGATCTCAGATCACTTCATTTTTCTTCCTTTCTTTCTATAGAAATTTTGCCAAACAAGAGAAAAGTCACTTCTCTCCACTTTTTTTCTTCTTTCTTTTTTTAAACTCTCAAATTGGGTTTTAGTTATTAGAAGCGATAGAATCAGAAATTTAGAGTTGAAGGAGTAAGTCACATAAATGATATGTTAAATAATAATGTCATAATTGTTGAAAATTTTAAAATGAAAAATAAAGTTTTTGAAGATTTTTTAAACAATGTAATTTTAAAAAAATTGTGGAGAATGTCACCTTCTACCGCTCTATTTCTATTTGTCAGATGCGAAACTGAAACATTGGATTTGAGAGACAAAATTACATGTAGGAAAAATATAGAGGATAATATTATAAAATTTTAAAAATTTAAAAATTTTTGAGAAGTTGGAAGATAAATTTGTATAATTTTTGTCAAAAAAATTTTAAAAGATATCATCAAACTATTTATATTTCATGAATTATATCTTTTATATTCTTAACAAATTATTTATATATATATATATATTAAAATATTTTTTACTATTTTGAATGATTATTTTTAAATATAAATTTGGCTGAAATAGATAAAATTATGATAATTTTTTCCTTAATAAATTTCATAATCAACGCATGTCAGTTCTCACAAAAAAATTTATTCTATTTCAGAGTGATAGATGAATATTTTAAAATATATAAAATTTAAAAAAAAGATATAAATAATTAAATAATATTTTTTTTACAATTTGTTTTTTAATATGGAGTTGTGGTGCGGGAGGACCCACTTGCCGCCCACTTGGAATCTGTCCTCGCCGTCTATGCTGATTAGCAAGTCTTAGGTTTGATGATCACCGATGTTTATGGGGTGCATTATTTGGAATCTAACAAAAGGGTAAAGTGTTAAAGATATGCGACCGAATGTTGTTTTGGAAGTTGCCAAAGTATGTATGGGGAACGGATTGATGACTAAAGTTTGCACAGATGGGAACGTGGTTGGAAAGAACAAATCCAGAGTGTCCTACCTGGTACCTGCTGGTCTACTAAGATTTTCTTTAAAGAAAATACATTAAAAAAAAAAGGAAAATAATAGAATGGCAGCATAAACCTGGCCTTGACTCTGGCGTTTGGACATCCTCACATGGGGAAAACTGTGGTCCAAAGCCATCATCTCATTAGTTGTTGGATTGAAGCTGCTTCTTTTTCTTTTTGGTCTATTTTGGTCACTTTCGTGGATTTTGTTTGTTTTTTTTTTTTTTGACTTTGTTGGCAGCAAAACAAAACACTCAATTACGCGTCTGTCTGGTGGAGGTTGACATAATTGCAGCAATGGCTGGTTGCTCAATGCTCTGAGATATTTATTCCTCCCTTTATGGCTGAGAAGATCTTCGATCAATTTTATATAGAGAGAGAGAGAGAGAGAGAGGGAAAAGCGAGGCAGAAAAATGAGATTGGGATGGGGTAGATAAAAGGTGAAGACAAATTGTGCCTTATTTCTCCATTTCTATATTTCCCAGGTCATTGTAGAGGTCCATTTCTTTTGAGGAAAATGGACAAAGGAAAAATGGGCCATAACAAAATTCATGTTGGTACCATCTCAATTTAGAGGAGGGCTTCTATGATAAGCTGGAACAGTTACGGGGAAAAACATCTGTCTAATCCCTTCAGCCTTCATGATTGGAAGGATTATTCTTGATGCTCCCTGCCAAAAAGAAAACCGCGAACAAATTACTCCACTGGAAACAAGTATGGTAGTTGTAAACTGTTTATAAAGAAATCCTGGTTACTCACCGAAAGCAGTCTGGCCCCAAGCCATAAGCGCTTGGGTGAAGGAAATGGAAGGAGTAGACGGCCAAATCCATAAACAGCTACGGCAAAGAAATGAAGAACCAAACTTAAGGGACGAGGGTTCAGACCAGAAAGCAAAGCAATTGGTCCTTCGGAAAAGTTGCCTCCTAGGCTCAAATAATCAAAACATGCTCGTCGCATTTCCATTCTTGCTTGGTCTGGAGAGGGGCAGAATACCTTGTAGAGGGCTCCTGCTAGTGTATTGATGGTAGATGCCACGGGCTGCAAAACAAGTGATGCCCCTTTTTAGTTGTAAGTCAACTTGGCCGAAGCACAAAGAACTGGTTTTGATCATTTCCATTAGCTATCCGAGGCTCAAGCAGCAATGGATTTTAATCGTCTATGGATTAAAACAATATTGCTCACCTTGCGCAGTGTGTTAAAGGATTCAAGATACTTTGATAATTCTGATGCATGATTCAGATTGTTTAGAGGTCTAAGGAGATTTCGGAGCAAAACAACGTCAGAAAGCGCAACTGTCATGCCTCCTCCCGTTAAAGGATGGCGCATGTTAAAGGCATCTCCCAACAGAATTGCCCCCGGAGTAGGAATTGGAGAGGCCGGCATGCTTCTATTGGGCATTGATCTTATGTCTCCTTTGTCAATTGCTGATATGAAGGCACTATAAAGCTCAGCTGGTATCTGATATGAGCAAGGAACTTGATTATGCCGAGGAACACATATGTGCTGGCTAAAACTAGCTTTTCCAACAAAAATTTTAGACAACAAATTGAGAAATTTTGACGATCCTTTCGTTTCATGTCTCAAACAAATTCTTTTGGGTTTATTTTCAGCGGGGAATAGATACCTGGGGAGCAACCACAGTTTTAAGGTACTTGGCCATGTCTCCAGTGGAAATGGAGGGTAACTTTTGACCAGGAATATCAACCAGACAACGAATTTCTGTGCCACTAACAGGATAAAACAGAATAGGTGAAGGATTGGCTAAAATGACGTGTCCATGATTGGAATTTGGAAGCTCACAGTTCTCCAGGATCAATCCAACAAAACAAGATGGTATATCCACCTGATGAATTGAAACAAAAACCATTTCATTAGGCATCAGCTATCGCACAGAGAAAAACCTGACGACATAAATATCCATCAGCTTTACCTCAGGCTTGCAGAGAGCCCCTCGTAGGTTGGAGAAGCATCCATCACATACTATTGTAAGAGGAGCATATGCATTCATTTCTCGACCATTCTTAGTCTTGTATTGAACTCCTATTACTGTTCCTTCTTTCTCAATCACAGACGTCACCGTTCCTTGTTCCAATTTCACACTAGAATCAAAGCAATTGGTGTGTTTAGTTTCTTGGGATCATAGCATTTATTGTCTTCGAAATATAGAACGATGAGTAGAAAGTCAATTACAAGACAATGTAGTATGAGGGTGTCTACATGCAAAGGTAAAAGATTTAGCTATGTAGAAAGAGAGAATCGTGTGCAAGAAAAAATTGAGGAAAATATATACTTGGATAGACTGGTGGACTTTTCTCGCAAGCGTTGTATGAATCGTCCATAGCGAAAGCCTCTTCCGGCCACATCTGAGTGGAAATTTTCCAGAGGATAGGCTATTCTAGTATGCTTTCCATCCTTGTAAAGAGCATACCCAAAGATCTTTTGGGCTTCAATCCCATCGACACAATCTGTCATATCATACATTTACAATATGTCAATCTATAAGAACAAAAATCTCCAGTTTCTATCCTGCATTAAAGAAAGACTGCAGCTGTGCTAACGGAAATTTGCTCATATACAAGATTTTGGCCTGTAAGAATAAAGATTTTGGCAGTGTCACGGCTTATTTTCATTTGCATTGTTTTGTCCGGGCTTTCATGTCTATTCATATTGCTCCAATCCAATGAGATAAGTCTTAGAACTCACCCTCAAGCCCTAACTCGATTAATTTAAGGTATCCTCCTGGTTGTAGGAGCTCACCAACTATCCTGTCCGGTTCGCTCAAGTCCCTTTCGATGACATGCACACGCCGTCCATCCTGTTTTCAGATGACAGAAATTGCTGATCAAACCTTAGCACTAGATCTTACAGTTCCATAAACAATCAAAGGTCTCAATTAGAAGCAAACCGGACAATAACTATAAGAGATGATACATTAAAAGCAAACAAATTCGTTTATGGCCCACTCAATCCAAAATGTATGTTCACCAAAACTATATAAACTCTTGAAATATGTTAAATTGTTGTCGTTTCAATGAAGCTAAACACGTTTAGGTTCAATTCATGCTTAGGCAAGAAAGAAGATTCCGACGGCAAAACCGTAAACCGATTACGCTGGCTAAAATATATGCACACTGTGGTCAAATTTTACCCCTATTGCCAAAGTCTCACGAGACTCAGCAGCTCAGTTTGCTTACTTGTACAGTAACAAAGACATGGCCGCATATGTATATTTCAAATGTACAAAGACGCAAATACCTTAGCAAGGGAGTAGGCCAATGCAGAACCTGCAACACCTGCTCCAACGATGATAATATCTGTACTTCCACTTTGGCAAACACCATTTTCAGAGCTCTGGACACATGCGTCCCTTCTTGAATCTAACCTTTGCTTCTTGTTCCTTCTTCGCATACTATATAAAATAACATATCCTAGCAAACAAGCAACAAAGCCTCCAAGAACATAATTATCAACCATCTTCGACTTGTAACAGCCAATAATCAAAGATCGATAGTTGTTGCATATTCTTCGTGGCCATGGCAGCTTTTATAGGCTGTTCCAGAGTAATAAGTCAAATGGACGAAGCAGAGTAGAGCAGGGGATTTTCCAAATAAAACTGCTTGATCGATAGAAAACAAGTGAAGTTTTAAAGCATTTTTTCATGGTTTTGGATTCCAGGGGGACTTAAAACAGGGGGTGCATACTGCAAAACCTATAAAGAAATAGCAAGTGATACAAATAAGCAGTTTATGAAGACTGACTTAGGCAACATTTGTGGATCAAAACATGAGAATACTAGTACGGAGTATGATGTTTTGTGAGGTGGGATCCAAAAATGAAGGCTTCGTCAAATTATATTTTGGCTGGCTAAGTGGAGTTTACCAGCGAAGGTTGACGGGCCAAGATTTGAAGAACTCTTCCCCAATTGTCCCACAAAAGAAGTCATCCTTAGTGTACTTCGAATTTCTCGGCTTCTATCTAAAATTAGACACAGAATTATGGACTATGGTCAAGAAAAGTTAGGTGAGATTGCTACTGTATTTTGTGATATGGGATTCAAGTTCTACTCGTATCACAAAATATGAATGGTTGAAAAATATTTTTGACTAGTTAAATTATTATTTTAGATTAAAATTTTTTAATAATTTTTTTTCTGATGGGAAATTTTTTTAATAATTTTAATAAAATCAACTTTGTCTTTGGAGAGAACATATCTTGCAAATTCATTTCTAATTTCAAGAGATAAAAGTTAAATTTATTTTAAATGTGAAAAGGCATAACTCTAGAATTAAAATATATGATTTTTTATGTTGTTAAGTTGTCTAAAAATTTCTAGGTTGTTGGTCCAAGATCCAGATGAATTCAGGCATCTCATGTCAGGGTTGATAATGTGTATGTTAATTTCTATGCCGCTTAGAATGTACTTAATAGCCTATTTGTGTAATATATTCTCATTTTCTATTAATGAATTAGCATACTTATTTAAAAAAAAAAAAAAAAACTAGAACATGCGTACATTGGGCTGGGTTGATGTATTTAGATTATTGGAATCAGAATGGGCCTCCTGATTCCTTTGAACCAGACCCAAAAGTCATCTCACCGGACGAGTCCATTGGCCCATTTAAAGGCTCCCAACAAGGATAGAGTCCACCGGCCGACATATAAAGTAACTCCCACTCCTGAAACGCGGCAAAAATAGAGTGAACGTTCATTTCATTTGGCGGGAAGCGGAACCCTTCCCTTGTGAGTGAAAGAGAATCTGTGCTTCTGTCGTTGGAGAGAGAATGAGAGAAGAGGAAGAAGGGAGCGCTGGAAATGAGGTGGTGGAGGAAGAGTTTTCTGTGTGGAAGAAGAATACTCCGTTCCTGTATGATTTGGTCATCTCCTACGCCCTGGAGTGGCCATCGCTCACCGTCCAATGGCTTCCTTCACCCCCGTCGGACGATGGCCTTTTTGCAGTGCATAAGCTTGTCCTGGGCACCCACACCTGCGACGGTGTCCCGAATTTTCTAATGATTGCCGACGCCCACCTTCCCCGTGGCTCGGCTTCGGCCCTTGAACCAAGCGCCGATGACAAAATCCCTAAGGTCGTTTCTATTTTTAGCCACCAGCTGTTTGATGAATTTACTAAATGATAGTTCTTTACTCTCTCTTTCTTTTTTTTCCCCTTAGTTTCTGTCTCTGTGTAGATTTCTGTTCTTGTCCTGTATGAGGAGAATTTATGGGTAAAGGATGACGGGAGAGGGAATTATGAAGCGTTATTGTTGTGTACAGAGATTTGTGTGTTTTTCGATTTTAAAATATGAAGAAATGTTTACAGGTTGAGGTAGTAAAGAAGATACACGTTGATGGGGAAGTGAACAGAGCACGCTGTATGCCACAAAAGCCATCAGTTATTGCTGCTAAAACCAGTGGATGTGAAGTATATGTTTTCGACGGTACTAAACAGCCAACGGATCAGGACAGAGCTTTGTGTGATCCTGAGTTGAGATTGAGGGGACATGATAAGGAAGGGTATGGATTGTCTTGGAGTCCATTTAAAGAGGGTCACCTCTTGAGCGGTTCAAATGACTGCAGAATTTGTCTGTGGGAGGTGTCTGCTATGTCAAATGACAAAGTGCTTGAGGCTGCTTATGTTTATCAGGTTGCTTTCAGTCACTGTTTTCTTCTTGTCGTCAAAATGTTAGCTTCCAAGTGACTTTTGATTTAGAACTCTTCAATAGCTGGTTATCTTACTTTTTAATCACACATCATGTGATTAACATTTCTCTAGGAACATGCAAGTGTGGTTGAGGATGTGTCATGGCACTTGAAGAAGGAAAATATATTTGGGTCAGTTGGAGATGATTGCCAATTAATTATTTGGGATTTGCGATCAAACAAACCACAGAACTCAGTTAAAGCGAATGAGAAAGAGGTGAACTTAGGCACTCATGCATGGATCCAGAGGGTGCCTTTGGCTCCTTATATTTGTTTTTTTTTTTTTTCTCTCCTTATTACTGGTCACCACGCTTCTTCCTGTCATTTCAGGTGAATTATTTATCTTTCAATCCTTTCAATGAGTGGGTTGTGGCAACCGCATCTTCTGATACTACTATTGGTTTATTTGACATGAGAAAGCTGAGCTTGCCATTGCACGTTTTGGGTAGTCACACGTAAGTTCTTTTACTGATTAAAGTTTAATATCTGTGGCAAAATAACAAACTAAGCCTTAAGCCTTAATTCCAAGTAACTTGGGGTCGGCTACATGAACCAACGTCAAGCGTGTGGTCATCCACATGAATCCTCCCTCGCCACTTTCTTCTATCGAACGTCATACTTTCATCCAAATCTAACAAAGACATATCTCTCTTAATTACCTCTATCCATGTCGTTTTAGGCTTATCTCTACCTCTGTCTAACTTATCTTGCCTCACTCTCTCCATCGCCCTAACAGGAGCATCCCTCGGTTTTCTCTGAACGTGTCCAAACCAACGCAGACGACTTTCTTTCATCTTTTCCTCAACAGATGCCACACCCACCTTTTTCCTAATGATCTCATTTCTAACTTTATCCTTTCTAGCAAAATACAAAACCAAATATCTCGCATTAGGATATGTGACAGACTTTTTACACTCATTGTCATATTTATCATGGTGTTGGCAACACCTACTCTTGCTTTTCCAGTATGAAGTTTCCATATGTCAATTTTTCGGAAGGCCTGCTATAATGTCATGTCAAATGGAGGCTTTGTAAATGATTTGTCATTTAGGATTTACTATAGTGCATCCATGATTAAGTTGAATACATCTGCAACAAAATGAAAACTGTAGCTATTAACACGTATGTTTGCAGAGTGGTTTAGATATTTTTGGATTTGAGAAAGCTTTGGCATCTGTCCTGTAAGGTTCTCTCTTCAAATTATTTTATCTAGACGCTGACCAATGATTCATCACTCTGTTGATAAATTCCTTAGAGAGGTGCTTATTTGTGAACTGTGATACGGCTCTTCACAAACAAACAGCATGTGTACATAAACCAATGTACTGAGATGTTAACCTTAAAATTCAGTTGTTTGAGGAACTGGGTATGTTTCAACTTAACTGACTGGACTTCTTTTTATGGCAGTTCAGAAAGAAACAGTATTTGTATATAAACCAATCTACTTGAGATGTTAACCTTGAAATTCAGTTGTCTGATATTTTTCTGTTCATTCCGGGATGTTTCCAAACAACTGACTGGACTTCTTTTTCTATAGAGAGGAGGTATTCCAAGTAGAGTGGGATCCCAACCATGAAACCGTGCTTGCTTCATCAGCTGATGACAGAAGATTGATGGTGTGGGATCTTAATAAGTAATTCAGTTTTCTATATCTCTATTATAACAGTATCCATTCCCCCCCTCGTCCCCCCCCCCCCACCCCCCGATGGGCACTCTGTTTACCCGCTGCACATTTTGGCTGTATATATTTTGTTATTGGTTGTGAATAACAAAACAAAGGAATTCAGGTCAGGAATAAAACCTTATAATAAACTTTCCTATGTTTTGTTCATTAACCAATTGACTCTGATTTCTTTAGGGTTGGAGATGAGCAGTTGGAAGGAGAAGCTGAAGATGGTCCTCCTGAACTTCTCTTCTCTCATGGCGGTCATAAAGCAAAGATATCAGATTTCTCTTGGAACAAGAATGAACCGTGGGTTATTTCAAGTGTAGCAGAGGATAATACTCTCCAAGTATGGCAAATGGCTGAGAGTATCTATCGCGACGATGATGACATGCAGACTGGTGATTTCTCATAGAAGTCAACTTTGCTTTCTGGTTTTGTAACTGATGTATGTAGGCCTGTCAAAGTGGAGGATATGATTGGTGTTAACTGTAGACTCTTTTCTGCACCATTCCGGATGCATGTGATTTTACCAAAAACAGTGGCTCATGTTGGTTAGTATTTGACTTTCATCTTGCTGAAAAAGACAATCTTTTAAAAAATTCTGTGAGAAGGACCGAGGAATCAAACAGTTATTTGAGGTAATGGACTGCTCCAATTGAAGCGCAGACACATCACTGGGTGTTTGTGGGTGATGCGTTTGGGGAAATGCGTTTGAGTATCAGAGTCAACTCAAAACAGGCGCCGCACAGTATAGTCGCAGCAACCGCCAAACACCAGCAAATACTCCTAGGAGAATGAAGCCGCCAAATAATTGCATCCAATTCTTACCAGTTTATAGATGATGCCCTTGAGACATGAAAATGCACCAACTAATTGCATCAAATGTTCTTTCCACTTTATGGTAGATGTCCTGGAGACCTGAAAGTTGAGTATACATTCTACTTATCGCATAGCTGTTCTACCTCAGAAAATAAGCTCGTTTTCCACTTTAGAATGTCCAGCGAATGGTAACCAATTTATTTAGCAGCCCATCTTGAAATTCGCATAACTTGGCAAAAGATCAATTGAATTTGCATCACAAATTTCCAAGACAGACAGGAGATATAATTCAAACTTTTGAATCTCAGGGTATAGTTACGACAGAAGAGACCCCAATAAATATTCGATAACTGAGCTTCACATTGACAAATAACCTTGTTAACCGAGAAGAGCTTAAAAAGTTCCAAGATAAACTTAAAGAGATTGGGAGATAAAATAGAATCGCATGAAGAAAGCTATCAAGCTGTAGGTAACCAAAATTTGGTCTCCGCTTCATAGCATCTGCTAGCTAGATTCCCAAGTAATCTACTTTACATCACATTCATAAAGGATTGAAATTCACAGATCCACAAAACAATTCACTACTAGCTAAAAATAAGCAAAACAAATGAAGATATGCTGGCTTGGATTTCCACTACTAAAAGGAAATGGTGAAACTCATTCTTGAATAAATACTTCCTTGGTAGCAATTCAACCAGCTGTTCCAGCACGCACAGCTCCTAACAAAACAAGCAGAATTCAAGATCAACATCAGAGAAGGCCATAATCCAGTCATAGGAATCAAAATAAACTGAAAAATTGCAAAATGTCGAAAGATAACTAACTCTCTTGCTTCTATATAAACAGCTAGGAAAAGTTCAGTAAGTCAATTTCCCCAGGAATGAACAAAAACACCATCAAGCATGCCAGCCAAACATCAAATTCCCTGTCCTCACAGAATAACTCCCAACAAAAGAAATTAAATGCCAGCCTCTTGCACAAAATTGTTAATTTTATCTGCATGTACAGTTTTTCAAAAAAGTCCATGCTCAGAAGGCTGCAGCAAGCATCATTCAGAATTTTGACTAACAGAAACGCTGAAGAATGTTAGCCAGAATAACTCAATGGAATTCAGGTAACAGAAAGACCAAATATCATAGCTATATAATCTGCTTATTTATTGGAAGATAAAATACAGAAGACTGTTTAATTTTCCAGAAACTGTAAATACATGTTACTGAAATAATAACTTTATTACCTCCTAATGCTGTCCCAAGCACAAAATGCAGAACTATTTCCAAACAAATTTGGAAAGCTATTTACAATATTGCAAGAGGTCGAAACTGCAAAAGTATGAAATCATGACAGGAGCTACAATGTGGAGTTGCTGATGCCAATATTTAGCAGGCAAAGTAAAAAATCTTTCAAACTGTATTATCTTATACGAAGAACCACTAGCATATGGGATTGGATACTAATCAGGAGGTAGCAAAACGAACACAGTGTGCTAAGTAAATAAATTTGTAATCCTCAATTAGCACACAACACATCACCTACAATTTGAGACTAGCAAATGTAGAAGGACAGAGGTATTCAACTAGCTTAATAAGATGTAATGTCTAAAATTTGGAATGGAAAACTGAGAATAAAATAGGAGTAAGCAAAGTTTTACCTTTTCGCTTATTACCATTCGCTGGGTTTGCATTCACAGAAGGCACCCCGTTTCCCATTCCACAACCAGGAAGCTCCTTCAACCCAGAATTCTGGTCACCCAAGCACTGCAGACTCTCAAATTCACAATCATTGAATCCTTGGCCACTCAAGTCTGCACTGTCCAAATTTTTTCCATCTGCTCCTGGGTGAAGGCAATAGACCTGATCATCACATTGCAAGTTACATGGATTCATCACATATGCCCCTGACAAGTTAGGATTCGCAAGGTTCTGGTAGACATCTCCACTCTTGTTGCTTGGTCGCTGATATGGAAAAGATCCAATCTCACCTTCAATCCTCCCTCTGATGTCTACAAGCAGGCATTTAAGCCTTGCAATCTCAGCTTCCAGAACAGCCTGGCCTTGCAGTCTTTTCATCAGTTGCTGATTCAAGGCCCTCAGCTTAACAACCTCATCTTCCAATGATGCAGCTCTTGCTTTTTTCTTCTCCCGATACTTGCGTACAGCTTCCCTGTTGCCTAATGGGCGTTTCTTTGTTTTCTTTTCTGTGGACTCAGCAGTGTCATCAGTGGGAGTCTTATCCTCACTTGGAGCAGGCACAATTTTGGTGTGGACATGATAACAGGTGTGTGTGTGAGAATTATCAGGACCAGGTGGGTTGCAAGTGTGGGTATGGGTGCAGGCATGTGTATCTTTGAGAATTTCATCAAGAAAGTTACCCATAGAGCAACTACTAGGAAGATCTCCGAAACTTGAGCCAGAGAACATTTCATGATTTGAAAATTCAAGCTCCCCGTCGTCCATTGGGGAAGCAAAACCGACAGAACAATAGCCCGCCAGGCAAGTCCGATGCTGAAAGAAGTGTCGGCTCTGTGAACCTATGCTCAATTGAAATCCTGATTCTTTTGGGTCAATTAGATAAGAAACCCTAGAATAAAAATTAAATCTTTGAATCAACAAAGGGCGACAGATTTTGTCTCCAGAAGCATAAGAATCTAAAATTTGAACAAAATCATGAAGGCAAACAAACGGAAACACATGTATTAAGGAATTAGGAATTAGACCAAGAACTTTCCCACATGATAGAAACGTCTAAGAAAAAAGAAGTATACCCAGAAATTTCTTACATGATAACAACATCCACCAAACAAATAACGCGAATTAGAATTTTAGGCATAAAACATTAAAAACAAAGGAAACATACCATTCATAGAAATTCTCAAGAGACGAACCACAGCTGCATCAGTTTTCCTCGAAAAATCCAAATCCAAACTCACGAAGCCCACAGAGAAGGGACGGAGAAAGGAGGGGCGGTGCTAAGTGGTGAGGCTTGAAAAGATACCCAGAAAAAGCTATAAAGACTAGGAAAAAAGGGCAGAAGGGTTGATGAGGTTAAATATAGATGGCGATATATTAATGGCGGAAAGAAATGGACGACTCAGAGAGGCCACTGATTCTCAGATTCCTACAGATACACACTCGCAGTTGCAGTGAAAAAGGAAGAGAGTCAGAGACTCCGTCCGTCCTTGTCTGATATTTATACGTATTTGAGGTGTTGATTTATCAACATTCTCTGATTCTAAATTATGGAGTAGTACTTTATTAGTAGTCTTCCACAGTACACCACTAGTTCACCTAGCCAACCCGCACAAAAAATTTCTAAGGCGGTAATATTGAACACGATATGTTAACACGATACGAAAATAACACAATTATAACGGATTAGGGTTGGAGTTTTGTGGATTTGGGTCGAAACAGGTCGATCCGTTTAACTTTTAATGTGTACAGATCATAAATGGGTTCAACCCGTTTCAACCCGCGAACCCGTTTAAATTTTTTTAATATTTATATTTAATACTTTTTGTAATACCCTACAAATTTCACTTTAATTTTTTATACGAATTAATTGAATTAAATTTTATTATATGAATTAATTGAATTGTTTGTGTGTCTATTTTGTTTAATTATATGAGATCTCTTAAGAAAAATAAATGATGTTAATGTGACTATTTACTTGATATATAGTAAATAAATCATTCTTAATTAATTATTATTTAGTATTTATAATAATAATATTATTACAATGATTTTTAGTTAAAGAAAATAATTTTTTAAATAATCCAATTTTATTGCAAAACTACATTTGTTTAGATTTTTAAGATTAAATCTTATGAATTTATTAAGGTTTCTAAATATTGAGTGGGATAATTTGTTATTTTATTGATTTTTTATGACTTTATGGGTTGTTTTATTAGTTTTTTTAATTTTATATTATTTGATTTAATTTTGTAAAATTTTTTGTGTAATGGTGCACAGATTGGTGGGTCTAATAAGTATTTGGATTGATGGATTTAATAATTATATATTTAATTTTTGTGTCTAATCGTGTCAACCCGTTTTATAACACAAACACAACACGAGAATAAACGGGTTGACACGACACGACACGTTTATTAAACGGATCGTATTCAGATTGACTTGTCAAATGTAATTATCTCAAGTTAACATGACCCGTCAACCCGAACACGACCCGATTGCCACCCTTCAAAATTCCCCAGGCCCTTCAGCGTTTTCCAAAGCTTGTGCTTGGTACTGCGAGGATGTAATGTGGTACAAATTTGTTGTAATTTTTTCTAAAAAATATTATGGTAAAAATATAATTCTTTAACGTATATACGTATTAATTAAAGTTAAACTTAAATTTACAATCTCATAATTTAAAAAATTGAAAATTATTCGATAACAATAGTAAAAGATAAAAGTTCAATTACAAGAAATGTGACTGTCTTTAAAAATTTTAAATACCTTTTATTAATTTTAGTTTTTATAATAAAATGAAAAATTCCATCGTTGAGTTAATAATTAATCTATTTTCACGGAGTGATAGGATAATCCACTATTTCATTTAAAAAAAAAATTGTTGTATTATGCAGAAACAAATGTACAAAAGAAGAAGTACAGATGGAGCAACAAACGATCGCAGCTGAATTATTTGACCTTTCTAATCTTTATTGTGAGTCACGAAGTTGACAAATGATGTTACCCACAAAAGGGCAAAAGGGAAAATTTCCAAGAACAAAAATTGGTTCTACTGCTTATTAATGATTGTATTTGTGGACATGATATGATATGTTATAAAATTAGGGTAGTGTTAGAATAAAATCTACACACTACACACTAAGAAAATTCTAACTATTCTTTGCACAAGAATTTCTCTTCAAACTTCTCTCTTTCTTTCTCTCACAATTCTTTCTCCAATCTTTCTTTCACTAATCTTTCTTTCACAAAATGATGGTGTATTACAAGCTTAGAGAATAGCTCTATTTATAGAGCTCTAATTAGTGAAATACATCATGGCATACATCATCTTCAATTAATGGTGTCTCCACTAAATGGTGGACATCCATAAAAATCTTCTAATAATTCACATAAAACCATAATTAGTGGAGCCTCCACTAATTAATGGAGATTCCAATAATTCATAACACTCCCCCTTGGATGTCCATCCATACATAAAGAATATGCCTCGTTAAAACCTTACTAGATAAAAACCCAGTGGGAAAAAAATCTAGTGAAGGAAAAAGAGTACACTATTCTATATGTATGTTTATTACTCCCCCTGATGAGATGATTCCTTTAAATCTTTAAACCGACGCATACCGATTTTATATCTCAACTTTTCAAATGTTGCCGTCGGTAAAGTCTTCGTGAAAATATCTGCGAGGTTGTCACATGACCGAATTTGTAGCACATCAATTTCACATTTCTTCTGGAGTTCATGAGTAAAGAAGAATTTTGGTGAAATATGTTTTGTCCGATCTCCTTTAATATATCCTCCTCGTAATTGAGCTATGCAAGCTGCATTGTCTTCATAAAGAGGAGTTGGAATACCTTTGATTGATGATAATCCACAACTTTCTCGGATATAATGAATCATGGATCTTAGCCATACACATTCTCGACTTGCTTCATGAATGGCTATAATTTCAGCATGATTTGAAGAAGTAGCTGCTATAGATTGTTTCGTAGAACGCCATGATATAGCAGTATTTCCACATGTAAATAGATAGCCCGTTTGAGAACGTGCTTTATGTGGATCAGATAAATAACCAGTATCTGCATAACCTATCAATGTTGGACTAGTTTTATTTGAATAAAATAATTCGAGATCAATTGTACCTTGGAGATATCGAAGGACTTGTTTAATTCCATTACAATGTCGTCGTGTTGGTGAAGAACTAAATCTTGCTAATAAATTGACAGCGAAAGCAATATCAGGCCGTGTGTTATTAGCAAGATACATCAATGCACCAATTGCACTGAGATATGGTACTTCGAGGACCAAGGAGTTCTTCATCATTTTCTTGAGGTCGGAAAGGATCTTTATCCACATTTAATGATCGGACGATCATTGGAATACTCAATGGATGTGCTTTGTCCATGTAAAATCTTTTTAGCACTTTTCGTTGTATATGTTGATTGATGAATAAATGTTCCACTCTCCAAATGTTCAATTTGTAAACCAAGGCAAAATTTGGTTTTACCAAAATCCTTGATTTCGAATTCTCTTTTTAAATAATCAATTGTTTCTTGAGGCTCTTCAGGAGTTCCAATAAGATTAATATCATCAACATATATAGCTAATATCACAAATTTAGAACCAGATTTCTTAATAAAAACACATGGACATACCTGGTCATTTTTAAATCCCGCTTTCAATAAATATTCACTAAGACGTGTGAACCACATGCGCCCAGATTGCTTCAGGCCATATAATGATTTCTGCAACTTGATGGAGTAATTTTCAAGAGGATAATGTTTATATGCTTCAGGCATATGAAATCCTTCGGGGATTTTCATGTAAACATCATTTTCTAAATTTCCATACAAGTAAGTAGTGACAACATCTAATAGGCTAATATCTATCTTTTCATGTACTGCCAAACTGATAAGATATCGGCGTGTAATAGCATCAACAACAGGAGAATAAGTTTCATCATAATCAATACCTGATCTTTGTGAAAAACCTTGAGCTACTAATCGCGCTTTATATCGAACGATTTCACTCTTTTCATTGCGCTTTCGCACAAATATCCATTTGTAGCCAACAAGTTTTACACCTTCTAGTGTTCGGACTGCAGGTCCAAAGACTTCACGTTTTGTCAGTGCATTTAACTCCGATTGAATCGCATCTTTCCATTGCAGCCAATCTTTTCTATACCGACATTCTTCAACTGATATTGGTTCAGGATCATCACTATCCTGTGTAATATCAAGAGATATATTGTATGCAAATATATTATCAATAACAGTTTCTATCTGATTCCAACTTCTACCAAAAGTGGTATAATTGATAGAAATTTCAATGTTACTTTCATCAACTTCTGGTTCTTTGTCATCAGTTCTCTCTTGGTCTTTATCATTCTTTTCTTCAATATGATCTTCTGGATCATTTAATCCTCTTTTCTTTCGAGGATTTTTATCTTTAGAACCAAGAGGTCGGCCACGCTTCTGGCGTGTTTTTGACTCAGCAGCTATAGGTATAATATTTTGTTCTGCTGGAACTTCAATTAGAATAGGAGCATTTATAGCTGACATATGCGATTTTGTTACTCTTTTAGAATCAACAAAAGCGTCTGGCATTTGATTTGCAATGCTTTACAAATGAATTATCTTTTGAACTTCAAGTTTACACGCGCTTGTATGCGGATCAAGATAATTTAATGATGTTGTCCAATCACGATCTTTCTTGTACTGTTTCTGTTCTCCCCCTAATTTAGGAAATAATGATTTCACAAGAGAATAAGAAAAGAAATATAAGAAAATGATGACAAGCAGGAAATGCTAAGAAAAATATCTCCTTTTTTTTCACTCTTCCCGGTACTGACTTTTTATCTTCCTCTCTTGTCTTTTCTTCTCCTCCGACCCTCTACCTACCATCTACCTCTTCTTCTTCCTCATACAGATATATATATATATATATATATATATATATATGTATCGATATATATATCAGTTATCAGTCATTAGTAAACATCAAAAACAAAAATCACAAAGCAGATATGGAGACTCGTAATTCATTTGAGACATGGTCAAATTTTGACTTAATTTTTGCAGCAGATGTTGATGTATTTTCATTTCCAAACCAACCGCTTCTGCCTAATTCGAACACAGAAAATTTTGATATGTTTTCCTTTCCAAACCAACCGCTTCTGCCTAATTCGAACGCAGAAGATTTTGATATGTTTTCCTTTTCAAACCAACCGCTTCCTCCTAATTTCAGGTGAGATACCTTTGATGGCTTCCATTTGTTTTTAGTGTGCTTGATAATGAAATTAAACTCTCTTTTGGTTTGTTTTTTATGTAAATCAGTGGAAGTTTTGAACATACCGCTTTGGACCAAGTTGATCTGCCCCTACAAGAGACTGCTTTTGATATTGTTCCTCTTGATGCTATTCCTTTGAATGAGGATATGCTTGTGCATGATCCTTTCTACTCTCTAATGGATTTTGAACAAAGCCATAATATGTTTCCAGGTTATTATACATTTAAACATGGATTTTGAATGGTATTACCTTTACTGATATTATTTTCTTTTTCTAGGAGAAATAATGAGTGGTCTTGGCAACGAAGTCGGAGTAAGTACTCATGAAATGCATAATATCGAAGTTCAAGATATTATTGCAGACAAAATTCCTGGGGAGAAGAAGATGATTAAGAGGCAGAGAGAGAAGAAGGGCAATAACTCCCAGACACTATCAAGAGAAACAATTTCGCAGTACTTTTACCTACCAATCAAAAGCGCAGCCAAAGAACCGAATATTGGCATAACCCAGTCTCAAGAAAAGATGTAGGGAGTTAGGAATTCGTCGATGGCCTCACAGGAAATTGGTGAGCTTGGAGACCATAATCAAGAATGTTCAGGTTCTCTCTCATACATACTTATAATTTGTAAGTATGAAACTATGAAAGATTTATAAGTAAATAACCGATGATATCACTTCGATTTACAGGATATGCAAAATAAAGAAGAAGGAGGACATATGGCTGAGAAGAAATTACAAGAAGCCATTGCGATACTGGAATATGAAAAACAGTTGGTGGAAGAAAGTCCTAATACGAAGTTAGAGGACCAAACACAGAAATTGAGACAAGCATGTTTCAAGGCCAAATATAATAAGAAATATAATAAACTTAAGGAGATCATAAAATCTCAAGACTCATTTCGCAGTAATTTTACGGCTACTTCTGCTGCTAGTCTCGATGCTGGCTCAAAAGGGAAAGAAAATGAGGAGGATGTCGAAAAAGAGGAGTTGAAGTCCATAATTACGAATTGTTTGTCGTCCTCTAATGTAAATATTGAAAAAGAACAATTACAAACCTTCATCTTACATTTGTCAGCTCAATTACAAAAGAGCAATTATAAGCATGTATCATTAAGTTCATATGAACACTAGTGCTATGAATAAAAGATGTGATGCTTATTATTAATGAAAATATCTTTTTCCCTTATTATCTTTTCTGTTCCACTTCAGGTGGCCAGTATTTCTCTGTGATAAGGGAAATATCGAGTGTGTCCATGACCATAACCACGGCCACTGCCACAACTACGACTATAACGATGGCTTCTGCTGGAGCCAACGACATTCACTTCAGGAGTGCTTGTTGAGCCGATTCATCCGGCTTCATGATTTCTCAATAATAACTCATGTTAAAGCTGTCAATTTTGGATACCCTTTTTCTCGATATTGTTACTGTAGAACATGAAAAGTGGAGAATGTCTTCTCCAATATAACTTCATCAGTAACTTTTTCTCCGTAAATTTTTTAACTAAGATGTAGTTTTATACATTACGGAGTTCACGGTTTTACAATCTTGCATCTTCAGGTGCACCCATTCATACCGTGCAGTGGGTAGTACGACCATCTTCAGGTGGTCAAATCTTTCTTTTTATCCACATGATATATGAATCTCCTTTTTTTTAGCATTTAGATGCATTTCTGTATGACATATAAATTTTTTTTTTAGAAATATCAAGGGCTACAAATTCGAATTTAGCGAGATCAATAAATGCATACCTGTCTTCTGGCTTTAATAACGGCAGAGACTCGTGCTAATAACGTGTTATAAAATTAGGGTAGTGTTAGAATAAAATCTACACACTACACACTAAGAAAATTCTAACTATTCTTTGCACAAGAATTTCTCTTCAAACTTCTCTCTTTCTTTCTCTCACAATTCTTTCTCCAATCTTTCTTTCACTAATCTTTCTTTCACAAAATGATGGTGTATTACAAGCTTAGAGAATAGCTCTATTTATAGAGCTCTAATTAGTGAAATACATCATGGCATACATCATCTTCAATTAATGGTGTCTCCACTAAATGGTGGACATCCATAAAAATCTTCTAATAATTCACATAAATCCATAATTAGTGGAGCCTCCACTAATTAATGGAGATTCCAATAATTCATAACATGATAATAGTTTACAAAATTATTTCAACTCTTACTTTAGAGCATGTTTAATAACTTAATTCAATACTTAAAATTAAATGAATTAAATATTTATTTATTATTTGTATTTAATAATAATTAATATTAAATTTTTAATTAATTAAGTACGTTTGATAATAAATTTATATTATTATTTAATTAATTAAGACGTATTGAAATCATATTATAAATTTTAATTAATTTAAAAAAATTATTTAAGTCTAAATTCTGAATAAGTTAAATATTAATATAATTATTAATATTCAATTTAAATTGTAAAAAAATATAATGTAAAAATAAATTATAATTAATTTAGATTTCAGATTTAAATTTCAAATTTTAGAATCTAATAATTAAATATTCAAATTTTAGTTTTTAAATTTCAATTTTATCAATCGAGACCTTAATAATAATAATAATAATAATAATAATAATAATAATAATAATAATAATAATAATAATAATAATAATAATAATAATAATAATTATTATTATTATTATTATTATTATTATTATTATTATTATTATTATTGTTATTATTATTATTGAAGTACAAATTTCCATACTTAATTATAAATAGTCTACTAAGAGGAAAAATATTTTACTTAGTTGGGATCAAATTATCGTTTGATTATGAAGTCTCAATTGGTGTCACACAATATAAACTCATCTTATTTTTATAAACCATGCCAAAAAAAAACTTATATAATTTAAAAAATGGTACAATGTATTTTTAAGTTATAAATTTTTAATGTACTGTGATTAAAGAACCACAAGTACGTTCACTGTTCAAAGATTACTTGGGCCAGATTAGGAAAATATAGAATTACTGGATAATTGCATAGAAGAGCCAAAGGCCCATTTAATTTAGAAAATGGGTTATTGGATCGAAAAGAGTGGTCGTGTAATTCCGCTAGCTGCGTGGATCTTCTACAATCTTGTAATCTAACAAACTGCTTTGCAGCCTCTTTTCCCATCTTCGAAGTCCAATTACCTCGGCTCTTCAAATGTAAATAATAAGTAAAAGGTAATGTTTCTTCTTTTTTTTTTCTTTATATTTTCTGTTAGATCGATCAATCATAATATATAATTATTAACTTTAATAATTTTAAGTAGTCTGAGAGTAAAGTTACGTTATTTTAGTGAAGTAAGACGTAATTAATAAATTATTTTGAGTTGATAAAATAATTTATTATAATTTAATCTAATTATATTCAATCAGTTCCTTTCAGTGACTCCTAATTATAGAATAATAATAAATTATAATTATTTATAATTTATTAATAAAAATTACAAAAAATAAAAAATCGTATTTGAGATGGAATATAATAAGTAAGGATAGTTGTATCTAACTATACTTATCTTATTCTATCATAATTCGTATTTGATATAAAGTTAAATATGTATATTAGTTTAATACTCTGTAACAGTGATACGTGAAAAAATAACGTTCTTTCAATTTTGTGTGAGTCCACACCCAACAAAGAGAGAGAGAAAAATACTATAAATAATTTTTTAGTCCCGAGAAATTATACCGAAGATAGTTTGGAGGTTTGGAGTATTACCAAAAGTCATAAGCTTCTCGAATAGCATTTTAGAAGATAATATCTATAGAGGTATAATTCGTTTCTTATGTATTTATAAAGTTTAATCTGATTAATATATAAATATATTGATCGTATTCCTAACAATTAGTATCAAAGTCTAGTTTAATGTATGTTTATGTGTTAATATTAAAGATTTTATACATATATTAGTTAAATGGTGTAGGAATAATACATTTATATTCATGGTGAATGATTTGAATAATTCAAAATAATTTTATGCTCATAATTTTTTATTCAGTGAATATATATAAGTATTATTGAATCATATAACAAATTGAATGAATTACGTCTTCATATTTTCCTTTTGAGTTATTTTAATTTTTTTTAGTTTATAAAAAAATTTATTAAGATTCTGTGAAGACAAAAGGCACTGGGCCCAAGGCCAGCAGCTTGTCTTGGGCGCATGCCAACTCGGCCTGGCCTCGCGGGCTAGCAAGTTGGACTAGCCTGCATTACCCTTTAATAAAAGAAAAGGGCGTGCAGGGACAGAACTGGATTTAGAGAACCTTGGTCACCACGATGAAGGCACAACATGCTAACCACCAAACCACACAAAAAGTTGTGAGATGGATGTCCTTCAACAAATTAATATTGTAGATGATTGAAGATTTGGCTATTCTATTAATTAATTAAAATTTTTATTATAAATTTATAATATTATTTTTTGTTTAGGTTGTTCATAAAATTATTTTTATTTTTATTTATAGTTTTTACTATATTATTTTTATTAAATTATATATCATTCATATTAATATGTCATATAATTTGTATTAACACTACTTTAGGTACTATTTTGTTATGCATAAATTTTATTTATAAAAAAAATTAAATGTGTAATGGTTAAATTTTTAAGCTTAGACCTCCCCTATTAGCCCATTAGTTGAAATTGAATTAATGTTTGCTTTGTGTCATTTTAAATAGTCTCACTCTAAAAATACTACATTATATTGGTTACTAGATTAGGTACAAAATTTTTGTTGTATTATTTTTATAAATTTAATTCATTTATAATTACGCTATAGGTGATGTGTTTGGATCAGAAACTTTTAAAAATATTAATATAAAGGTTATACACTTAAATCAAATACATAAAGACTTTCTATAGAATATCTAAATGACATCTATGATAGCCAAAATATTAATGACACTAAAACTAATATTGCATTGAGATGTAGCAATGGCAAGTGGGTCGGCCAGCACGGGTTCGGTCCGTCCTAGGACCGGTCCCACCTGCCATACGGGTCGGTCCTGCATATCGACAGGCTGGGCCGTGCTGGGCCCAGGGCCAAAAACCCTGGGTCGGCACGGCCTGGGCCCTAGTTACTTGAGGTCCACGAGCCGCTTTTATTTTGAAATTTTTTATTATTATTTAAATAACACAATTATTTAAAATCATAAAAAAGACATCTTGAAGTGATGTGGGGTTTGGTTTGGACCCCTACCGAATTTATTAATTAATAAAATAAATATTACATAAAAGGGAACTTTATGTCTAAACCTCTTAAAAATATTACAATGATTAAAATTTAAAAATAGAATAAATATCTTAAAAATAAAATTAAACAATTACATAATAATATTACATATCCTAAATTCTTAATTATTTGAAATACTAAACTAACTACTTAATTCACCATATTCTTCATCTGAGTCATCATCAACAATCCGCGAATTGACTGTCTTATCTGTAACTGCGAACCAACTACTATTACACATTAACATATCCAAAGTATGAGTAGCCAATCGGGATCTTCTTTCATCAATTGTTCGAGTACTCTTACTAAAAACGCTTTCTAATAGCATTGTGGAGACCAGTGACGTCAAAAGATCATGTGTCATTTTGGATAAAATTGGATATTCCTTTACATGATCCTTTTACCAATCACAAATGTTAAAATGTTAATCTTCATTTTCTACAAGAGGTTGTATCTCGTAAATTGCCATCTCATTATAAGTAGCGGTTGATCATCTTTGATGCTTCATGATACCCTATGGATTAAATTTTGATGAAATCTAAGAGGTCAATCTTCGTGGTGATTGAAATTCAAATCTAGTTTTTAGTAAATTTAGTTAATCTAATTTGATTTAAAAGTTAATTTAGTTTTAACAAGCATTTTTAGTAAATTCAAATCTAGTTTTTTTTATGATCATATTTAAAATTACCTAGAATTTGACCTCTTGAAGTATGAATTTGTTATTGTTTAAGTAGGTTTTGTAACCAATTATTATGTGACATTTTCATATGTCTAACTAATGTTCATTTCCCTCCACCCTTCTTATGTGCATATACCACCATACAAATTTTACATGTTGTCCCATCATTATCATTATCCTTTTTAAAAACATTCTAAACCATAAATGTTTCTACTTTAACTATAGTTTCGGAAGTTTCACCATCATCCTGGTCTTGAGGTTCACCCATATTAAATTTACCAAGATTAATAGTTGGAGTTGGTTGTTGTACACTAACACTAGGACCTTCGCCTTCATTTTTATTACTTATTTTATTATTTATTAAATTTAAGGTTTGATCTATATTGAATCAAAATGTGATGATGATTGTGAAGAAAAATGATAATATTGATTTAGATCCATTATTTCTAAATAAAAATAATTAATTAAAATTTAAATAAAAATTCAAATAAATAAATAATAGTTCAAATAAAATGAGATAAAGTATTAATTAATCATGAAATAAGAGAATTAAAAAATATAAATAACTTATAAATTAACTTAAAAATTAAACAAATAACTAAAATAATTAAATAATTAATAATGTTAAAAAATAAGAATGTAAGATTAAGAAACAAGACTAGTTGATGGCCAAAAAACAATAATACTTTATTGAGCTTTACTTATTGTCTTCTTCAAGACTTGAATTATCCACTGTTCCGCCACTTAATAATCTTTCCAAATATGAAGATTTTTCTTAAAGAATTGAAAAAGAAATATAAAAAAATAAATTTTATTTTAACACTTTTTGTAAAAGAAATTGAGAGATTTGAGGATTATAAGAGAAAGAAGAATAAAAATAGAGAATTAGAGAGTGTTTGGTGAGTTTTGAAGGGTATTTATAAAGTTTTGGAAGTTTGGGGAGTCAAATTACAATTTTTAGAAGTTTGAGAGCCGTTGGGTAATAGTTCTCCAAGGCAGGCCGACCCGTGATGGGCTAGGAATAAAACGGACTAGCCCCAGGATCGGCCCGCTACAGTGGCCACGCATTGGCAGGTGGGCCAGTTTGGCCCGATGCAAGACATATTAATTTTAGCTGGAGGGTCTAGACATAACTGTAAGTTATATTGTTATCTCCTATAGAAATACACGTTACTTTAGGGTTTTAAATTGTAGATTTTGACCTAACTATAAGTCAGATTGTTATCTCCTATAAAAGTATATATTATTGTAGAGTTTTAGGTTATTGTAATTTGATAGTAATTTTTTAATTACTATTTAAAATATTATCATATTGATCATGCATCATGTTATAATATTTTGATCATGTATCATGGTATGGTATTGGCTCATATGTTTTATTTTATTTAATTTCATAAAATAATTACCAACACTTTATCCCTAATTTTAACAAAGACCAAATTGGTTGAAAAAAATTTTATTGATTGGAAACGAAACCTCATAATCGTATTCACTGTTGAGAAGCTCAAATACGTGCTAACTAAACTATATCTTCCTAAGCCTACTGATCTATTCACGTCTGAACAAATGGCAGCTTATGAGAAGTGATTGAGTTCTGATGAGATAACACGCTACTACATTTTGGGATCTATTTCAAATGTATTGCAGTAGAAATGAAATATGAGAATATGATAACCGCTTCAGATATCATGAATGTTGGAATATATGCCCTCTAGACTATTTTTTTGACGTAATTTATTAATAAAAGAATTTATTCTCAAAATTTATTTGTGAATTTACATTTTATTTGTATACGATTTACATTTGGAAAGGACCCATTGTGTTTAAGTAAATGATCCATGTGAATGGTGGTCTTTCACAGTAAGGTATGGATCACGGGTTACTTAATACATCAATGTTTGTTCTTAACCAATTGATAAGAATGAGAATCCCATCATGCTTAAGTTATTGTGTTATGAATTTTAAATGGGGGATGACTTACCTTAAATCAGTGAGTAATCCGCTCACTTCATAGCATGAGCGTATTTTGAATACATAGAATAGGACCTGTAATAGTGGTTTCTAAAAGTACTATTTAAAAGAAATATAGATTATTACTGCTACAACGTGGACTAATACTCTACCGTTTGAGTATGAGTTGGTGGTTTGACGAAGCTAGAAATATATACTTTGATATACTATAGTTGAGGTTCTTTCGTAGAGCCGATATATTTGTATATTGGGTATATGTGACTAGTTAGTTAAGACAAACTTGTACAAGATAGCTTCTGCGCTAAATCGCCCCTTGTGACTGTTCAAATGATCTAATTATCCAGGGCCCTGGGGAATATGACTTGGATGTTTACTTTAGAGTAACTCCCTTAGAAAGTGGAAACATTCTAGGAGTCTTTGATCATTGGACTAGAGGTCTAAGGATGATAGATATCTATTAGAGAGGTGTTAGTACACTCTTCCTTTCTAAATGCACGACGATGTGCAGAGGCGTATTTTAGTCATTACACCTGTAGGTCGAAGACTTTGCTAACGCACCATTATCCTTGGAGTCAATATTTTCTTATAGTGATATTAGAAAATATTTAAAATGAAAAATATAACTATTTATATAACATGGGTATTTTGGTCATTTTAGTAGCCAAGACGATGTGTCTTTTGGTCCCCGAAATAGCCCTTAAGTCCTAACAGACTTAGGTTAAGGAATTGATCTTAATAATTATGAGTTTTATTTTATTTAAGTAGTCTAATTTATTATTAGATTAGAATAAAATAAAAAGCCCAAGAGAGAGTATTTGTTTTATCTAACTTATTTAGTTAATTAATTATTCAGGGCCCAAGGTCTAGATTGAATAATAAAAAAATTAATCTAGATATAAACTAGATAAAAGGTCTGATATTTTATATTGGTCTATTTGAGCTTATTAATTATTTATTGAGCTGTTTAATAAAGCCCAGAAAATAAAAAATTAATATTTATTATTTATGGGTGTTCAAATCTAAGAGTAAATAATTTTATCTAACACAATGAATGAGACCAATGGTAAAATAAAATAAAATAAAATTAATTAATTAATTAATTAATTAAAATAAAAAAATAATACGAGATGGATCTTGTGTTGTTTTGCATGAAGGATAACAAAAAATATAAATACTTTCTATTTTCACGCAGTTGGATTCTCTCTCTCAGGGAATTGGGATAGGAAATGAAAAGGACATCATGCATTCTGTGAGGGTGGCTTTTCAAATTTTCCAATTCACAAAAACCCAACTTTGGTCATAGAGACCTTTTGTGAAGCATTCACAGAAACAAAAAACTTATCAAACCCACTTCTTTAAGTTTTTACCAGCTGTGCTACGTGCACCATTTCAAAAAATCAAAGGCTTCATGTGAATAAGATGCAGTCGATGTTTATAAGGACGTAATCCAATAGCATCAAGCATCCTTGTACAGATATGTACATCAGTGCGAAAAGGGCCATTTAATTACAGAGGTAAATTTTTCGTTTTGTTAGCATGCTTTCGATTTGATGATTTTTGTCATTTTAAACCTTCAATTAGTATCAGAGCCATGGTTTGGAAAATGTAGGAAGTATGTTAAGCTTAACTAAAACAAGAAAATATTTGTCTTGGTTGAAATCTGTGATCCTTCGTGTTTACTAGTATGGGTAGTTTCACTGTAAACGTCGTGAGTGGAAGTATAGGAACAATATTTTTTGATTGCGTTCATAGATATCGTATGAACCCAGTGTTTTTAAGGGTATAGGCGGTTGTTTGGATGAGTTTTAATCGAAAACAGTGGAAAAATCGCACTCTGTAATGTTTGAAATGCAAAGAAAATTTGTTGGAGAAGAAGGTACTGTAGCAATCCGCCAAAGTCGAGCCGAGCTGACCAAGTCGAGCCGCCTGAACCTGTGAGAGCAGTCGACCAGCCGACTCCCCTGGCGAGGATGGCTTCCTCGCGTGGCGCGAGGAAGCGTTGCTTTCGCGAGGAAATGCAATTGCAATTCTGTTATGAGGTCAACAATTTTGATCGCGCAGTTGGGTGGGCTGCGGGCGGGTCGCTGGCACTCGCTCAGATCTACCCATGAACTATGATCTAGTGTGGCAGGTACCTGAATAAAAAAAATTAGTTTTTAGTCTCATATTAGGCGAAGTTATTTTTATTGAAATAGTTAATATTCTTTGAATATTTTGCATGAAAAATAATAGTAAAGGAATTTTAGGATTAAATGAGACCATTAATTAATTAATGTATTTAATTTAATTATTTGGATACTTAGGTTAAAAGAATAGAAAAGTATGAAAACGTTTACAGCTTTCTAGCATGCTTATTTCTTTTTGTACCATATGTGCGCGTTTTCTTAAAGACCAAAGTCTTTAGGAATTTTTGACAAAGATAAATATTTTTCTTAAATCAAATGGTTAATTTTAATTCGAACAAAAATTAATTCTGGATTGTTTTCTTAAATGATTTTATCATTGATATAGAAAATATATTGGATTTAGATATTTTTTTGAATTAAAATAGAAAACTATTTTGATTGAATTTTAACAAGAAAAATTATTTTTGTCAAATTAATCTTAAAATCAAAATCTCTCAAAAGTATTAGTGAAAACTTTTAAAATTATTAGGTTTATTAACTTAAATAAAATTAATCCATAGAAAAATTTCTCAAAGGGTATAAATCTTGACAGAGAAATTTTTATGGGTTTAAATATTTTATTTTTGAGTTAAAAAAAATTTAATTGAAATTTTCAAAAGAATTTTTTTAAGAAAACCTTTATTTTAAAATACTAAGTAAGAGAGGGATTCCAACGGCCCCATAATTTTCATCACAATCCTCATTAGAGGTCATGGGTCCCCTCGCGTCACCCTAGAAGTGAACCCTATAGGATGGGGATACCACAAGGATCTAGAACTAATTGATTGATGTAATTAATAACTCAGGACACATACTATGATCGGTCAGTCCACGTTGGAGGTTATAGCACGAGAAATGTCCATAAAAAATGAGAAGAAACGATCAACCCACGATGGAGTTATCTTCTGAATCATTATCTAGAAGGAAAATTAATTTGTGGTGGTTAATACATTGAGCTTAGAAAACTGTTAATCTTCCCTAGAAGCTATATCAGTTTTTCTAAGAGCCAAATTAATCATATTAAAGATAATAGTGATGGCGTTAACTATTATCGGATTTAATATGAGGATAAAGTCACAAATTATTTTATTTTTTCACAAATTGAATTTTCTTTTATTTTCGATTTTTCAGAAATGGTTAGTGGAGGTTCTTTTAATCCTTTGGCCGTTATTCTCCGTGAGAATAAGCTAACGGGTCCAAATTATGTGGATTGAAAAAGGAATTTGGATATAATATTCATTGTTGAGGAGTATAAGTATATTTTTTTTAAACCTGCCCTATTATTAGGGAGGGTTCCACCATTGGGGAGTAAGAGGCTGAAAAAGCATGGAAGAAAGCCAATGAGATGGCTCGATGCTACATGTTGGCCTCCATGTCTAATGTGTTTCAGTCTAAACATGAGCACATGGCCATTGTATACGACATTAGCTAATCATTAGCTACGATGTTCGTCAATAAGAGCCGGCCCACAAGGTAGGAAGCTCTTAGGGCGATTATAAACACTAAGATGGCTGAGGGAGTATCAGTCAGGAAGCATATGCTCAAAATGATTGCTGCTTTCGAGGAAGCGGAAGTTTTAGAGGCTGTTATTGACCCCGAGAGCCAAGTAGATATGGTTCTCGAATTTCTACCGGGCTCTTTTACTCAATTCAAGTTGAACTACAACATGAACAAGTTAAACATGAGTTTAATTGAGTTAATAAAAGAGTTCCAAGTGGCGAAGAATGTCATGAAGCTATAGTCCAAGGCTATGATTGCTAGGACTTTTTCTTCAAAAATTGGGCCCAAGCTCAGGAAGTTCAAGAAGAAGAAGGGAAACGCACAAGACCAACCCAAGAACCAGCCCAACAAGCCCAAAGGCAAATGCTTCAAGTGCGGATAGAAGGGATACTGGAAAAATGAGTGTCCAGAACTTTAAGCCAAGAAAAACTTTATAGGTATTGTTCTCTATCTAGAGTCAATTTCAATGGTTGAATCAACTTTCACTTGAATTGTTGATTCTAGTGCCACTGATCATATATGAAACTCATTGTAGGGGTTTAGGAAGATAAGAAGACTCCAGAAGGGCGAACATGAACTACGAGTAGGAAATAGAGCACGAGTATGGGCCCTTGCAGCGGGAGAGTTGGATCTTATTTTTTATTGTAATAAATTAGTTATATTAAAGGATATTTTATATGTACTCGATTTTATACAGAATTTGATTTCAGTAGCAAAGCTAATAAATTATGGATATTTTGTTTCTTTCCATTCTGGTATTACTATAAGTAGAAATGGAGAAACTTTATGTATATGGCACGTGTATAGAAATTTATTCTTTTTAAATCATACTAACAATCAAATAAATAACGCTCAATCTGAACCTTTAAATAAGAAGAGAAAGACCAATGTCAATGATTCATATCTTTGACATATAAGGTTGGGTCATATTAACTTAATCAAGATTTAGAGGTTAATCTATGATGGGCCCTTGGACTCATTAAGATTGGAAAGTTGGCCTCAGTGTGAATTATGCTTTATGAAAAAAAATAACCAAAAGGTCGTTCACCCAAAAGGCTGATAGAACCAAGAAAATATTAAGCCTTGTTCATACTAATGTGTGTGGTCCTTTGTCTACTCAAGTTAGAGGGGGTTTTGAGTACTTCATCATTTTCACGGATGATTGTACAATATCTGGTTATGTCTATCTGATGAGGCATAAGTCTGACTCTTTTGATAAGTTCAAAGAGTTTAAGGCTGAAGTGGAGCGTCGAACAGGTAAACTGATCAAAATCCTACGATCGAATCGTGGTGGAGAATACCTCATTGGTGAGTTCAAGGATTATATGGTATAACATGGGATAGTAACCCAACTCTCTGCACCAGATATACCCTAGCAGAATGGAGTAGCTGAGAGAATGAACGTGATATTGATGGAAATGGTTTGAAGCATGATGTCTTATGCTACTCTTCCGGTCTCTTTTTGGAGATATACTTTGGAAATAGCGGTATACATTTTGAACTTGGTGCCTTCCAAGTCAGTACCTAGAACACCTTATGAGATGTGGATTGGGTGTAAGCCAAGGCGAAATCATCTCAAGATATGGGGCTGTCCAACTTATATACTGATCAAGGGAGACAAGTTAGAACCAAGATCAGAATTATACTACTTTGTTAGGTATCCAAAAGAGACAAAAAAGGTTACTTTTATCATCCTAAGGAGCAGAAAGTATTAGTAAGTACTAATGCTAGATATTTGAAGGATAATCAAAGTACTTCCACTAAAGGTTCAATAGGGTTGGAACTCGAGGAGAAGTTATCTTTGGAATCAACTTTTTTGGACTTGATTATAGAATAAGAAGAGACACAACTTTACGAACCTGTACAAACAGAGTTTCGTCGTAGTGGGAGGGTATCTAAAGTTCTAAAAAGATAGACAGGAGATGCTTTAGAGTTGATCTCTGACCATTAGGAATAAGATCCTGCTAGATACGAGGAAGCTATTGCTGATGCCGATGTAGATTTATGGTATGAAGTAATGAAAGTCGAGATTGAGTCTATAAACTTCAATCAGGTTTGGGATCTTGTAACTTCACCTGAAGGGATAAAACACATTGGGTGTAAGTAGTTATACAAGAGGAAGTGGAGAGCGGATAAGAAGGTGGAAACCTTCAAAGCCAAGCTTGTGACGAAAGGGTATACTTAGAAAGAGTGAATCGATTATGACGAAACATTTTCCCCGGTAGCTATGCTTAAGTCCATCTGTATCCTCCTTGCCATTGCATGTCATTTTAACTATGAGATATGGCAAATGGATGTTAAAACGTCATTTTTTAAAGGCCATCTTAACGAAGACATCTATATGTCCCAATCGGAAAGTTTAATTGCTAAAGGTCAGGAATATATGGTTTACAAGCTTAAAAGTCTATTTATGAACTTAAGTAAGTATCTAAAATATGGAATATTCATTTTGACAAGACTGTAAAGTCTTATGAATTCATTCAAAATGAGGACGAACCATGCGTGTACAAGAAATTAGAAGGTATAAATGTGATTTTTCTTGTCTTATATGTGGATGACAATTCTACTCATTGAGAATGATATAGGGACATTGTCATCTACTAAAATTTGACTGTCTAGTCAATTTAATATGAAGGATTTGGGAGAAGCCAGTTACATTCTCAGGATTAAACTTTTTTAGAAATAGAAAGTAGAAAATGTTAGGATTATCCCAAACAACATACATTGACAAGATGTTGGCAAAGTTTGGCATGGACTCATTGAATGGAACTCTAATCCCTTGCAGACATGGTTTGTCTTTTTGTTCTAAAGACTGTCCTAAATCTCAAGAGGAAAAAGACAGGATGAGTATGATTCTATGCTTCAGCTGTGAGAAGTCTCATGTACGTTATGCTGTGCACTAGACCAGATATCTATTTTGCCGTAGACTTAGTTAGTAGATATTAATCAAACCATGGGAAGGTTCATTGGCAACCTGTAAAGTATATTCTTAAGTAATTTAGTAGTATGAAAGATTATATGCTGGTTTACAAGGCTGACGACTTGGTTCTTATTAGATACACAGACTCAGATTTTCAGGCAGATAAGGACGAGAGAAAATCTACTAGTGAATATGTCTTCACCTTGTCTAGAGAAGCTGTTTCATGGAGGAATATCAAGTAATCCTGTATTGCTGACTCAACCATGGAAGTTGAGTATGTGGCAGCTTCGGAACTATTCAAGGAAGCAATCTGGCTTCGGAAGTTCCTTTCAGAACTTAGAGTTGTACCACACATGGATAGATCGATTGTGGTGTATTGCAACAACTTTAGAGCAGTCTCGTAATCCAAAGAACCCAGGAACCACAAGAAGGGAGAGCACATTCAGATGAAGTACCACCTGATCCGATATTTCATTCAGAGATAGGAAATCATGGTGGAATAGATAGTCTCGGAAAATAACCTAGCAGATCTCTTCACCAAGCTTTTAGTTGAGAGAGTCTTCAAGAGACACTTAGACGCCATAGGGGTAGGCATCTACGAGCTTTCTTAGTTTTAGATTGCAAGTGGGAGATTGTTGGAATATATATCATCTAGACTAATTTTTTAATGTAATTTATTAATAAAAGAATTTATTCTCAAAATTTATTTGTGAATTTACATTTTATTTGTGCACAGTTTACGTTTGGAAAGGACCCATTGTGTTTAAATAAATGATCCATGTGAATGGTGATTTTTCACAATAAGGTATAGATCACAAGTTACTTAACACATAAATGTTTGTTATTAACCAATTGATGAGAATGATAATCTCATCATGCTTAGGTTATTGTGTTATAAATTTCAAATGGGAAATGGTTTACCTTTAACCAGTGAGTAGTCCACTCACTTCATAATATAAGCGTATTTTGAATACATAGAATATGACTTGTAATAGTGGTTTCTAAAAGTATTATTTAAAAGAAACCTAGACTATTACTGCTACAGCGTGGACTAATACTCTACCGCTTGAGCATGAATTGATGGTTTAATGAAGTTAGAAGCATATACTTTAATATACTGTAATTGAGGTTCTTTCATAGAGCGGGTATACTTGTATGCTAGGTATATGTGACTAGTTAGTTAAGACAGACTTGTACAAAATAGCTTCTGCGCTAAATCACCCATTGTGACTATTCAAATGATCTAATTATCCAAGGCCTTGGGGAACATGACTTGGATGTTTACTTTAGAGTAACTCCCTTGGAAAGTGGAAACATTCTAGGAGTTGTGGATCATTGGATTAGAGGTCTAAGGATGATAGATGTTTATTAGAGAGGTGTTAGTACACTCTTTCTCTTCAAATGCATGGTGATGCGTAGAGGGGTATTTTAGTCATTACACCTGTAGGTCAAAGACTTTGCTAACGTAGTATTATTCTTGGGGTCAATATTTTCTTATGGTGATATTAGGAAATATTTAAAATACAAAATATAACTATTTTTATAGCACGGGTATTTTGGTCATTTTAGTAACCAATGCGATGTGTCTTTTGGTACCTGGAATGGTCTTTAAGTCCTGCCAGATTTGGGTTAAGAAATTGATCTCGATAATTATGGGTTTTATTTTATTTAAATAATCTAATTTATTATTATATTAGAATAAAATAAAAGATCCGAGAGAGAGTATATATTTTATCTTACTTATTTGGTTAATTAATTATTCAGAACCCAAGGCCTAGATTGAATAATTAGAAAATTAATATAGATATAAATAGATAAAAGGCTTAATATTTTATATTGATCTATTTGTGCTTGTTAATTATTTATTGGGTTGTTTAATGAAGCCCAAAAAATAAATAATTGAGATTTATTATTTATAGGCGTTCAAGCCCAATAGTAAATAATTTTATCTGGCCTAATGAATAAGATCAAGGGTAAAATTAAATTTTACAAAATTAAATTAATTAATTAAAATAAAAAAACAACACGGGATGAATCCCGTGTTGTTTTGCGTGAAGGATAATAGAAAGAATAGATGCTTTCTATTTTCACGCAGTTGGATCCTCTCTCTCGGAGAATTGGCATAGGAAATGAAAAGACATTATGCATTCCGTGAGGGTGGCTTTTGAATTTTTCCAATTCACAGAAACCCAACTTTGGTTATAGAGACCTTATGTGAAGCATTCATAGAAACAAAAAGCTTATCAAACCCACTTCTTTAAATTATCACCAACTGTGCTACGGGTACTACTTCGGAAGATCAAAGGCTTCGCGTGAATGAGACACAGTCGATGTTTACAAAGACGTGATCCAATAGTATCAAGCATCCTTGTACAAACATGTATATCAGTGCGAAAAGGGCCATTCAGTCATAGAGGTAAATTTTTCGTTTTGTTAGCATGCTTTCGATTTGATAATTTTTGCCATTTAAAACCTTCAATGAAAAGCCTCCAGTAAACGTTTAAGTAAAAAAGACGTTAGACCCATCAAGCAGCAATGAGGTGCATAATAATTATGTGCATAAAACCTGCAATGCACTTGAGAGATCATATGTTAAAATTGATCGTTTAGTTTAATACAACAGAGGGCTTAAGAATTGAAATGAAACCCAAGACTCAGGATGATACAAACGACTTTAGAAACTCTTATAGAGATATTCTCACAGTTTAAAGTTAATTATAATATAAACAAGATGGAGATATCTCTTATAGAGTTGAAAAGGAAGCTTGAGAGTGTCGAAATTACTCTAAAAGTGGAAAGTGGCAATGCTTTTGTTGTGACTCATACTGAATCTTCCTCTTCCAAACTTAAAAGAAAAGGAGAAAATAAGAGGAAGCAAAATAGCGAAAATGGGCCTAGGCAGTAGGCTAAGAAGGAAAAAGTGGATGAAAAGCTCAAAAGGTAAATGGTTCCACTACAAGCAAAATGGACATTGGAAGTCTCAGTGCCTAGATTACTTAACCAAACACAAGTAGGGTACTGTTGATCCTACATTAAAATTTGTTTATTGGTTAATTTTACAAATACTTAATAGTAGATTTTGGAGCCACTAATCATATTTGCAATTCATTGCAGGAGTTTCAAGTAACCAGACATCTCAATGAAGGAGAACATACTCTGAGGGTTAACACAGAATTAGTGATATATGCAATAACTGTTGGAAATGTTTATTTTTATTTTGATAATAAACATTTAGTTTTGAAAAATTGTTATTATGTTCCCGACATGTACCGGAATTTGATTTCGGTTTATTTGTTATTTAGACAAAAATATTTTATTAAATTTCATAAATTTTCAGTGGAGATATTTTTGAATAACTCTTTGATATGTCATGGATATTTAAATATATATATATATATATATATATATATATATATTAAAACCTACCAACAGTTCATTATATCATATTGAATCTAACAAATACATTAAATTATTTATTACTAATAAGACTTTCTTATGACATTTTAAACTTGGTCATATTAATTTAAATACGATTCAAAGACTTATAAAAGAAGGTTTTTTAAATGACTTAAAGGTGAAACCTTTTTAGATTTGCAAATCTTGTTTAGAAAATAAAATGATCAAAGGATCATTTTCTTCGAAAGGAAATAGAGCCAAGAAAGTCTTGGAATTAGTGCATTCTGATGTATGTGGATCAATAAGTGTCCAAGCTAGAGGTGGGGTATGAACATTTCGTTATTTTTATGGATGATTACTCAAGATATGGATATATTTATCTAATGACTCATATGTCTGATGCCTTAGAAAAATTCAAAGAAATTAAGGTTGAGGCTGAAAATAAGTTAGGTAAGAACATTAAGACACTTCGATCACATCAATGTGGAGAATATTTATCCTATGACTTTAAAACATTTTTATCAAAAAATGAGATTTTATCCCAACTAAGTGCAGTAGGAACTCCTCAATAAAATGAAGTTGCCAAAAGGAGAAATAAGACCTTGTTAGACATGGTCAAATTAATGTTTTGGCTTCTCTAGACTAGATACATCCTTTTGGAAATATGTTATACAAAATGTGATACATACATACATACATACATACATACATACATACATACATACATACATACATACATACATACATACATACATACATACATACATACATACATACATACATACATACATACATACATACATACATATATTTATTTATTAAACATAGTTTCATCTAAATCTATCCCTACGATAGAATTGTGGAATAAGTAGAAGTCTAATTTGACAAATATCAGAAATTGAGGTTGTCCTGCGTATGTGCTAAAGGGAAAGATGGATAAAATAGAATTAAGATCAAATTTATGTTTGTTTGTTGGGTATCCAAAAGGAATTAGAAGATACTACTTCTATAGTCCTCAAGATAATAAAATATTTATAAGTACAAATGTAATTTTCTTAGAGGACAAGTACATAAAAGAACATAGATCTAAGAGTAGGGTTATTTTAGAAGAAATCAATGGAGATAATCTCAAGCAAATGGTTATAGAAACCCAAACTCAAGATTCTCATGGTGAATTCGTATCTATGCCACTTAACATGTCAATTCCAGTGGGAGAGAAAGAGAAGTTACGCCTTCTATACCCATTGACTCTTCGGCACATAGAGTGGAAGAATCTTTCAAACTCCAATCGTTGAGGAATCAGTAAAATAGGTTCCAGTCAACGAGAAGGAAAAGAAAAACTAATTGTCCAACAACCTCCACAGCTTAGACGTAGTGGAAAAGTCATTCTACGACCCTCTAAATACTTACTTTATGGAAAGGCTTTTCAAGCAATCTCTATTGAGGAATGCGAGGATCTCATTGCTTATAAAGAAACTATAAAGGATGTAGTCACAGATCATTGGAGGAGTACAATGGATTTAGAAATGAAATCTATGTAAACTAACTTTATCTGGGAACTTGTAGACTTACCTAATGAGATAAAACTTATTGGGTGTAAATAGGTCTACAAAAGAAAGAGATGAGTAGATGGGAAAGTATAAATTTTTAAAATTAGATTGGTTATTAAAGGTTATATCCAATTAGAAGTTATTGATTATAAGGAAACTTTTTCGCCTGTGGCTATGCTCTATAAGAATCTTCTTATCCATTGCAACTCACTTCGACTATGAAGTATCACAAATGGACGTCAAGATATCATTCCTTAATAGAAATTTTGACGAATGTATTTATATAGTACAACCAGATGTTTTTATACAAGAAGGTCAAGAATATAAAGTTTGCAATTCGAATAGGTCCATTTATGGGTTTAAATAAGCGTCTAGATATTAGAATATCATGTTTGATCAAACTATTAAATCCTATGATTTTAATCAGTATTCTAATGAACCTTGTGTCTATAAAAAAATTATAGATGATAAAATGTTTTTTCTCATATTGTATATTGATGACATCCTTTTCATTGGCAATGATGTAGTAACATTAAGATCAGTGAAAAACTAGTTGGGTAAATAATTTGATATAAAAGACTAGGGAGAAGCAAGATACGTACTAGGTATTCAGATTTTTTAGGATAGAAAGAATAGACAAATTATTTATTCCAAACTTCATATATTGACAAAATATTGGCGAGATTTTCAATAAAGAGTTCCAAGAAAAGTCTATTGCCTTTCAGACATAAAATTCAGTTGTTACAAAAGTATAGTTCTAAAAATCCTGATGATGTTAAGTACATGAAACGAATTCCTTATGTATATGCTGTAGGAAGTCCCATATATATTCAGACATTTGTTATGCTGTTGGAATGGTCAGATGATATCAGTCAAACTTAGGACTGGAAAACTAGATAGTAATAAAGCATATACTCAAGTATCTTTACAAAACTCGAGGATATATGTTAGTTTACTTGACTCCAAAATTGGTACCTACATGTTATACTCATTTTGACTTTCAAGCTAATAGAGATTTTTGCAAGTTTACTTCTGGCTCCATTTTCACTCTAGGTGGTGGTGCAGTTGTATGGAGGAGTATTAAATAATCTTGTATTATTGACTCTACTATGAAAGTTGAGTATATGACAACTTGTGACATAGCTAAAGAAGCGGTATAGTTGAAGAAGTTTTTTATAGAATTTGAAGTGGTTCCTTCTGCATCTCAAGCCATTAGTTTGCGCTGTGATAATAGTGGTGTAGTGGCAAACGCAAAAGAACTACACAGTCATTAGCGTCGTAAACACATTAAACGCAAATATCATATACTTAGGGAGATTATTCAACGTGGAGATGTGGAGGTATACAAGATTTCTTTTGCTGAAAATCTTGTTGATCTTTTTACTAAAAGTTTGTCTGTAACGGTTTTTGAAAGTCATATCGAAAGTATGGGTATTTCTGACTTGTCCTATTTACTTTAGGACAAGTGGGAGCATTTTGTTAGATTTGCCCTTCAAGTAAACATAATATTTGTATTTTGAATTAAAATAAAGTATGTTTTATATATATCTATATATGTATGAGCCTGTTTTGTCCACAAATTATTTAGATATTATAAATCAAGTATTTATTTGTTAAACATAGAAAGACTTGATTTATAATTTAATTCGAAATAAATTATTTACAATCTAAAATAAAATTGGACAATTTATTTTGATGAGATCATCTTGATTTTATTAAAGTTTTTCTTTGACTTTAGTAATAAAATTAAGGATATATTTTGATATATTAGATAGAACCATCAATGTTAAATTTGTGGAATAGACCATACAAATTAAACATTACAAGATTGTCGTACATAATGCCTTAATCTTGAATAAATAATGATCTATATTTACTAACTTGAAGTTCCTTGAGTTATCAAGCAGTGAGATTAATTTAATAATTAATATTTAGGTATATTGAGAACTAAAGTGAAATAAATATGGAATAATTATTTTGTAATATGAAATCCGTCACATTTAATAAACAAGATCATTTTCTCATGAGTTCTTTTATGGAACAGTTAAATATGAGTTCAGTTATTCAATAATATTTATTGAATTCAATTTGTAAATACAACGTAGTCATATAGTACTGTCAAATTGAAAATGAAAATTGAGGATTTGAATTAGAGGCACTGTGGTCATTTTGTCTTATTCAAAGTATTATATTGATCGATGAGAATAATTTGTTGGATCAATCAATCATAAGATATAATTATTGACTCCAATAATTTCAATTAATCTGAGAGTGCAGTACGTTCTTTTAATGGAGTAGAATGTAATTAATAAAATATTTTGGATTGACAACATAATTTATTAGAGCTTAATCTAATTGTATCTGGTCAGATCCCTTCAGTGACTCCTAATTATGGAATAATAAATTATAAATATTTATAATTTATTAATATAAATTGCAAGAAAAAAAAATTGTATTTGAGATGGATTAGGATAAGTGGGGATAACTGTATCCAACTATGCTTGTCTTATTCTATCATGATTCGTATTTGATACAAAGTCAAATATATATATTAGTTTAAGACTCTGTATCAGTAATACGTGAGAAACAAAGTTGTCTCAATTTTATGTGAGTCTACCCTCAACAAAGAAAGAGAAAAATATAATAGGTAATTTGAGGTTTGAAGTATTACAAAAGGCCATAAGCTTCTCAAATTGTATTTTAAAACCAAAGTTATAAGTTTCTCGAATCGTATTTTTAAAACCAAAGTCATAAGTTTCTCGAATTGTATTTTAGAAAACGGTATCTACAGAAGTATAATTCTTTTATTATGTATTTATAAAGTTTAATATGATTAATGCATAAATATATCAATCTTATTCTTAATAGATTTTAGCAAGTAGGTTTTGATTGATGTAGTCATGAAATGTTAATTCTATCTCCATGGTTATCTCACAAGTTTAAAGGCATTAACAAAAGTTGAATTTCTACCAGAGGTTTTACCTCTCTTGCCTCTCTACCCTCTTCGAAGATCAGGTTTACCTCTCCTACCACTTATATTCCAGGAACATCTCATCATCTTGTTCATTTGATATTTGGCGTAAGAGAAACAATACAGGGATAGCTAATTAGTTAAGCAGCGGTAAATTGGTCTTTTACTCTTGAATTTAAAAAAAAAAAAAAATACACTATACATAGGGTAATAAGAATTAGAAAAAATATATATATATTTGTTTGGTCCGAATACATACTAGACAATCAAATTAGCAATGAAATTTCAAGTGACTAAATTGCATTAAGAAAACATTTTAATTGTCTATGCACAGTTGCATACAGGGAAGTCCTGATCCACACCCCCCCGCCCCCCCCACCCAAAAAAAGGGCTACATCTATTATTTTTCTCACATTATTTGACTGGGATCTTCCATTGGCATCTATTCATCAAAACCTCAAGCCCTTTTTCTTGGGGCTTCAGTTTTCATATCCTTTGGTTTTTCAATTTCTGTCTATGGATATATAATAAAATCCAGTGATCTACAATACATCTGTAAAAACCACCTCCATCATGGGGTGCAGGCTTTGTTTTCCAGGTATAAATCAAAATCGCTCTCTCTCTCACACACACACACAAACACAAAAAATTAAAGCTAATCTAAACTGGAAGATCTGCTCCATCTTCTTTTCAGGTATCCTTCAACAGAAAGAGGGCTGCTCTGATCCAGACTGCTGAATGATGTGGAGTAATCATTTACATCAAGCAATGCAAGACTCAGATGAGACTCTGCACTGGAATCTGGATAGACTTCATCATCATTATCTTCTTGGTTTTCTGGATTCATAATCAATTCATTCAGATCTTTCTCCCCAGTTAAGAGCTCCAAAATCTAGCAGAACATGGACAAGAAAAGACTTCAAGATCTTCGTCTGATTCGACAAGGGACATCAGGGTGATTAGGTGCAAATATGAAACATTTTTACCTGTCTCATGTTGGGACGAAGCCGGGCTGATTGTGTAAGACATAGTTTTGCAGCAAGAGCCACTCTCTGCATTTGTTCTTCATTGATGTCGCTATCCAAATTCTCATCCAGTAGGCATTTGAAATCTCTGCCCTCTAACTTTGGTTTTGCCTGCATATGGTATGACGAGGTGACGATTAAGCACTTTTATCAAAAATATTCTATCTATATAGCTACTATGGGATTAAAGGTTCCATTCATTACACGTAAAACTTCTTACCCACATGACCAAGCTTTCTTGACCTTTGGACGTCTCAAAGCCAATTGGCTTCCTCCCTGATAGCAATTCTAAAAGAACCACGCCAAAAGAGTAGACATCAACTTTATCACTCACTTTGCCATACATAAAATACTCTGGAGCAAGATAGCCAAATGTGCCCACTACATCACTATCTGTAATGAAAGATGCCCTTGGGGGTCCCCATATTGCTAGACCAAAATCGGATAACTGTGACAATGAATCAACAACTATGATGGTTAGTTTTGTAAACTGAAAGTTTTAACTGCCAAAACATGGCCATTTTGTTTGCAAGTCTTATGCAGCAGCACCTGTGGGTTGAATGTATCGTTCAAAAGAATGTTCGAGGATTTCACATCTCTGTGAATTATAGGCCGCAGACACTCGTTGTGCAAGTAATTCAGAGCTTCTGCAATCCCGATTGCTATGTTGAATCTTACTTCCCAAGGCAACACCAATTTTCCCTTCTTATTTCCTGCATTGGCAGTATATCACATATCAGCAACAGATCCCCCTTGAGATTTTACCAAAAGAAATATGACCTTGATCTTAGTAATGAATTCTTACCATGTAAATTCTGTTCAAGGTTTCCTTTTGGCAGAAAATCATATACAGAGATTAAGTCCTTATCTGCTACACAAATTCCTAATAGTGAAGCAATCCTTCTGTGCTTCAACGCTGTCATGATATCAACTTCCCGGCTAAATTCTTTCCAAGTCTCTTTTGATGACTTTGATAGCTTTACAGCCACAGGCTTGCCATCTGGGAGGACTCCCTTGTATACGTGATTACACCCTCCTTTGCCAATTAGATTTTCTGCTACAAAAGTTCAGGTTTACAAAAGATGTTCCTTAAAGGTACCAAGATAAATAAATGGAAGAATAGAGTAGCTAATATCAACAACCTGGGGAAAATTGAGAAGTTGCATTTCTTAGAATCTCGTGACTGAACACTTTGCAGTATGCTGGTTTTGTTTTGAGAAGAAGCTCCAAATGTTCTGGTAGATCAGCAGGTACAGGTGTATCGCATGTTCCATTTTCTGCAAAGCAGCAAGTAAGTCCTGTTGAAGCAATCTCTGTCTCATTGAAAAATGAAGGCTTCGATTGAGGAACTTCCAGGAGGGATCGGTTTGGCAAACTCAATACCCATTGAACCACCGACATCTTCCTTGCTTCCAGAGATGGTGTAGTTATTCTACTTGCCGTCTGAAGTAGAGGCCACCCGGGCCTCTGCCGCGTGAAATCCTCTAAAGGAAGCGATATTGAACTTAAAGAACTTCTCTTGCGTCTTTCAGCAGCACTGAAGACTTCATCTTTTGAGCTTCCATTCATATCCGAGCATCCATAATCAAAGCTCTGTTCCACTTCTTGACTAAGCCTTCCAATATCCGATATTTCAGAATCTCCAAATTCTGATTGGTATTCTCTGAATGTTGGATCTCTATTGGCGCAAAAACTTGGCTTCGGGTCTCCATAAGAACCTAATCAGCAATCAGATAAAACATTTGAGTATGATTCAGAGACAAGCCCAAAGAATGGGGTGATCCAGTCCGACTGAGAATACCTGATTCATAAGAAATCCTCCTGTAGACAACCTTCCCGTTGTAAATAGCCATGACTTCGGTTGACAAAGGCAGTCGCTTGGCACAATGTTGAGCTATGGAAACCTTGCGCCTATATTAGAGAAAGAAAAGGAAAAAATTGTAAAGCCGCCATCAGAATTTAACTTTACCAGGAATAATGGCCATATTTTTGTGGTTCCGGCTCTACCTACCCAAGAGGACTATGCTTATTTATCCCCACTAATATAGCAGCGGAAGCACGGCTCTTTGCCTCCCTCACCAGAATTTTCCTTATTGAACTTCCCTGGACAACCTCAGGAGCAAGTCTCACCTGAAATCCTTAATGGAAAATGAGCACTCATATTTCACTGTTACTTCTGGCATATATCTTTTCTATGCAGAAACAAAAAGGTGACGAAGAATATCATAGAAACGAACCTGTTTTTGGCTGCATATCCCTTCATATTCATCCAGATAGCCATCCAATAAGGCTTTAGCCTTCGAAGTGGAATCTGAAATTTATGAATCGAGATCACCACTTTATGCTCCAACTCAAAAAAAATTCTATGCAAATCACATAATTAGGCAGCGAGAGACACACAGTATTTACAAATAGCACATGCTGAAAGTACCTGAATTTCGACATATATGAAGCGCAACTACGCAATCACCAGGATCTGCCACTTTCACCAAAGCCCAATCCAGCAATTCTCTAGCTTGGCCATCAAATCTGATTCCAACCAGCACATTCCTTCCCTCAAAAGTCTTTACCTCTTCAACAGTCATAGTGTTGTTTGTTTCTGATTGACGGCCAATTATTTCACCTTTTAAAGCATCCCTGAGAATCACCATCTTTGATTTTGTATAGACTCGAAGAATAGCATGTCAATTCTTGACATGATCGTACTATCGAGTCCAGTAATGCTAGACAAACACGCAAATCACTGCCGTCTATAAAACTAAATACTCCATGAAACACGACAAATACAATTCTCCGGAGGACACGAGTGCACAATTTAAGCCTTCAAACTTCACCTAATTAGTCTATTGCATACGATACCCAATAGCAGAAAACAATTACAAAATCCAAATCTTTAGTTCTTAAAAAACCCAAATGGAAATACTTTCTTCCGCCAATAATAAAGAAATCAAAGTAAAGACTACTAATTATAGAAGACCAGTGCCTCCCAGATATATGATAGTATCTACCAATACTGGTTGAATTTGCTAAAAACTAAACAGGACCAGACAACAAAAACCCACCTAAAATTCGAACCCATTTGTCGTTCAAAGCCATCAGCTTTTAAAAAATGAAAGTACCGCCAAGAATCATTAGAAAACCTGCTTCAACTACGAAATCTTTAAAAAATCTCAAGGTGGGTACCATGCTGACAATAAAGCTCATTCAAGCTGAGAGCTTTATTAATTATAAACTTGTACAAAATATTTGAAAGATATGACAGAAACTGTAATGAAAGAGAGATGAAAATTAAAAAAAAAAAAGTTGTGAGGATGAGAATGGAACACCGTCGGCGAGAAATTGGAATTCCCGCGAAGGATGGACAAGGGAAGAATTATGAGTGAACAATAGAGGAAGAGAACTATGAGCTTTTATATTTTCAGCTTTTGTTTTGTTTTTTCTTTTTAAAAATTTTTTATTTAAGCCGTTGAGTGGCATAGGCAATAATTCGCGGGAAACCCTTGATATCCGGTTAGTAATATCGACCGACGGCTAGGGCGAAGAAACCCCGACCGGCTATTGCGGGTTGACGGTTGCTACAACCGCACGATAACGGTATCACATAAATCCTTGGAATTGATGCCTAGGCCGAACTTTAATGCACCTGGGGAAGCTGAAGATAATTAGAGCAAGCCACCCAATCACCGCCCCCACGCCTCCCCCTCTCCTCCGCCGCCCCCCATGTGTAGTATTTATGTAATTGACTTTGATCCATTGATTTTTTTTTGGCAGATCATATTATTAAACTAAAGACTTTTTTTTAATACTCATATAATTTAATTTAAAAATTTTAAATTACCAGTTAATTATTTAATTTATTTTTATTAATATTAAATTATTATTTTAGCTGCAGCAAAGACTAGTTATGAGTAGTGCTTTTGGTCTTTTGGCTATTGGAGGTAGCATAGGCCTTTTTGTTTTTTGTTTTTTTTTTTTTGAGGGGGAGAGAGAGAGAGGAGACTACTTGGTTTTACCGGTGGTAAGAGAATAGACTGGTCCGGTCAACTTTAGATTTTTCTTTGTTTTTACTCTGGATGGAACAGAGTCGGTCCATTTTGTCTCAAATTGAAAATAATGTGGGCCGCCAAGAGAGAGAGATATTCTGATTTTATTTCGAAACAGGGCCCACTAAATACGGCCCGCAGAATTCAAAAGAGAGACGCAGTCGCGCGGCCACTAGTCCACTCTACTACTGACCTTTTTCTTTCTTTTTTTTTTTTTTTTTGCGGACCCCCGGGGTAATATTGAGTTTTGAAGGAGTATAATATTCCAAACACGGTTAATAACCGAGAAATTTATTTAAAATTATTTTTTAATCTTTCCTTGATGATGAAGACGTGAATAAAAATTAAAAGTGTAAAGGCGAAGAGTTTTTTTTTAATTTTAATTTTTATTCACTAATTTAATATAATAATATTAAATATTAGAGTTTATTAAATAAAATTTCTCTTTGTATCTCTGTTTCCCCTCTACTCTCGGACAGTGAGAAAATTAAAGTTTTTATACTAAAATTAATCCTTTACGCTCTTCAAATTCCTTCTATTTTCTTTACAAAAATTAATTCAAATATTTAAAAATTCAAACGCGTTTTCTTCTCCTCTCCTTTTTATCCGTTTCTCTCAATTTTTTGTGGTGGTGGCCAAAAAAATTTGCATGTGGAAAGCTCAAAAGATTTTGCTTCCAAAAACCATATCGTGGTTTTCATAAAAGAAGGGAATGGAAAACGCCATTTGATGGTGGAGTCGGTGAAATGTCATTTTCAGTCACGAATCCGCCGACGGCAGCATACTCACCGACGGAGGTAAGGATGTATGGACCTTTGGTTTTATTTGATTATTGTCATTGCAAACAACCAAATCAGTGTAAATCAAATAAATTAATTTTCGGGGTTCTTATTTTGGGTGGTTTCACTTTCAGGGGTTGTTTTTTTAACAATAGGTTGGGTAAGAGAAGTTGAGCTAAAATTGTACCAAAAAATGTGCTATAAACACCTAACCTTGAATGCTTTATTTTATTATTGTTTCTGGAAATTGGGTTTTGGGGGGAGGGAAAACCGAGTCTTTGAAAGGAGGAAGAAAAGGAATTTCCGTATTCCAATTGCCATCAACTTTTCAACAAGTGATAAAGAAAGAAAGAAAGAAAGAGCGAAATGACATTTGAAGTCGAAGTTCACTTTGCATGTATCTTTCTAAATGCAATCCTTAGAACCACAAGTGGCAAACAGGATCATTTAGCAAACGAAAACAATAAGTTCCTCCTTTTAAACATTGTCTTTCCCCATAATTGAAATCAAACGCCCTTTTTTGCTTTGGAACACTTGCGTATTTTATATAATATACATATATAATCAAACTTAAAATCAAATTAATGATAAATATGTCCTTAGAAAGGCCAAGTGTCCTCGCCTCTTCAGAAAGGCAAAATTTTCATTCATGTAAGGGATTTGGAATGATATTCGTTTCTTGAAATTAAAATTAAAATTATTTCAAATTTTATATCACGTATTTAAATTTTTTTAAAAAATATATAATATTATTTTTAACATATCATTTTATATAACTTATCTTGTTAATTTTAAATTTTAATTTATAAAGAAATATTATTTCATCAAGATGAAGGAAATATGATTAGTACACAAATCAAGAAAGGCCACTATTTCCGTCTTTGGGGCATCAAGTTTACGTGCATTTTTCATGAATGGAACGAAGACAGCATATTATATTTCTTCAAAGGGATACATAAAATTGTTAATAGTGTTTACATTGGCTTATTTAGTTTTAGTAGGATTTAAAGTTGACTTAAAAGTTTAATAAAATATATTATTTATGGAGCAACTCAAAATATTACTCTTTCATTAAATTTTCTGATGTGAATTCTAGTCACAATCAATGGATCGAGGTGATTTGGAAATTGGCAATGGGATGACCTCACAATGGAATTGGATAAATATGAATTTTGGGTAACTATCATATGAGTAATTTATTCAGTCAACTCACTCTTCTTTATATGTGATTAGCTATTACACTTTCAACGTTATCGTTTCAATCTATGGACTGACTGTGAAGGGTAAGAGTTGTGGAAAGCATGAATCTTTTCTTATTACAGTTTCAGAACAAGGCTGGGGTCGGGCAGGTAAAGGGGCAATGAATCATCTTTGAAAATGAAGTATCATCTTAAAAAAAAGAAATCTATAATTACTTCGTACAGATATTTTTCCTGGTTGTTAAAACTGCTGGGAAAAAAAATACCTTTAAAAAAAATTGATAAAGAAATGTCAATTTATTAGTTATTAATAATTTAATAAGCATGTTTTACACGTCTACATATATATCCGAGGGAATCCTACTACTAGTCAACCAACCCCTTCACGGTAAAGAACAATAAGAGAAACTCATTGGTCGGTAGAAAAAGAGTGTAATAAAGGGTAGAATTCAACACACTGACGTATTTGGCCCGAGCTGTGGTGTGTTTTAATTGACCAAACAAGCCTAATTATCCACCGCAAAGTATAATACTTGTCAATATAATTACGACACCTTGACCACGCTTGCTTAAAAGACCTGAGGTAATACCTACTTTTCTTTTTTTTTTTTTTTTTGGTACATAGTATGACTTAAACACTACTAATATAAGTGAATAAAGATTTATATGAAATGAATTTTATAAAAAATTAATAAATATATAAAGTAAGGTAAAATTTAATAAGAGAGAATATGATGTATTGTAAATAAATGATAGATTTTAAAAATAAAAATTATATAAAATAATATACTTGAATTAAAAAATAATTTTGATTTAAAATAAAAATAAAAATAAAAAATTTCAACCCACATGTAAACTAAATTATTTTTAAAAAACACCCCACCATAAGAATATAAATTATTATTAAAAATTAAACTCATAACTTCACAAAGATATCACTATTTATAATTTCAGCGCACCATATGCCCCCGAAAGCCTAAAATTGTTGATAATACTTTGTGTTGCTACATAAATATTCATATTATTGTGACCAAAACACAAATTGTGACCCCCGAAATTGGGCGACCTCAAATCTGTGGCGATCTTGACGGTAATTAACAAAAACCTTCCACAACAGGCAATTTCTTTTCTTTTTAAGTTCAGCCCAATCAACCATTACATTTGTGGCAAACTAAACGGCAATGTTCCATATCTAGCCAGTTTACCGCTACATCAAATATCAATACAACAATGCTGAGAAAGGAAAGAGGCAAATCTTTAGGTAATGATAACACATCTCAAATCAAGGTTACACTGTAAGTACATTATACAAATCTAGGCTTATAACAAAGGAGGATTCTTCACTTCACCAGACAGGCTTATAACACATCTCAACCACAAAGTATACTTCCACACTACAACTGAGTACGGTAAACCACCAACTTCTTGATGCTATCAAAGAGCTTCTAGTAAAGTCAGTTGGGTCTATAAACCATAGTTTGCTGTGTCCACGAGGAAAGCTCAGTAAATAAATCAGATTAATAGGTAATCAACACCACGTGAAAACTATGTCTCCCCCAAATTTTTTCCTGAATTCACAATATACTGCAGGCCTTTTGACCCTTTCTCTTCTTTTTCTTCTTTTGCTTGGGAGGCTGCAGAACCACCTTAATGGCTGCATCAAATACAAGTTTCACATTCTGCAGGTAATGCCAATTTTGGGATCATAAATCATGTTTTCAACAATAAGAAACAGCTTGCGAGTACATGCACAAGTCAAAAATAACCTGCTGTGTTTTGGCACTGCACTCAATGTAAGCAGCAGCTCCAATCAACTTTCTCAGCTCTTCCCCCTTCAGACATAGTTCAAAGTGAGTTCTTCTATCAGGTTAGTCATTGAATCCTCAAATTTCCCTCTCCCCCAAACCTATTTGACCCCCCCACCCTGCCAAACTGCCCGACCCCATCTCTTAAATGCCGTGGATATTTTAGCAATCAATACCTCAAAATCTACTCACCATTACAGCTAGTTATTTGTTTCCACACATGACGAATTGCTCCAATCACAGAAATAGGACCACATACCTGAGGTGTAGAGATGGGCACTGCTCCAGGGTGGTCTACAAAAAACTGCTTATCATCTCGGAGATCTACCAAGAGATCATCAGCAAGTTACGTAAAGTAGCCCCAATATCTCAAGAATCAGAAGAATTATTGTAAAGCATTTAAGGTATTGAAAAGAAAATTAGAAACGTTGAGAAGCAAAAGACACATGATGACCAAAACTTAATAGCAAAAAGCAACTGAAAAATCAAAAGCCATTTCATCACAAAAAATGGCTCACCAAAGAGAGAGAACAGTACAAAAGCACATCTATCATACTACAGAATTGAAAGATTCAGAATGATGCCTATGACTCGCATCACTTAACCTCTCCCTCAGCTATAAAGACAATTTCCACTAACCAAAGTAAAAAAAATCACATGAACAAGCAGAATAATTTAAGATGGTTATGAACATATCCAGAGCTGACACTAGATCAGCTGCATTCATATGGAAAACTGAAGGTATGTGGTTAAGACGTTGGCATCAAATTAGCATGCAACAATCTTTCCAAAACCGATTGTTGCTCCAACAATGACAGGGGAACAGCTTCCAAAATGAAGCCTCGTCTCTTCCAAAATTATATTTAGGGACTTTAAAAAATTTCTGTTAACTTCAACAGTAAAAAGAACTTTCAGTTCCTCCTCTCTCTCTCTCTCTCTCAACACACAAACACATATTTTGCCGCCTATTCTTAGGGGAATTCCTATAGTAATAACAATGACAGAAACACCATCCCTGAAGTGAAAGGTAAAATGTCACTAACTGTACCTCATCAAAATCCAGAACAACAAAGACAGAAAATGAGAAGATGATTGATGGGCCAAAAGAGGCATGCAGAGTGGGGGAAAAAAAGATAAATAGAAATCTAACAGGTTTCCTGTGGAACATTGCTTCTCCCCTTTGGGTTTTTAGTACAACTTCTGAGATGTCAAAGTGAAACTGTAAAGATGCCCAACCATGACACCAAATGACAAAAGTTTATCATGGCAAACCCAAGACGTTTTATCTCTTTTCAAATCTTCATATCTTTTCCCCCCAAATTATCTCCCTTTTTTCTTTTTTTTTTTTTTGGGGGGGGTTGGGAAGGGAAAGAGTTGATATGGAATTTGTGTTTGAGAAGGTTAACAAAAGGTATTTTCTACACTAGGAGGCATACTCCTTTACTTAGGACAATCAGTTTCATATTGAAGAGTGGATAGAACCACTAAGCATGAACTGAATAAGAATTGCACATAAGAAAATTCTTACCTAGTTTTGTTCCAACCAGAATTATTGGAACTCCAGGAGCATAATGCCTCAATTCAGGAATCCACTGAACAAAGATAAACGCACGACAGAATCAATCAGTGCCATATGACGAGTCCAACAATATATGTAAGCTTAGCTTGCTTCTACTGTGTTCATATAACATTCATTTTCAAACCAATAAGAAAGAGGAAATGGTAACTAAAAGCCTGGGACATCAATCCAGTTTCACCTACAAATAACCCATATTAGAATAAAGCAGAGTGCACAAATTCATGCACGTGTATGCATAGATAGTATGTCCATATGTAGAGAAAATATGAAGTTTCCTCCCTTCTGTGATCAATAAGATCTTCATAAACATGAGCATGGAGAAAAGAAAAGTAAGGCAAATGAATGTAGGAAAGCAAACAAATCTGGAAAGCCTGATTAGTAAGTGTCACCTTTTTTGAGACATTCTCATAACTGGCCTTGCTAACAAGAGAAAATGCAAGAATAAAGACATCTGCCCCACGGTAGCTCAAGGGTCTTAATCTATTATAGTCCTCCTGACCTGTTGAATTGGAGGAGAGGAAAGTCAAAATCTGAAACATTGAAGGCTTAAAGATGACTAAGATTATCATTCGCTATAGCTTGCCTGCAGTATCCCATAACCCTAAATTTACAGTGCTTCCATCCACGACCACATTTGCACTAAAATTGTCAAAGACAGTTGGCACATAGTCCTGGTCACACAGGATAAGAAAAATTCATAAAAGAAATGCTCATTTGGGTTATATCAAGAAATAAAATAAATCATAATCATCTTAGAGGCTATGATACTATAATGCAGCATCCATGCATTAAACCTCCAAACTAGGCAAAGATTCCACAAGGGCGATTAAAATAGAATGGTCTACATTGATAAATTCTATGGACCGACTAGAGAAGACGTAGAACCACTAAAAAGACTCAAACATTGAGCCATTGAATTTTCTCATATACATCACAAATATTGAAAGCACTATCACTCCATTCATGATACGTTACACAATATGATAACAAAGAGAATGAAGAATGGACCAGCTTGACATATATGCTTCTCCTCATCAGCCGCACCAAGATATTAAATTAAAACCCAACCCATCCAGCGAACTTGCCATTGTTTGCTTTCGTTGCTCTGATCCTCCAACAAACTAACAGCAATCCACAGAAGACTTACATCTCCGAAAAAAGGGCCTCTAATATAAAAAGATCAATGCTGCTCTTATTGTCCATACTCTTTTTTTCTTTTGATAAATGAATAAACCTGTTAAATAAATTATTCTACATAAAAAATGCCAGAAGTGTTGTTCATATCAAACAACCATCTCAAAGGGCCCAAAATTCTTAGACGAAGATATCACACCATAGCGACCTTCATGAATCGTCAACCAGCATGAAAGAACCTAATACCTTAGACTTTAGGCACTAACACTCGCCCGCCTCTATTGCATATAGAACCTCCAAAGACCGATACTTTACCATGTAAAAGAAGTAGAAAGAAAACACAAAGACATCGATTAAAAAAATAATTACAAAGGAAAAAAAAAAAAAAAAAGCAGACAATAAAAAGGAGTACTGACAGTAGGAAAGGTGTTACTGGTGTAGGAGATGAGCAGGCAAGTTTTGCCCACAGCTCCGTCACCCACGGTGACGCACTTTATGAACCTTGAGGCGCTCATTGTCGCCGGTGACCAGCCCAAAATTCCAACTCCAGCCGGCGAACTCTTCTCCCTTTCTCGTTACCAGTACTGGGGCGCCGGCCTGCCTTCTTGGATCCCTTGTTCCCTCTAACACTCACTATTTAACTACAAGAAAATCACGAAAAAAAGGAAAAATAATTAAATGCCAGAATCAGAACAGAAACTGTATCATTAAACCCTAATTGGATATAATGTGAAGGAGATTGATAACAACAAAACACCTAACTCACTGAACCCAAACCAACCCAACTCAATTCAACAGTGACAATCATACATTTTCACCAAGGAACCATTCACGGAAAGAGAGGAACAGAGACAAAAGACACACCTCAAAGTTCGAGTCATGAGAGAAGTCCTGCTGCAAGCTTCAGACCACCGGGAGAAAAGATGTGAAGAGAGAGAAAGCGGGGACAGCTTCGAGCCAGCTATATTTTAGCTTTGAGAGGCAACTGGCGACCACCAATCATATGCGTGCACATACACACACCCAACCTCTCTCTCCCGTCTTTTTTCTAGTTTTCAATTATTTTCCCAGAAGGTAAAACCAACGGTTTTTCTATTCATTTATCTCTGTAATTTTCTTTTTTCTTTTTTTTTCATATTTTAGTCATGTCTAAATCGTGACCCGACCAGGAAAATTCTCGTTTTTGTTTGGATATTTCCTTCATACGAAATAATGTTTCATGATATTTTTGTTGTTTTCCTTAAATACAATTGTTCTTCTTATGTGGAATAAAAATGTACAGTTATTTTTTATTAGATATTTATCTATGACTTTGATCGATAAAAAATTATAAGAACATAAATCAAATTAGACAAAGTAACTAATCGGTTCAATTGAGAATGTTGATAAATAAGTCTCTGTATGAATTCTAATTCGTTTTGATCTTCACGCTTCCCGTCTGACCAATTTGGTGAATTCATTCAGAGAAAATAAAATTCTTCTATTGTTAATATTAAAATAAAATTTAAATTATTAGAATTGAAACAATTTTTTATAGATTTTTAATTTCTCGATTGACACAAAATGAAAAATTACATGAGATTTTTTGCAACCGATGCATATTCATGTCTTTCATTCTCTCACATGCTTGTGAAAAATAGAAACTTTTTAATATCGAGATATTACGAATTTAATTAAAATTTTAATATTAATTAATAAACCTTAATAAAATATTTATGATTGAGATAATTTTACCTTATCTTATCCTTTCGTTTGAAAATGAATAATTATTCAAAACTTTTCAATTTTAAAACACTTTAAAATCAGCATAGCTGTTGTAGCCTTCTAGGCCTGCTCCTTAGAAAAATGACGAGGGGAAACAAAATTTCTTTTCATGGATATCCATGAATCTTTTAATAATAATAATAATAATAATAATAATAATAATAATAATAATAATAATAATAATAATAATAATAATAATAATAATAATAATAATAATAATAATAATAATAATAATAATAATAATAATAATAATAATAATAATAATAATAATAATAATAATAATAATAATAATAATAATAATAATAATAATAATAATAATAATAATAATAATAATAATAATAATAATAATAATAATAATAATAATAATAATAATAATAATAATAATAATAATAATAATAATAATAATAATAATAATAATAATAATAATAATAATAATAATAATAATAATAATAATAATAATAATAATAATAATAATAATAATAATAATAATACCATCCAAGCTTGCCAAGATAACGAGAAATTTTTTTTTTCCAACCAAATTCCTGTCACCATAATGTATTTAAAAAAATAAATAATAAAAAGCTCCTCGAGACTGCATTTTATAAATGATGGAAGTGTCTTCCAGCTTCAAGAAAGGAAGTAACATGCCATTTTAGAGATAAAATTGTTATAGGATAAATAATATAAACTAAACAGAGTACTGTGATATGATAAAACTAATTTTTATTTTTATTTAAATCAATCTGATTAATTTTAAACAGACGGTTTGAACTCTTTTTCCTCTACTTTTTTTTTTTCCCAACATCTCTTTTCTTTCGTAACCAAATCACATAAATTATCTATTTATTTTTAAATTTATATTTCTCGATTTTTTTCTTTTTTTATTCCCACTAATCATACGATGAATAAAATTATATTTAAATTTTGAAAATTGATAATTACAATAATTTAGTGGCAACGGCTTCATTTAAAATATGTTCATGGTGTTTACCAAATCCCAACTACAAATCTCATCACAAGCAATGAGTTGGTGCATCTTCAACATCATATGGCGTCCATTTCAAGCGTTTACTAACTACTCGAGCCTTTCCAACGGCTAACAATGATGGTAAGTGGTAACCATTTTCACCCCTAATTTTGCATTTTTATTCAAATTATTAGACTCTTCAAATGCATTGCATTAATTATTTTATTTCTCTTAACTACAGATAACACATACTCATTCTAACTTGAATTACTTTCTTTTTTATTTCTTTTGTGCCTCTATTTTATTTCTTTTGCATTTATAAAGTGAAATATTATAAATACAAAACATATTATTTTTTATATATCGAGAGAGGAAAGAACAATAATATAATTTAGTAAAAATATTTTTAAATAACAAATTCTTGTCACGTGTCTTTTATGGGTTTAGGGGAGTTATGGTACAAGGTTTGATTCTATGAGTAAGGGAGGTCACATGTGCATTCTAGAGGCACAACTACAATTACTTTATCGTTTGCCCATTTAAAGGTATGGGATTAAAATGCAATTTGATGCAAGCAATTGGAGGATAGGTGGTCATATTTCCCCAAAAAGTTATACGGATTTGATCTGGCACTGCAGTAAAAGAGAAGTAAAAGATGGGAGAAGATCAGGTAGATATGTGTATATGCACTTGAATCATGAGGCATGCCAATTCAATCATAATAGACTATCTTGCCTTGGTTGTTAGTAGTATCTTTCTTCCTAAGTAAAGATTGAAAATATATTAAGGGAAATTTGATGATTCCAATTTGTTGACCTTCTAGATACTACGTTACAATATAATATACATATATTGAGATTACTTAAAATTATAAATAAATAACAATTAGATTGAGATAATTATAGAATCAAATAAGATTTAAAATAGAATCAAAGATAAAAAATAATGTGTTATAAATGTATGATTAATTTTTAAAAAATAAAAAATATTTAAATTGTTATTATTTTAAATTGAAATAAAAATGCAATCCAAATACACAAATACAATTAAGTAGTTAATCATATGGCAAACTTGAAGAGGGCACAAAAGCATCAAAGGATCCTTCATTGTTGTAGTCCGTCAACATCATTAAAAAAGTTATTCATAGCAAAATTATCAAGGGGTATTATCATGAATTATCCAAACTCCATCTTAGTCTTCTTAAAATTTAAAGAAATGGAAATAAATTTTATAAACCGTTATATTATAAATTTGTATTTCACACATTGAATGTAATACTTTAAAAAAATATATAAATTTTAAAATATATATAATTTATAAAAAGCACAATTAAGTAAACATTTTCCTTATAAATATAGAAATGCTAAAAGCCTCACCAACTATTGGTTGTTATAGTGGAGATTGCTTTCATTATTGTGAATACGAACGAACCAGCACTTACAAACGTGCATTGTGTCGTACACTAGTGGCATTAGTATCAATTTTGTGGGAATGATGAGGCAATGTGCTGATATAGAATAAGCCAAACTCCCAAGCGGCATTGTACTCACTTCTTGGAAGCCAAATCTGCGATCAATTCCTAATCTAAAAGTATAAGAAAGGGCACGGGATTCACCTAACGCCTTAAACTTTTTCCTTGTCACCATATTACAAGAATTTGTCAACACAAGAACATAGTACAAAATACTCTCGTTGCACATGCTGATATTAGTACCAATTCCATGTGCATGCATGACTTACCCTCCTACTACAACCCCCACCCCCCTTCCCTTTAATGAAACCCCATCGGGCAAAAGGTATCCGTTGTTGATCAAGTTTATTATTACAAGGCAAAGACCTCTTTCACTGGCTCAAACCTCAAATGCAGTCAAGGCCCTGTGCCCTATTCTTCTGCATTCAAATAGAGTGCAAGTTGTGAACTTGGCCAAAGTGGTATAATATTATCATAATCATCATATACACAATTGAGTTTAAAATTTTCAGGCAGGATCTACAAAGGCAACTAAAACAGGCGTAGTTATGAAAATATTGAAGCTCAGGATAACAAAAAACAAATAATTACTAGTCAGAGAAGTTTCACATACTTCTAAATGACTAAGTTCCTAAGCAATCAGCAAGGTAAAGGTAAAGGATGTTTCAATAAATAGCCAGAACAATTACACAGCTGGAAGGCTCCTCATTGACAACATACTGAACTAATTCTTTGCATTACATTTGTAGCACATTATATTTCTGTTAAAGATGATTAAAAAACTGATTACCTCTTTGACAGGGGCAACGAGGTGCAAATAGATGAATTATGTTCTGTGCTCTTGCATTAACAGTTTCCATCCAGGGATTCCACTACCTCGTCATGAGTCACTTTGCATTGCCAAGGAGATAAGAGTTTCCTGCTACTTAGTCATCTAAGTTGCTCCAAAATAGTCCAGAAATTGGAGATTCAAGAATGATCATTAATCTAAAATACTCAAGAGTTCCTCATCTGAACTAACAAAGTCTAATTCAATCATCTTTTGATTATTCTTCTCCCATAAAGCCTGTCCCTCAACTTGTGTCCTCTTTGTGCTAGGTTCATTTTGTGTCTCTTCAGGAAGATCCTTTGTCATGGATGACGATAACCTGAAAATGCTAGCAAATCTTCAGCAAAATGGATCCAGACTGCAGATGAAATCAGTAAGCAATTAATATTAGTCTCTTTTTTTCCCCTTTTGCTGTTTACCTTTTCTTGGAGTTTTTTATCGGTTCTTTTTCACCTGATTTCCCTGTAACTGAAGAAAAAAAAAAGAAAGGGCGTGGGGGGTCCCATGAGAAAAATATTCATAAGGTTCTATCTTAATATTAACAGAAATGTGCTTATACACAAACCTGTAATTTCAGTAAGGAATCGTATCCCTTGTGAATAAATGTTGGTTGTTGTTTGGCCTGCATTACTGCATGAAACAACATCCCTTAATATTAGTGTCCAAATGAGTGGAACCAAAAGCCCCAATACTTGCCATAAGACAAGCATGCCTTTGTGTAGTTCATTCATAAAGATATATTGGGCAGACACTGGAAAGGAAAATTAAAAGAAACAAAAAAACAGGGCAAAAACACTGCGATAGAAAGCTTTATTTAGTGACTGATCTCCTGTCAAAAGGAAAAACATAATATTGACTACATTTCGTAGAATGATTCAATTTCAAATGGCAGTGAGTACATGCTGAAAATGCCACAGTAGGACAAGTGAATATGAAATATCCCAAACAGACCTTAATGCTTTCTTCAATCCTTCCACAGACAATAACTTCAGTGGTGCCAAGGATTTTGTTGGGTTTGGTTTATTAGATGAAGGGTTGACAACATAAATTCCCTCTGACTTCAGATGATCCCGGAAGGCTGTTTTTAAGTTCCTAGAATTTGCAAGGCAAAAAAGAAACAGTTTGAGAAAAAGCAAAATCTATCAACTCTTCTATACAGGTTCAACAACTGGTTAGTGCCTCAGAGAATTAAGTACTCACCCTCCCTTTAGCTCTGTCCTTTTAACAGAATATTTATCAGATGTTCTCTGAGAGAAAGATCAAAAGTCAAAACCAAGATAATGCATTTAACAGGTTATGGACAATAGTAGATCCTGAAGATAATATTTACCTGTCTATGGTAGCTGCAATACATTCGTCGGCGTCTGAACACAATCACATGTACAATGATCTAGTCAGTGAAATTACAATTATGTTTACAGCAGACAACATCAGACCAAATTATCAGGTGAATGGAGCAAATAAGTTCTTCATTTCACATAGTTACAAAACTTTCCTTAGAGCAGGCCAGGAGAATCATTTTCTCTCTTCCTCTTTTTCTTGCTTAGCTGACAAGCAGAGTTACTTGAAACTATTGTGCAGTGATTTGGCAATTGCTTGTAAAACATGTAAAGCATTCATCCCTTATCGTCTATCTCAAATAGAAAACATTCAACTAACAAAAATAAAGAAAACCATTGCAAGAAGATGTTAGGTAATAGTTTCAAAAGATGATGCCACATACTTGTTAATGACCACAGTGCAGGCCATTCCATCCTTCCTTTTCCCCTTGCAGACTCCATAATCCACAGAATTGCCCATTTTTAAGATGTTACAAGCAGAATAAATACTCAAGGAGAATCCATTTTCCTGAAAGAGAAATTTAAAAGTAAAGCTGATAAATTGTTCTCCTTCAAAAACACATAATAGACAATATGAAAACTGTACCGAGCTGTCCTTCCGAACACTACTATTAAACAATGCAAAGACTGTCCCAGCCTTCTCGTTGCAGTTCCTCTGATAAGCATCTCCAAACAAGAAAATAGAAAGAGTCTTTTCATCCAAGCAGCCCATTTTCCATATTGCATATGCCTTTCCCGTTGAGCTAGTTCTTGGATTCCCTTTCTCAGTTAAAACTCCAATAGTTGCCCAACATCCAGAAAGAGTATCCCCATTCAGTAGATTTCTGAAACCACCAAAGTAAGGACATTCTTAAGCAGCATTGAAATTGCAAAATGTATATAGTTAGAGATCTTATCCAAGAATTTAACATACTTAATAGCTGGTAATCGAACAAATCGAATATCTGAAAGGCGATTGCTCAGTTCAACAGATGAGACCACTTGATTCCTGATGAAGAAAATAAGTTCAACCACAAAGTTGTAAGAGTGAAATTCAACACTCAGTTTCATGATATTGGGAATTAATGCTTCTATAGTAACTTAACCAAGTCCCTAAAATCAAAAAGGATGGCTAAAACCCTAAATATTTTGCAATCAGATGCTTCACTAGGACACTCTCATTACACCACTCTTGTAGCATTAACTATGCCACACTATACACTAGCACTCCTCACCTATTGCTCTCTTGACTGCTTTACTACTCACTTCATGCTGGTATAGAACTTCTCTTTGTATGTTTAGTATAAAGTAGGTTTCAAGGGCCAAAATAATTTCCAGCAACAATGATCCAATGGTCTAGAACTACCCATGGCGAATGATGGGCATTAGATATCTAGATGAGGTGAGTATCTAGAGTTCTCAAAAGTATACGCTGACTATTATCACATAGTTGCAAGGCCCCAAATACAATTCAAGCTTCTGCAATGCACAAACAAACTTACACGGCAGATTTTTCTATTGATATTCTTCGCTTTTGACCTTTTTTTTTTGGGCAAACCCCAGTGCATAAGCACTCCCCGCCTCGCGGTTGCTTTTGATTTATAGTTTAAGCAAAATGTGCAGTTCTCTATGTTGTTCTTAATATGAAATGAAATTCTCTCTTATTTACAGATCACATCTATGATTTTCATTTGGCTATCTGAAAGAAAGCAGAGTGAAGAGCAAGTGGAATTTTATTTCGCTCCTTCACTACATGCAACTGACTTCCAAACTCTGCACTGGATTTAATTAATCAGGTTTCTAATTGATTAAAAGGATTTTAAGATTTTCAGTATATATTCTCCGTGAAAGTCTTTCTACACTAATTGCAAGAGAAAAACAAAAAATAAAACTTGGACGACTTGGAAAAAGACTGACTTATATACTTTAAATAATCCATTATCTAAAATACTGCATGTGTAAATTGAAAATAGACATACCGTATCCTCAAACCTGAAAATTTCTCAACCTCGGCAGTATCCTTTGAGCCCTTGTTGCTCTTAGCCTTAAGAGCATTCTTAGCAGCTTCAAGATCATAATCAAGACAATCTTGAACAGCATCTCGAAACACAGACATATCCGCCTTTGCCCTTCTTTTTGGCAATCCATCGTCCGAGAGATACCCTGCCAATACTTGCAATTTTTCATCCACAATCTAGAAAAAGCATCGGAAACCTAATAAATCCCGCAGGTAACCATTAGTAAATTCATAATCCCGGTGTAAACAAATGTACGAGTGTTTATCTCTCTTTTGTTCTTACTCTACACTACACAAATACAGATATCAAACCTCGAAACAACCAATTCAAATTACCAAATGCTTCCCTGAATTTCAAGTAACCAAATCTCAAAAAATGAAATCGATAGCGCGCAAGAAAACGCGAGTTCTCATAAGCATAAGCCAGGAATCACCAAATCCACACCCCCGCCCCCCCGGCTCAAAAAACAAAAAAAAAACCTACTGAACAGTAAAATCCTTAATTACTTACTGAACAGGTTGAGTGAGAGGGGAGGAGAGAAAGTACCCGGCGAATGGGAGGGCGGAGGAGACCCAGGAGGGGTTTCTAAAACCCTATCTTGAAGGGAGAGCAGGAGATCCAGGTCTTCCTCGTGATTCGACTGTGACATGTTTACGAGCTTTGCTGAGGTTGTCTGTGTAGCGAAGAGAGTGCAAATGCATCTGATAATCAAGGGCTGGAGATATCTTTGGAGGGAGATTTGAATTTTAAGGTGCAAATTTGGTACCAAATTCTGAAATTTGGACCCTTTCTCTAATTAAATTCCTTTTTTTACATAAATTTTTTTTAATGTAAAAGGAATCTTTCCTTTAGAAAAATGTGTAGGGACCCAAAATTTTAAGTTTATATTATAATCCTATCAAATTTTATTCACCCATTTGGGATTGAAGGAAATGGAAGGAGAGAAAATGAGAAGAAAAAAAAATGTGGAAGATTTGTGTTTTAACAATTTGTATTAACTTTTTAAGGAAGAGAATAGATGAGAAATGAATAGATTAAATTTAATATAAATTTTTTTGGTCTAAAAATATGTGAAAATTAAAGCAAAAAAAATTATATTTAACTAAATTTTTATTGAATGATCTAAAATATTCCTATCAAATATTAAAATAGTATCATTTTTTTTTCTTATCTACAAACTTTATACCTAATATTTTCTTTTTCTTCATCCATATCTAACCAAATATCATAAGTAACTAACCGTCTCTTTTCTTCTCTTTCTCTCTCTCTTCTCTCATTTCCTTAACCTTAATCTAAACAAATCCTAAGTTAGCTTATATGTTTAATTTTTTTTAATAAAACATATATTTAATTTTTAGTTTTAATTTATTACTCAACTTATGTAATAGAATTCATTCTTAGGCTGGATTTTCTTTCCAATACAAATCAAAACTCTAATTTAAAAAATTATTATTTCTCAAAAATTGTCATATATCACAACAAATCATATTTTATCTCTTATTAATAATTAGCCCGCATATTTAATAATATTTTATTAAATTTTAACAAATGTATCTCAATCTAATCATTATTCAAATACAGTCTTAATTTTCTTAATATTATATTTGTATAATTAATTAATCAATAACTTATTAATTATTTAATAATATAATATTTAAATAGTAATTTACACATCAAAATTTAATCCCTAAAATATGAAAAGTAAACATTATAACAATTAAACTAGCTAAAGATTATATATAAAAAATAATTAATCTAGCCAAATAATACAAGGCAACCAAATAATTTGCTGTTAATAACGTTTTCTTCGGGGGCGTGGTGAATTTAGACACATGCCGCCATTTCCGAATTACAGTTACATGGTATTTGGTGGGAAACAAAGTTAGCCAGGCGTTGGTTGCTTTGAGGTAGTTGTGACTCGTTCTTGGTCTCAATAACTGCATCAATGGGGAGTTTTAACAAAAAACTAACCACAACCGTTCTAAAAAGAAGGCAGAGAACCTCCGAAAGATCCTCCCAAGTCTTCTATTTACTGGCTACTAGCACTCTCTCTCTCTCCCTATAACATTGTTAGTTGCAATGAAATCTTCAAGACAGCTCCTGGGTTCCTCTGCTCAGTGAGGTCCCGTTATAGCTCTCTTCATTCTTGCTCATCGTTTATTTGAGACAGGAAAAAAGATAACAGAATCAAGAAACCCAAATAGTAAAAATGGCTCAGGGACGTAGCATTAGTGTGTTTCTGTTTTCCCTTCTTTTACTCTTAGCAGCCTCCGCAATTGGCCAGGCAAAAAAGGAAAAGGGAGTCACTTACGACGGCCGGTCATTGATCGTTAATGGAAATAGAGAACTGCTCTTTTCTGGTTCCATTCATTATCCCCGTGCCCCTCCTGAGGTAAAGATAAGAAAGTATCTATCTTGTGTTCTTCTGTTTTCCTTTTACCTGTGTTGAGATGGTGGAATTTCTGTTGAATTTTGCAGATGTGGTTGGACCTCATTCAAAAGGCTAAACAAGCAGGTCTGAATGTCATCCAAACTTATGTTTTCTGGAACATTCATGAGCCCGTTCAAGGCCAGGTACGATTGGCAATCTGTTGGAGCATCCAAATATTGGGTAACTATTCTGCTTGGTCCAAATGACTAATGTTTTTGCTCTCAAATTCCCAGTTTAATTTTGAGGGCAACTATGACCTCATCAAATTCATCAAACTGATTGGCGAGCAAGGCCTCTATGTAACCCTCAGGATTGGACCTTATATCGAGGCTGAATGGAATCAAGGGTACAATTCCATCTACTTCTGAATTCAATTGATTTGATTTTTATTTCTCCTTCCTCCACTGATGAATGGAAAAATGCATTTTCTTTTCTATACAGAGGATTCCCTTACTGGCTACGAGAGGTCCCCAACATCACATTCCGCTCTTATAACGAACCATTCATGGTAATCTTCAAAACAAGCCTGAATGCAGAACAAAATATATCTTGGAAGGAGTAGTAGTTAACATTCATTTTCTGACTTGCAGTACCACATGCAAAAATACAGCGAGAGGATCATAAATATGGTGAAAAAGGAGAATCTATTCGCACCTCAAGGAGGACCGATCATCATGGCTCAGGTTTGATTCTAATACTATGGAACTTTGATAAACAGTTCCCAATCTCAAGCTCCAAACACACCCCCCCCCCCCCCCTCTCTTTTTTCCCTGAAGTCTCGATGTGATCACATCACAAGACAGTCGAGATTTTTCAACAATTCTTGTTTGCTTATACAGATCGAGAACGAGTACAACAATGTCCAGCTTGCTTATAGAGAAATGGGAAAGAAATATGTCGAATGGGCAGCAAATATGGCTATCAGTCTTTACAACGGAGTCCCATGGATCATGTGCAAGCAGAAGGAAGCCCCTCCTTCAATTGTTAAGTTTCTGTTTAATTTTTGTCTTGAATACTGCTTCATCGCTTAGATTAATTTCTTGGTATTTCCTAACATCTCCTGGCCAATTATGTGAATCGTTATCAACACCAGAAAAACAAATGAACTTGTCGTATTTCTCTGAAAATATAGATCTGTGTCTTTGTCAGATTATTACCTGCAATGGCAGACACTGCGGAGAAACTTTCAGTGGTCCTGGCCCGAATAAGCCTTCACTTTGGACCGAGAACTGGACTGCTCAGTACGAATATTCACTAGTCTTTACATGAGCAGAAAATCAATTAACGAACTTTAATCAGTTAATCTTCCAATTTAGATACAAGGATGTTCACTGAAACAACAACGGTGATTACAGGTATAGAACATTTGGTGACCCTCCATCTCAAAGAGCAGCAGAGGAGATTGCATTTGCCGTTGCTCGCTTCTTTTCAAAGAACGGAACCCTCAACAATTATTACATGGTTAGTAGAGCTTGTGAAATTTTCATCAAAAGGCAAATTTTGCATTTCCATTTCGTGAGGGAGACATTATTATTCTTTGTAGTTCTACGGCGGAACCAATTATGGTAGAACTAGCTCTTCCTTCGTGACAACTCGATACTATGATGAAGCTCCCCTTGATGAATTTGGTTAGTACACATCAATTTCCACTTCCAAGTTGAGAGTAAATCATTGAATATAGTCTGAGATCAGACCTATGTCATCATCTTCAGGGTTGCCGAGGGAACCTAAATTTGGTCATCTCAGAGACCTGCACAGGGCCTTAAGATTGTCCAAGAAGGCCTTGCTCTGGGGAACTCAACGTGTACAAAGAGTCAACCAGTTCCACGAGGTAATTAAGCATTTTACTGGAAAAACAGTCATCCCTCTTATTCATCCGAGCTAAGATTTCAATGTATTTTTTTGAAGACAAACTAAAAGGAGACAGTGGATTTAAAATTAAGACTTCAAAATTATGCTTCTAAGTTGGCTGATGAATCAACAAAATTATTCTTCTTGCAGATTGTAACATACGAGAAGGATAGTACGGCTTGTGCTGCCTTTCTGATTAACAACCACACAAAAGAACCAGGAATTATAAATTTCAGGGGTGTAGATCACTATCTGCCTGAGAAGTCAATAAGCATCCTGCCAGATTGCAAGACTGTGGTGTTCAACACTCAGAATGTAACTTCAAATTCACCAAGCACTTTATCAAAGAAAAAGTCAGCTTAATTTGAGTGCCATCCCTACCATAAACCCCCCTGCAAGCAAAACTAATGTGTTTCGTGGATTAATAGCATTTGATCTTAACAACAGAATTAACCTTATTCTCTTTGCGTATATAATGATGACAGATTGTATCACAACACAACAGCAGAAACTTCCATGAATCGAAAAAAGTAGGCACCCTTAACTGGGAGTATTTCATGGAGCGCGTTCCTAGCAGGAACCAGTTGCCCCTCAAGAACAAGATACCTCTGGAGCTGTACACTTTGACCAAGGATACCACGGACTATGCCTGGTACAGCACCAGGTAATCATATTCTAACCAAGCTTAGAGAAGTAGTGGTATAAACTATACCTAAAAGCCAAAGAGCAACTACTCTTGTGAACCTAGCTTATACCTTTTGCTCTGCGCGACGTTTGCAGCATCAATATTGAACGCCGGGACTTACCAAGAAAGGCTGATGTCCTCCCAGTCCTCCAGATTGCAAGTCTTGGCCATGCATTGCTTGCTTTTGTAAACGGAGAGTACGTAGGTAAGATGAAAATACTTGGAAATTTTGCGGGGAAGCATTATCCCTATTCAACGAACTTGGTTGTGGCTTTCAGGTTTTCAACATGGAAACAACATTGAGAAGAGTTTTGTATTTCAGAAACCAGTTAGTTTGAAACCTGGTATCAATGAAATCACATTGTTGGCAATGACTATTGGATTTCCGGTAATATTATCAGCATCACTGCACTTAAAAGCAAAACCATCCCAATGATTTTCTTCTCCATAAGAAAAATTCCTTTTAAGAATTTTTTCTTCTACTTCAGAATAGCGGAGCCTACATGGAAAAGAGATTTGCCGGACCGCGAGCTGTAACAATCCAAGGATTGAATGCCGGAACCCTTGACGTCAGTATGAACTACTGGACTCACGAGGTACATTTATATAGCAAACGCAAGTTTTTGTTATCGAAAAACAAAAAGTAGAGGAAGGAAAACGGAAAAAAGAAAAGAGTTCGTATTCAGCAATTGCAAAAAATTTACCGACTTCTTTTTCGCAGGTTGGTGTGAGTGGGGAAAAGAAGCAACTCTACACTGAAGAAGGGTCCCGTAAAGAGAGCTGGCTCCCAGTAAGTTCAGGTGGAAACGGCGCTGGACTAAACACACCTATTACATGGTACAAGGTAAATATACAGGGAGGGAAACCATATAGATTTAGCATCTAGCTAGAAATTAACATGTTCTGCTATCAAGAATGATGATAGGATGAGCTAATGACGGGAATTATGTTCTCGTGCATAAACTCCATGTTGACTTTATTAAGAAGAATGTAATGAAAAATGGGATTGAGATTTTAGTCCTGATTTCTGAGGCCATTTGTCTGATCTGTATCTTCTTTTACAGACATACTTTGATGAACCAGAAGGCATCAGCCCCGTTGCTCTCAGAATGGATAAAATGGCTAAGGGGATGGTCTGGGTCAACGGCAAGAGTATTGGTCGTTACTGGTCGTCTTTCCTGACTCCCCTCGCAAAGCCAACACAGTCCGAGTAAGTGATCACACAATTAAACAATTTCCAGCAACACCGTCTCCATCTCCGTAAACCGTGCACTCAGTAGGTGTGTAATTTCAGGTACCATATTCCAAGAGCCTTCTTGAAGCCCAAGGGAAATCTTTTGGTGGTCTTCGAAGAGACCGGAGGAGACCCAAGAGAAATCAGGGTCTTGACAGTGAACAGAGACACAATATGCAGCTTCATCACTGAATATCATCCACCCCAAGTAAAATCATGGGAAAGGACTGGAAATCAACTCCGGGCCAGGACGGATAACATAACAGTAGCAGCTCAACTAACTTGTCCCGATGACAAAGTGATTAAGGTGATCGAGTTTGCTAGCTACGGTGATCCTTATGGTGGCTGCGGATCCTTCATTCTAGGAAGCTGCAATGCCCCCGACACCCTCAAAATTGTGCAGCAGCATTGCCTGGGGAAGAACGAATGCGTAATTCCAATGGAGAGAGGATTTTTCCTGGGCCAGACAAAGGACACTTGCCCAGATATTCAGAAAACACTAGCAGTGCAAGTCAAATGTTCCCATGCAACGAAGAAAAATTGACGTTTCGCAGCAAGGGTAGCAGTGTTCAATTATGTTATTGTAAAGGGGAACGTTGATTTAATCCCTGTAGATGTAAGGATTCAATTTTTCTTTTCCTTTTTGATAAGATCGTATCTGTAAGCCCATCTTTTATATTAGGACATAAAGAAGTTATTGAAACTTCTTATCACTAAATCGACCGCTGTGGATTATTGATTGCATGTTTTAGGATCTTCCTTGATATGATATCTACAGGAGTCATGAAGGGGCCCAAAATTTTGTTGTATTTCTCTGCTCAGACAGAAAACCAAACTTGTGGGAAGCATTCTCTTCTGTAATGAGCCTCGCTTTTGGGTTGATATTTTTGAGTCAGACCCGTTTAATCTTAATAATTTGGTTACAATTCTGCGGGTATATATTGGTAAAATTCCCATTTTTTTTAAGTAAAAGATAACTGCAATGCAAAAGGATTTCTTCCTTCTCATAGGATTCGAGAATGGGTTCACCAGGATTCCTCTCTTGATTCAAAAGTAGTAGCAACTAGCAAGCAGCAAATTACCTCCACAGAACTTGATCAAATATTGTATCTCCATTTTCGCAAGGGAGCTCAGCCAGGTTTCTATACCGACCGCTGGAAGGGACCTCAACCCGACACATTTTTGACAATTACTTAACTATAAACCCAACATTTTTTTAAAAATACACTTTTGAATAAAGGCCTGCCAGTCGTAGACCATATTAATTCAAAATTTCTAGATTTCTTTACGGTATGGGCTATAAAAACGCAATATATATATACACGTTTTGTTTATTTTATTTTTTTTATATTTATGAGATAATTCTACAATCTCTTGCCATCTGTCTTTCTTAATTTTACTTTCTCTTTACATTATCGATAAAGTTATTTACAAGAAAAAATTCGTTTAAACTCGTTCATATTTGAATAAAATTCATTTATTTGAATACGAACTCAAATAATAAATAAACAAATTTAAATATATTTTTAAAAATTTTACGAACATATTATATATTTTTAAAAATTAATTATATTATTTTTTATTTTTATTTTTATAACATCAAAATATTTTCTTCACAAATTTTCTATTATAATTATAATATTAATTATATTGTTGTATATTTATTTAATATTATAATATTCAATTATTTTTATTAAAATTAAAATTGTTATTTTTATAAATTTTAAAATAACTATAAAAAAAACAATCTCTAACATTAATCAAATTTTTTGAACTCAAACGATCTCGAACCCAAACTCAACAATATCCAATTATATTCAAAAATTCAAAAATATAAATACTCAGATTATATTCAAACTCAACCTAAAAAATATGATTCTCAATCTCCCTCTTTTAGCCCTTTCTTCCTCCCCTTTTCCCTAACCAAGTACGCGGAACCGTAAACATAACTTCCTACGCACAAATAAACATCCATTGTTCATGAGAAGTCTAAAAGACGGAGATATTGAGAGATTCTCAAACATGCAAAAATTCTAATATAAATCCGATTCTCGTAGACTATATGTGTTGAATAATTATACTTCAATAAAAATTGTAAGATATCTCTCCTTAATACATGTGGCCTACAAGGTCCATACAAAAATTCCCCACAAGAAATGGCCATCTTGATCAGCGGAGGATAGGGACAGGCATAGAATCGTGATCTACTAAAATATGATTGCCATGAATTAATTCGCTAATATCAAGTTCCTCACCCTCTAGTTATATCTAAGGCCACTACTTTTATTGATAGAATTCCAAAAATGTAAAATTTAATCAAATTTAAGGACAAAAGGAAAGAGGCAAATTACATGCCCCGATTGCGCATATATCATCTCCTGTCAAAATGGAAAATAAAAGAATCATTTCTACTTATATACAGATACTTTGGAATCAGAAAAATTCCCCAGGATCATTGTGCAAGCCATCTCCAAAACATGAAGCAAAACTGCCAAACCTGTAATGTCAACCAGCATAGAGTATTAAAAGATACAGCTTGGGCCTTGGTATAGGAATTTAGAAGATTTAAGGAAAAGAATTTAACAGGACAAAAATATAATAATCAAAATGTAAATATGGATGGTAGATCAAATCCACCTTGGTACATACGGAAAAATAATCCATTAGTTACCAAGAACACCCAAATACCTGATTTTCCATAATTAGATCTCCCTCAACAATACCACCATTGCTTTTCCATAGTAGAGACCATATAATGGCCGTTGGCTAAGAGCGGCAATAAGAGAAGCCTTTATTGGACAATGCAAATGCCACTTCCACCAGTAACAAAAATTGCTCAGCATCACAAAAGGATTTGAAGTATAATGTACAAAATCCAATTTTAGTTAGTTCAGATCATGACAAATCAAAAGATCCCTGTCCTTCGCTTATTGCATATAGTAGTTTGTTGTACATGATTTCCTGCACGAGACAAGTTCAAAAAATCAAAACACGAAGAGGATGAAGTAAAAGATCTTGTCTTGGTTTCCTCACAAACCTAAGAGAGTGCTTAGCATAGCCAACTTCATGCATGTAGCAGAAAAGACCAAATAACAATTTTCCTTCATCATGAACTCATACCTTGGTCGAGTATGGAGGAAGCTTCAAGTAATTGGCACATGTCATCACACTAGGTAAATCATCATCAGCAGATTCCGATGGCCCCACACCATTGTTTGTTGCGTTGCTCATGCTTGATGAATGCTGTTCCAAGACAACATGATGAGAGCTTAGTTGAAAACAATAAACTAGCCATGTCTAGTATTGTTTTGAGTTACACACCTTGCGAACAATTGTCAACTTAGGATTCAACACAGCCAAACCACCCGGGGGAAGTCGAGGAGCACCCGTCACAAATTGACAGAAGGCCCTTTGCTGCTCGGGAGTGAATTCTCCCATAATCTCAAGTAACTATGGACATACAAACAATATGAAGAATAAGCAACTTTTTATGCTACAGACTTGGGGGATTTTTCATTGTGTGTGTGTGAGTGTGATTGGGGGGGAGGGGGTTGGGATTCTGTAGTTGCTCAAAAAATGAACATACGTTGACAATGGCTAGACTCTTGGCAGTGTAGCCATGATCAAATTTGATGTGGTCTACCAGTGATTCGGCCTGCATTAGAAATGTAAATAGAAAGTATGAAGGATTACAGGGGGGGGGGGATAAAGCCCATCAAAAGATGCAAGAAAAACACCAATCCCAATCATCCAAACCGACAAGAGACGAAGTACCTTCCACAACTCCCGACGGCCACAAAGCAGATAGTCCAATTCATAAGGAGAAAATATTTGCAGTGTCGAGATATCAAAAACCTACAATATCACAAAATCCCAAAAAAATAATACTAATTCAATAGCGGATTGCCTAAGAGAAAGAGAAGACACAATAACCACATGCCCTAGGCATACTCCCAATACAAACAGAATACGGCTCCCATGAGTACAGGAGGCCTAAAAGTAACAAAACTGAGTATGCATCAACAACAATTAAGCACAGGGAGATATGAGAAAACTCCTAAAAACTTCTGAAATAAATGAAGCTACACAAAACTACCTGATTGAAGCCAGATCTAAATGCTTCCAGTTGCCGCCGGATGCCAGTCCTTACAGTAGCATCAACCACCAGTGAGACATACTCCTCCAAATTGTTAATATCAACCTAATTTGGCAATGAAGCCATGAAAAGAAGCATTAAAAAGACACATATATATAAATGCACTGCAACGCTCGAGGGAAACAGAACTTACATTCTCATCGCCTGATTTCAAGACATATTCAGGATAGCCTGGAAGGCTGAAATCCAAACAGAGATCCTCGATTGCCATCCCACGGAAATGTAAATCAGCAATTTGGTTGTCAGAATGACCCCCAATTGACTCGAGATATTGTTTCCGGAAAACCAGAGCATGTAGTTCTTGCAATGTTTTTCCAAATTCAGCATCAAATGAAAGAATGTCATGTAAATCAAGTTCCTGCATTAATAACCAGGAGACATCACTAAGGATCTAACATGAAATGAATATATGCAGCAAAAGGACCAAAAGGTGGGCAGATGCATATAGAAGGTTTGACTGACAAACACATGCAAAACATCAAACCAAAAGAAAATACATAACAATGACCGTACCTGACCAAGTACAAGTTTATAAAAGGCAGTTGACAGTGGGAGGTCCATAAGCCGTCCATCTTGAAGAGCTTTGGCCATCACACGCCCAAGCAACCGAAAATATTCTATCACCTTAGAAAAGTGACTACCCTCAGACGTATCAGCATTTGCTGGCCAAGGCCTTGGAAACAATCCAAGGGGTGCTTGTATAAGATCTCTATCGCCACCAACTGAATCTGAACTGGAGATACTATTGGTTTTCCCATCCCTTTGTTCATCTATATCAACTTCCATTGAGGGTCGCTCTAATGAAGCAGTTGACCTCCACATACCTAATTTAACTTTTTGTAGATCATGACTCAAAAGAGTATAAAACTCCAGGGTAGGCCCTAACCCAGTGCCAACCTCTCCAAAATATTCAACTTCAAGAACAGCTTTTTGGCTGGAGTACATTTCCATGACTTTCACAGCAGAATCCAAAATCCTATTCCGGGAAACACGAACTTTCTGGCGCTGTAGTCTTCCAACCCTAAACTCTCTCTCATTTGCAGAACCATGGCCATCCGCACCCTGTTGCTGCTGGAGCCGATACAGAGCACGTGACAATCCAAAGGCAGTAGAATAGAAATACTGTCGCCGTGTCTCAAAAGGAAATAAAAATGGACATGCTTTTGTCAACTGGTAACACCATGATGGAAGAGAACCACTACAAAGTGCAAGTGCATCCTGAATCTGCCGTGCTAATTTAGGGGTAAGCTTATTATTGATGAATTCCTCAGATGGAACTTTTACACCAGTAGCACTCAGCTCATCCAATCTTGTAACTATTCCTTCAGAGAAATCATCCACCAGAGTTTGAACACGCAGCCGTGGTCCAAGCTGATTCAAACCCTCCAACACACGCAACAGAGCCAGTATATTATACGTAGGGTTATTTTTTTCCAGATCACAAGGAAGTTCCCCCTGCAAAATGCTATCTAAAAGTGATACTTGGTGCAATGATGAATCAGAGCTCTTACTACCCGAGGAACTAGCTTTTGTAGACTTGGATTGATTTGCAGAGCTGATGGACCCAAGTGAAGCATTCTCAGCTTGACTGTCAGCCTTATGGTACGTGATGGTGTAAATGTCGCTCCAAAGTCTATTTCCATCAGTGGATGTGAAATCACCACCAGCAAATCTCTCATCCTCATCTTCTTCTAGGACAAGTTGCCTTTGTATTGCTTGGTAAATGGTCAAGTGTCTATTCAACTGCTTCCCACCAGCAGAAAATATCAATCTTGGAGGGTCACCAGAACCAAAAAGAAGACGACCATGCCTATCTCTGCCTCCCCTCATACCTCTGCCATTTCCAGCTGCAAGTCCAGCCATGGCAGCAGCAGCAAATGACATTGCACCCCTCGAACCAAAAGAGCTACCACTTCTTAGCTCAGCAGAATCAGATCCCGCCATTGATGGGGCTCTGCTGCTAGATCCAGCAGTAGGATTGATATGGTTATCACCTGAAATAGGAGCTCCAGCGGTATCCTCTGCAGAGTCACCCAACTTAACATCATGCACCTTCTCTGGCATGCATACACGGAGGGAATCATCCCTTAGGACCTGACAAATTTAACAAAGCTACCATCTAAGAAAACACCAACCAGAAACAAACAATGTAGGAAGCAGCTGAACCTTTTCAATGGTACTTTTCAAGACTTATTGCATGATTAGATAAATTAATAGCAAGATGGATATTAATCAACAGTATTGCTCAAATGAAAATGAATGATATGCTCTTATTACTTTGCTCATAAGCATTCCCGTCAAATTGGTTTTCTTTTCTTTTTTTTTTTTTAAATAGCTATTCCAAACACTGACTAGTCATGTCAACCACAAACTTCTTTTTCTTTTTCATTTCTGTTTTTTGCATTCCATCAATCTCAAATTTTCTCTAAATCAAACCCTGATGTTAAGAAACATGTTACATTCCTCTAAAACATTGAACATATCTAAATGAAACGCTGGACAGACAACTTAAAATTTTCAAGGTTACAAGATGCTTGACAAACACCTGGCAACCAACCGTTAGAGGAACAAAAGGACAGATGATGCCATCTTGGACAAAATTACTAATTTTATTTTTATTTATTTATTTTAAAAAAGTCCCTAAGAATAAAGCAAATGCAAGATATAATTGAGGCCAACAACATACATCATCACGATCGTCTTCATCATCATCTGACATATCATCATCTTCAATCACCAATTCATGGTTCTCTGTGTCATCTATTTCAACAGGAGACATATCAAACTCATCATCCTGCAAAACACCAAAACATTGGCACAACTAAGATGTCACAGCTGCTCCCATTCTAAAGACTATAAGTAGCCCATGCACAATAGTCAAAAACAAAGTTGTGTCATGTTCACAGATAATAGGTAAATGAACAAGATATACTAAAGGCCTCACCTATACAATCTCTACTACATATAAATTCTCATCAGATGTAATCTAACTTGATCCTATATCTATCTTACTTGCATTAGTTTCTTAATGACGAACATCATTTACCATGCCAATGGTACTATTGGGTGGCACAGAATAGCAGTTTTTCTTCATCCAAAAGCATTTATCCTATCAGAAAAATTAATTAACCATAAACACCAAAACTTCAAGTTAGCTTACTATTAGCCCATTAGTAAATATTTTTTGCAATTGTGCTCCTACCCAGCTAGTCAGTTGAACTCCCTACTTATACAATGAACAAACTATTTCAACAATGTCATAGTAACTCCAACATTATAAACCCCTACTCCAGCTTTTGTCCATCAAAACAACATCAATCTCCACAACATAAGCACAGGAACTTAATCAAAAAGTACAAGTGAAACCTTGATGTAACCTGCAACCGATAAGAAACTAATTCAAAACAAATAACTCTAGGCAAGAACGTCTAGTACCTCAGAACTAGTGTCCCCATTTACAGGCTTCATTTGTGTATCTTTATCAAGTGCTGCCCTTCTACGAGCCGCATTTCTTGTCTGAGGTCCTTTTCCCTCCTCGGAAGCTGACTTCAAAACTGCTTTTCCCTTGCCCTTTGATGAGGTTGCACCTTTTTCTTGAGCAGGATCCTTCTTTGATGTGTCACCAATATTGATGGATGATCTCGTTCTGGTAGAATGACGACGAGCAGTTGAAGCAGGAGTAGAAGTAGATGGGGAAGAAGCACCAGCTCCAGCAAATGTCGTCCCAGAATCAGAATTCCCTGCTGATGCTGAGGGCTTCTGACCAGATTCACTTCGTTGGATCCGGGGCCAGAGGAAGTCTTCTACAGCTGCCAAACTTGCTAATGGATCAATCAGCACAACATTTGACGAATAGTCACGAAGGGATTTCTCTCCTTGTGCTCTACAGAGGCGCAGCTTGAAGGGCTGTGACAAAGCACTTAAACCAGAAGAAGGGCGTGAATTCAGACTAGATGACCTAGAAGTATGGCTCAAAACAACAGGGAAACGTTCCAAGGAAGATAGAGCATTCTGGAGCTTTTGAATCAAGACACTCATTGGAACTGCACTAGCTTCGTCAACGCTTGCAGGGAGAGCGACTGCTACAAAAGATTTATATCTTCTGATAGCTTGTTGTCGAAGCTTAGGTAAATTAGCTTCTGAAATTCTATCCTTGGAGAAATATCCATAAGTAAAGTAATTCAGCAAAGCCGCAACAACTCCACTACCAATGAACTCAAAAGTGGACACACCATCTCCTTTGCTGAGCTCTCCCAGAATTTCTGCTATCACTCCAACTAAATTTTCCTCTCTGCCAGCAGAATTATCAGCAAGTCGAGTAACAGAGGCTTTTGATTTTCCCTTTGATTTAGTTTTTTGCTCATCAACAACAGCATTTAATTTCATGCAAAGATTCTTTAGATGTAGAAGATCATCTGTAATCCCAACTTCAGTTGCCTCTGGATCTGAAGGAAAATACTTATCCTTGAAAGACTTTGCACACGTGCTGACTGTCACTCGAAGACTGGAGTTGATTGATGGTAATTCTATTGTATTTGGAGGAGAACCAGTACTGGAAACTGGATTTTTAGTGTCTTCAACAGAATTTGAATCAGCATTCAAATTACCACCACGCTTTCTATAACGCCTTGAACGAGTCGATGATCCAGACATGGCATCATTATCTTTCTCACTGGATGTTTGTTGTGGGGGAGTCCCAGCTAATATCAGAGTATCTATAGCATGAACAACACCTTCTCGGACAAACATCTTGGAAAAAGTCCCAGGAAGCTTTTCCATTAGAATTTCTGCTATCTGAAGGGCAGGTACCAACACCTGAGGATCCTTCCAAGCTAAAACCCCAGCTAAGAAGCTAAACCAAAAAAAAAAAAGAAAGGCGATCATTATTTCCACTAAACAATTTGAACAGAGAGCAACTTTCCAACTGTAGGTGCAGCCAAAACAAGGATACCTTGATATATTAGTAACACTAATTAAAGACTGAATCATATCCGCTGTGCTAAAGTACATAAGTTTTCCAATGACAGAGAGACATTTGTGACGAACAGGACCATTTACACTGGAACCATAAATCTGCATACACAAAAATCTCCCATAATTAACTTTAAGTGACAAGTAAAGAGAAGATGTAAAGATAATGTTCCTAAAACTAACCTGGATAAGAACTGGTAGAAGATCCATGCCAAACTGCTGCAGAAGTTCAGGCTGATCCAGTAACAGTTTCTCTCTAGCTGAAACTTCTTGTAAGTTTCCATTTGAATCTTCCTGTTTGCTAGAACTGCTGCCAGGCGGCTTCTTTGAAAGCGAACCTTTAGCGAACAAATTAGTAGTGGCTGGAAGAGATATGGATCCTTGAGGCAGCATAGGAAGAAGCTCATTTGCCAAGTTCACAATCTCAAAAATCTAAACAGTGCAGAAAATGATAGCCAACTCAATTCCCAGTACAAAGGATACTTTTCAAAGCCAAGAACAATCACAAGATTAAAACATAAAGTGGTATAACATAATAGATAAAAGAAGCAAGGACAAGATAACATTACCAGAAATGACAATTAGAATTCTAGGTGCACTTAAAAACCATAGTAAATTTAATAGTTTCTGAACACAACAAAATAATTCAGAAAATCTGTTTTCAATGACAATCGACAAATAAATACTACATTAAAATTTCTTCAGCATAAGCTAAATCAGAAACAGAGACATCGCAAGCCTTCAACAAATTTATCCATCCTCGTTCCATCTTAATACTTTCAAGATATTATTAATGAACTTCACTAGGGAAATTACAACATCCAGCATCTCTAAAAAATAAAATTAATTTCTGGTTACTTCATAAGAGCTAAATTCATTTCCAAATTCATTTTTATGTCCAGAATATTGAGCTAGCAATGAAGTCAATGTGCACACAATTAAAGGATCTGGCCCACTGTAGAGACTGAGAGACAAATAACTTACCAAAAGAACAGAGAACACAATGAGAAAACACTATTGCAAATTGCAGGTAGGCATAGTTGCTCAAAGATGGAGGCTTTCTGGAAAAATATAAATGAGCAAATTTTACCTGTTCAGCTGGCCTACTCAAAGCCGGTGAAACAGACATCCCTGCAACAAGGCCAGAACCTGATAGAATATCCTTCAGAATGCGACTGATACCCAGGAGCAGCAATGTTTTGGCTCCTAGATGAGAGCCACTTGCACATGTGGAGAGAAGTCGGATCAAGCCCTGCATACTTTGCCATATTATAATGCATTCTTCAATTATGAAAGGACACTAGTAAGTTTCATGCAAGAGCTGTATTAAATATACCGTGTATGTAGAAGTGCTAAGGGATGCCTGACCACCACCAGAGTTGCTGGTTGAGATGAGGGAAGCAGCTTGTGTAACGAGTCCATGATTACACAGCTCATCAAGCTTCTCAGAGGATGAAGCAAAAGCCTCTGCAATCCGAGTCAAGCAAATAGAAGCATGCTCTAAAACCTACAAACATAACCCCCCCCCCCCCCCAAAAAAAAAAGGTACAAACAAGGAAGAAATGAAATAAGAACTTGATTTGAAGTAAATATTACTCTTGTTGTGTAACTGAGAGACCCATATATTACCTTTGCATCATGATACTGAAGCAGGTTAGTCAAGAGAGGAACAGCTTCCATAACAAAGTCAGCTGCATCTGAAGGAAGTTTTTTGCACATATTTGCGGCTGTAGACAATGCCACTCTCTGGACAACAATTATTACAACTGGTGTAAAATCCAAAAGGAATTTAAAGGGACGAATTGACAGGATAATTGAAACCTTAAATAAATGTGATACCTGGACCCCTGTTGAGAAGAAGTCAAGGTAGGAGAGCACGGCCATCAATGCACCTGCTCGTAAGCAAGCAGTTGGATGTTCCTGGGATATCTTCTTAAGTGCTTGCAGGGACTGATGCAATCAAAACAAGCAACACTCTTACAAACTTATAAATCTTTAAAAATGCGGTACAAAAACACTATTCTTGATAAGAGTTAGAAAATTAAGTTTAGTAAAATTAGAGGAGAATAATTAACATTTCAATATCACTTCCCTAACAAATTTAGGAATTTCATCAATTCCCCCCTCCCTTTTATTACATAGTTGACAAGTAATGTCACCTGTTCAGCCAAGTCCATGTACTCGATAGTGAGCAGTCGAGCAACAAAGCATGAAACTGCACCATAATGCACCACAGCAGCACAAGAGGAGGGTAGCACATCAACCAAGTGGGTAAGAGCCCTCGCAGCCAGAAGCATAATATCTGGATTGCTCTCATGGTTGAGCAACCCCACAAGAACGGGAACAAAAGAGTCCACGGAAAAGGTGCTAAGCGACTCCTCAGTACCAATCGACAGCATCTCACAGAGCTGCGTTAATGCCTCGACTTGCTTTCCCTCCTCACCATCCGCCCTTAAACCAGATAATATCTTCTTGAGCTTCCCACTCTGATGGGAGGATGAACCAGATCCCATTGCTGAGCTCGGCAGCAAATCGTCCAGTCCAGCGCCCAATTTCCTGAGCAGCCCCTGAAGTGCACTGCTGGCTGAAGTTAAATTCTGATGCAAAATTCCCACACCGCCCTCACTGTCGTTATCATCATCGTCACATCCCCCAGAGTCAATATTCAGCCCAAGGCCCCTCTCTGACTCCCTGTCCGTATCACGAACCCTAACCTCATGCTCCTTCTCCTTGCCTTTGTCTGAATTGTCCTTATCGGAGCCTTGATTAGGGTTTCTTCCTCTGCGACCACGGGTGGCGGAACCTGATGATTCGTTAACGGAGTCCATTGGAGTTGACGAAGCGAGTGAATCCTGTGAACGAGTAAGCACGCGGGAACGAGTGGAGATCGATGAAGAAATAACGGTAGCGGCACTGGAAGCAGTGTTTGCGGTAGTGGTAGCGGCAGCGGAGAGACGAGCACGCTTGGTAGCGCGGGTTTGGGGACCAGGTGAGGAAGAAGAAGGCGCTGAAGAGGTGGCCTCCGCCCGCTTCCGGCTCCGAGTTTCCATACAAAAACCCAAACCCCCTCAAAACCGCGAATCAGCTCGCCGATTAATCGGCGATCACACGCTCTCCCGATCCCCAAATTCTCATCATCTGCCAAAAAGAAACCCTAAGTCCCCTTGAGTTTCAATTCAGTTCGAACCAACCAAAGCTCGAATCTTTGTCGATTCAGCTGAAAACCCCCCAATTTGCAAACCCCAATTTGTAGAATTTCCCAACAATTATATCCAGCAATCGACAGGTAATTGTCAAGAGCGAGACAGATAATTATTCCACTGAAGAAAAGAATACGAAACCGAGAAAGAAAGAGAATATAAAATAGACCAGACTTAATAACAAAGAGAATAGAATAGAAAACCCTAATTATGATTTTCTGGTTCGTTCTCTCCCCAATTAAAGAACTTAAAAGAGATGGGTTGGTGATTTCTTTTAGTACTTATTTTATTTTTCGCCCCTGGCCGCTCGGTCTTTTATAGTACGAGTGTGGCACTGTGACTCCGTTGTGGAAACGACTACAGAGAATGGGTTACCTTACGTGTGTGGCGGTGATGTTGGCCTGTGCTTTGAAAAGCGTTGGTATCCGGTCCGCGTAGCTGCAGGCTACGGAGTAAGGATGAGGTAAAGACGGTACTAGAATAGTTGTTTTATGTTGCGGCTTTACCACGCTTCTTTGCTGCGTTTGACGGGCCTCTTGAAACCATGCCATCCAGCTTTCTTTGGGTTTGTCTGTTGGATAACTCTGGGCCCATTTTATGTGAGATCTTGCAATGTTTTATTGGACCCCAGCTATCGTTAAGCCCACAGCCAAAAATCACCAAGTGCTAGTGTTTTCTTTACCCCAAAAAAATAAAAAATAAAAAATAAAAAATAGCCCTCCAAGGTTTTTTTTTTTTTTTCTTTTTAATGAATTTAGCTTGCATCAATTTCATTGTTGCTTCTTTTGAGAGCTCGAATTATCATCAAGGCACCTCTCCTCACACAATGGGCTTCTCCAATTCTTTATCATTCAATGAATTAATAGTTACGAGTTGGATTGTAAAATTTGTATCTTTTGTATAATGCAAAAAAGGGATTTTTTTTCCCCCTTAAGGAAAAATGGCATTGAATTGGATATATAATATTTTATTAAAAATATATTATAAAGGCTTGTAAAATTTTATTATCTTCAACTTGGTAATAAATTTAATATTTCATCCACGTTTCTATCTCCCATCAACAATAACAACAACAACAAAGTTTTAATTTGATCTTCAGCTATAATTTGTGTTATTATTCTTAATGGATTTACACAGAGGTGAGTGTCCAGTCCACCTTCCAAAATATTTGAAAACACTTTATTTTATTTTTAAAATATTTTAAAACTTATAAATCTTACTTTTTACAGAAAAAATTATGATTTATAACATTATTAGGATGGCAATGTGGATAAATGAATATTTAAATCTATCGACGAATGAATTGATATCTATAATTAGGACTAAATTCCTAGACTTAAATGGATATCCATTTAACAAATTAGTGAATTTTAAAAGTATATCTACATAAATCATTTATTTTTATTCAAATGCATAAATTTTATAAAACTTTTAGTGATAAAAAGGGGTAAGTGATAAAATAAATATTTATTTACTTTATTTAAGTAATATCTTGTATTGCTATATAATTTATACTACTAATATTTATAATTAACAAAATAAAAATAATAAAGTCAAATATTTTCTTAGTAGACAACAATTTATAAATAAATAAATAAGAATAAACTGATATCTATTATATATTTATTGAATAGATATTCGTCGTAACTCTAGACATTATCTTTCATGCATGTATATATATATATATATTGTCTATGACTCTAAATCTTCTAATACATCAACTAATATAACTTCTACTATATTACTAATAAATTGATATGTGTTTATTTATGTAATTATTTATTTAACTATTTAACAATCTGTTCCTCTTTAACACCTCTTCTACTCTACCCACATGGATTTTACCCCAGGATAAAGAAAAAAAAAATCTTCTTTTGCTTTAACTATATATATTAGGTTGTTACCCGTGCGATGCACGGAAAGAATATATTTATTTTTTTTAAATTATAAATATATTATGAAATTTAATTTTTGATGTATTTGATAGAAGGATTTTAATAGTTACATATGTAATCGATTTTTTTTTCTTTTTCTTTTATGATATATTTTCAGAAAATAATGTTAACTTGCCAAAATATATAAATGAATGAATATTCTGCAAAACCAAATCTACATTTTAAAATTTAACAAAGTATGTTTCAAAGGAATCCTTTTTTAGCTATATGTTTTCTTCAATTTCCTTCAATATGAAGTATAGGTGTCATCAACAATTACAAGCCAAATTTTCTATGAATTATGAATGCAAGTGCAAAAACTGAAAAATTTTCACTATGAGTCCACTAAATAAAGTAGTTCGAGTGCTGGACAAAATCCAGGAGGAAGTTGTGAACATAAACTTCAATACCTATTGATTAGATTTCTTCAAAAGCATAAAATGTTTATGAAAGTTGATACTCTTAAAAGAGAAAATCCTAAAAGATATGACAAAATAGAAATTCATATATACTCTAGACAGAAAAGAAAAACAATAATTGCTGAAAAGAAAAATAGAAAAACTTAAAACATTTGAAACTTATATCAGAAGCTCAATAACACAATGCACAACTTAAACATCTGAAAATGAATAACACTATCAACTCAAAGATGAATTAGAACCAAGGCTATGATTACCTTGCAAGTATGAAATTCCCAAATTGCATTGGCCAGCAACATCACCAAGCTTAGCAGCCCTCTTATACCAAGCAATACCTTCCTCCTTTTTCCCCATTTCCCAGCCTTGCAAGTATGAAATTCCCAAATTGCATTGGCCAGCAACATCACCAAGCTCAGCAGCCCTCTTATACCAAGCAACACCTTCCTCCTTTTTCCCCATTTCCCAGTAAAGCAACCCTGCATCCACCATAGCCAGAGTAGAACCACGCATAGCACCCTTTAGAAAGGAATCCAGAGCTTTCCTCAAATTGGGCTTCACTCCTCCACGCCCAGGCTTAAACCTCTTGCCCCATCTCAGAAAAAGCATGGCCTCTCTTAATGGTCGAAGCGCGTCACGCTAGGCCCTGCATACCAGGGAAGCGCTTGCAAGTTGGGAAGCGTAAATGTTGGAGCAAATATAAAAGGAAAGAGCAACAGTAAATAAAATAACACCAAGGTAAGTTGCTAAAAGAAATTCCTCCTCAAAATTTCTGCCAAAAGAAATGCAACAGGAAGCCTAAAAGGGTGTCTTCCTTTTTTGACACCACCTTTAGTATTCATCCACAACCACCCCCACCACCACATATTTGAGTCACAACAGAAAGCATAGATGAATGGAGTCATGTACATATTAATGGCATATAAGAAAAATAGGAGTAGAATTTTGTGTCACAACAAGGTTTCTATTTATCAACCAAAGAGCTGAAAATTTTCATACAAAGAAGCATATTTGTCCACAGAATGAGATGGCATAACTGAAGCAGTTTTTAGTTCCCACAACACAGTATGGCAAGGCAGCCCTATCCACTAAGTTCCTCCCTAATACAAAACAATATCAAGAAGCGACTGCTAGCAGTTATAAGCTTACCACTAGTGGATCTTCCAGTAGTCAGATCAATGATGATTTCAAAGTAACCTCTAGCAAGTTAACCTCCAGCATTGTTAATGCATCCTGACAACTGAACACATTGAAGTGAATTTGCCATCTAAAATCATGCTTCTCACTGGTAGGAACAACAAATAGTTCAAGAAAAATTGCTCCTTTATTACTTGTCTCTCTCCCCCAAACTTTTGAGACCAAAATATCATATTTAGATAACCAAATAACATCAACAGCATCTACGCAATGGACATGAATAGAGATAGGAAGGAGAAAATGTTAAAAATAACTCACAATCAAGATTAGGCCTAGAACTTAACACTCGATATTATATAGTAATTCTTGAAGCTTGTATCTCATGTATAGTCGAGTTAACTTTACCCAATAAATCACAGAAAAGAAAAACATCAAATAAAAATTTTCACAGAATTGGTTGCCATTAAAAATGGAGCCAATGAGAGGAAAAAACGAAGAAGACAAAATTGCAATAGAAAATGGAACTGCAAGGGAATCCATCTTATCTGAATTCATTGAATTTTGATTACATCTATCTTATCTAAATTCTTATGAATTTATGAATTTAATAGTTTTCTCATTATAATAAAGAGGAACTAATAGGATCCATTCATTTCCTGCCTTTGAACTACCCATCCTCGGTAGCAGCCTTATCCGACTAAGACCTACATATGACACCTGTTTGAAGATTGATGTCCTCCAAAAGAAGATTTGCAAAAAAGACCACCCTCTTCTTCGTAACTCATAGAACCATATCCTCTATCCTATGATGCGTAAGCATATTATTACATTGCACAGATTGCAGTTGGTAGCAGCAACTCAATTCCATTGCAATTGTCTCAATTGTCTCTGCCAAAGTATAAATATAAATCTAAATATAAATAAATAAATATTACAATTAAATTACACCAAAAAAAATTACCACTTGTATCCTCCCTCCTGCTCTTTCACTCTCCGCAGAACCCCTTGAATTGCGATATCAAATGCATCCTCAATGCCCTCCAATCCCTCACTGGGCTTTGAGTAGATTATTCTTGGAATACTTTCTATTACTTTTTCTCGCATCATATTTACCTTTTCTTCACTAATATTTTCAAGAACCCTTCTAATGCAAGTCCCATTTTTAACCTCGTTTCGGTTTATAAAAATCGAATAACTCTCTGCTTCGCTCGGGAAAAACCATTGGTACTGCAAATAAGCTATTCTCCTCCTGAAGAACACCGAAATCGAACCTGCCACCATGCAATCAAATATCGACAACCGAGTGAGGCTATCACCCCTTGGCTATAGACAGAATTTGGAGTCCATGAATGTTTCCAGAATGGCCGGCAGTTTCAAATTGTAATACTCTCATATAAGAGAAAGCACGCATTGTGTAGAAACATACCTTAATGGCCAAGAGATATGAAATGTTACCTCTGATGGCAATTGTGGATGTAACTTTGATTACGTCTACTATATGAATTCAGATAACTCTAATTACTTTCATATTATCTGAATTCATTAAATTTTAATTACGTCTATCTTATATGAATTCACTGACCCTAAAAACCCTTAAAATTTCTTTACCAGGAAATAAAAAAACTCTAAAATCTATCTTATCTGAATTCATTGACCCTAATATTTAAAAAAAAAAAATCCTTAAAATTTCTTAACCAGGGAAAAAAAAAGACTCTAAAACAATGCCACATGTTAATATAGGAACATGTCATATGTTGTAACAGGAGGTTTTTGCAACTCCTATTATATATGTGTATATATATATATATATATATTACCAGTTTTACCCACGATAAAGACACATATAAAAAAAACAAAACAAAACTCAACTCAACGTGTCATTTGAAGTAGTATTTTCCTTTCGTTTTTCTTTTTTTCATTTTTTGGTGCAAATTAAAAAAAAAAAAACCTCAAAAGTGTTATCTAAACTATGCCCCATTTATATTTTACTTTTTTGTAAGAATTGAGCTTGTGCAGTTATTTAGTAACTTTATTACGAAAGGATTAGATAGGAATTAGATTATTATCTTCATCATTTATTAAGTAGCTATTTTTCCCTCAAGTGGCTTCCCCTAACTAATAAAATAATTTTAAAAATTAATGTCTTACATTTTCATTTCATTGTAAAAATAAAAATTCTTTTTCCCTAAATAGACAATATTAATTTAAATGTGTGAAATATTAGCGACGGCACGTATTTTTAACCTCCATTCAAAATATATATATATTTTGGCACAATATACTTCTCGTGTTTTGTCTTCTTATATACATACATATATTGGCTCCAAATCGGGAGAAACTCATAGTTTCGTTGTATTTTATTTTCATTGTGTACATTGAAAATATCTATATTAGATTACTTCAATCAAAATATTACGAATCAATTAACAGTTTTTTAATAATTTAGTAAATTAATGTCTACATCCCTCATTGTTTTATGAATTCAATTTGCAATAGTTTAATTTAGTTTAGGATATCGTTGTTCTCGATCTAAAACTTATTAATACGAGTATATAATAATATTTATATATCAAATATTATTAATAATAAATATGATAATTTAATTAATTTAAAGATTTATGCTTAATGCGAACCCATTGTGAATATTAAAAAAATATTTTTTAAAACAAAATTATTAACTCAATTGCAACTCCATGTTAATTGCTTGATTAGAAGGAGAAGCAACTCCCTTGGTCCCAAAACTACAAGGCAGATCTTTATTGAGCAGCGGCCATACGCGTTAAGACATTTTTTTTTTTTGTTTTAATTGTACGAGTAAAGTAATTGATTATTGAACTATTATTTACACATATTTGGTTTGCCGTAAATAAAAAAGTGAAAGTAAATTAGGACCAAAAAAAAAAAAAATCCCTTCTTTTTATATGTGCAAAAATTTTCACTAATTTTGAAGGGACTGGAATATAAATAAAAATATATCATATTGTCTATTTTTTAATAGTTAAAATAATAAATGTAATTAATATAATAAGAAGTATAACATGATAAAGAATATTTTATTCATTTTATTTTTACCCTAACCTATCAAGATGAATATAAATACAATTTACTTCTCCTCCACATTGTCCTATTCCCTCCTATCCCACTTAATTCAATAAGGTTCCATTGTGAAATTAATATATTATGTTCATTTGATGCAATTAAATTTGATAAAACTACACTAACCTCTATATAGCAAAAGGAGTTTGAAAAACCAACAAAATCATTACTGTTATAAAATTAGGGTAGTGTTAGAATAAAATCTACACACTACACACTAAGAAAATTCTAACTATTCTTTGCACAAGAATTTCTCTTCAAACTTCTCTCTTTCTTTCTCTCACAATTCTTTCTCTAATCTTTCTTTCACTAATCTTTCTTTCACAAAATGATGGTGTATTACAAGCTTAGATAATAGCTCTATTTATAGATCTCTAATTAGTGAAATACATCATGGCATACATCATCTTCAATTAATGGTGTCTCCACTAAATGGTGGACATCCATAAAAATCTTCTAATAATTCACATAAATCCATAATTAGTGGAGCCTCCACTAATTAATGGAGATTCCAATAATTCATAACACTCCCCCTTGGATGTCCATCCATACATAAAGAATATGCCTCGTTAAAACCTTACTAGATAAAAACCCGAGTGGGAAAAAAATCTAGTGAAGGAAAAAGAGTACATTATTCTATATGTATGTTTATTACTCCCCCGATGAGATGATTCCTTTAAATCTTTAAACCGACGCATACCGATTTTATATCTCAACTTTTCAAATGTTGCCAGTCGGTAAAGTCTTCGTGAAAATATCTGCGAGGTTGTCACATGACCGAATTTGTAGCACATCAATTTCACATTTCTTCGGAGTTCATGAGTAAAGAAGAATTTTGGTGAAATATGTTTTGTCCGATCTCCTTTAATATATCCTCCTCGTAAATGAGCTATGCAAGCTGCATTGTCTTCATAAAGAGGAGTTGGAATACCTTTGATTGATGATAATCCACAACTTTCTCGGATATAATGAATCATGGATCTTAGCCATACACATTCTCGACTTGCTTCATGAATGGCTATAATTTCGAGCATGATTTGAAGAAGTAGTCTGCTATAGATTGTTTCGTAGAACGTCATGATATAGCGAGTATTTCCACATGTAAATAGATAGCCCGTTTGAGAACGTGCTTTATGTGGATCGGATAAATAACCAGACATCTCGCATAACCTATCAATGTTGGATTGGTTTTATTTGAATAAAATAATCCGAGATCAATTGTACCTTGGAGATATCAAAGGACTTGTTTAATTCCATTCCAATGTCGTCGTGTTGGTGAAGAACTAAATCTTGCTAATAAATTGACAATGAAAGCAATATCGGGCCGTGTGTTATTAGCAAGATACATCAATGCACCAATTGCATCGAGATATGGTACTTCAGGACCAAGGAGTTCTTCATCATTTTCTTGAGGTCGGAAAGGATCTTTATCCACATTTAATGATCGGACGATCATTGGAATACTCAATGGATGTGCTTTGTCCATGTAAAATCTTTTTAGCACTTTTGCTGTATATGTTGATTGATGAATAAATGTTCCACTCTCCAAATGTTCAATTTGTAAACCAAGGCAAAATTTGGTTTTACCAAAATCCTTAATTTCGAATTCTCTTTTTAAATAATCAATTATTTCTTGGAGCTCTTCAGGAGTTCCAATAAGATTAATATCATCAACATATATAGCTAATATCACAAATTTAGAACCAGATTTCTTAATAAAAACACATGGACATACCTGGTCATTTTTAAATCCCGCTTTCAATAAATATTCACTAAGACGTGTGAACCACATGCGCCCAGATTGCTTCAGGCCATATAATGATTTATGCAACTTGATGGAGTAATTTTCACGAGGATAATGTTTATATGCTTCGAGCATATGAAATCCTTCGAGGATTTTCATGTAAACATCATTTTCTAAATTTCCATACAAGTAAGCGAGTGACAACATCTAATAGGTGCATATCTATCTTTTCATGTCTTGCTAAACCGATAAGATATCGGAGTGTAATAGCATCAACAACAGGAGAATAAGTTTCATCATAATCAATACCTGGTCTTTGTGAAAAACCTTGGGCTACTAATCGCGCTTTATATCGAACGATTTCACTCTTTTCATTGCGCTTTCGCACAAATATCCATTTGTAGCCAACAGGTTTTATACCTTCCGGTGTTCGGACTGCAGGTCCGAAGACTTCACGTTTTGCCGGTGCATTTAACTCCGATTGAATCGCATCTTTCCATTGCGACCAATCTTTTCTATGCCGACATTCATCAATCGATATTGGTTCGGGATCATCATTATCTGTGTAACATCAAGAGATATATTGTATGCAAATATATCATCAATAACAGTTTCTATCCGATTCCAACTTCTACCAGAAGTGGTATAATTGATAGAAATTTCAGTGTTACTTTCATCAACTTCCGGTTCTTTGTCATCGGTTCTCTCTTGGTCTTTATCATTCTTTTCTTCAATATGATCTTCTAGATCATTTAATCCTCTTTTCTTTCGAGGATTTTTATCTTTAGAACCAAGAGGTCGGCCACGCTTACGGCGTGTTTTTGACTTAGCGACTATAGGTATAATATTTTGTTCTGCTGGAACTTCAATTCGAATAGGAGCATTTATAGTTGGAATATGCGATTTTGTAACTCTTCCGGAGTCAACAAAAGCGTCCGGCATTTGATTTGCAATGCTTTGCAAATGAATTATCTTTTGAATTTCAAGTTCACATGCGCTTGTGCGCGGATCAAGATAATTTAATGATGTTGTCCAAGCAAGATCCTTTTTATCTTGTTTTGGTTCTCCCCTAATTTAGGGAATAATGATTCATCAAAATGACAATCGGCAAATCTTGCTTGTGAATACATCTCCTGTCGGGGGTTCAACATACCCGATAATAGAGGGAGAATCATATCCAACGTATATCCCCTTTCTTCTTTGAGGACCCATCTTTGTACGTTGGTTTGGTGCAATTGGAATATATACAAGCACACCCAAAAATTTTTAAATGAGCAATATTTGGTTCGACCCAAAAGCCAATTGCAAAGGAGAGAATTTATGATAACTAGCTGGTTTTATACGTACAAGTGTTGCAGCATGTAGAATAGCATGTCCCCGAGCGAGATGTTGGGAGATTTGTTTTCATTAATAATGGTCTAGCAATTAATTGTAATCGTTTAATCAAAGATTCAGCAAGACCATTCCGTGTGTGAACATGAGCTACAAGATGTTCAACATTAATCCCAATTGACATGCAATATGCATCAAAAGCATGTGATGAAAATTCACCAGCATTATCCAAACGGATATTTTTAATGTGATGGTCCGGAAATTGTGCTCGTAATTTAATTATTTGAGCAAGTAATCTCGCAAACGCCAGGTTGCGAGTAGATAATAAACATACATGTGACCATCGGGATGATGCATCAATTAAGACCATAAAATATTTGAACGGTCCACATGGTGGATCAATAGGTCCACAAATATCTCCGTGAATCCGTTCGAGAAATGTAGAACTTTCAGCTCCTACTTTTACTGGTGATGGTTTAACAATTAATTTTCCTAGGGAACATGTAGTACATGCGAATTTTTCTGATGTTAATATCCTTTTATTTTTTAAAGGATGACCATGTGTATTCTCAATGATTCTTTTCATCATGGTAGATCCCGGATGACTCAACCGATCATGCCAAATGCTAAAAGTAATAGGATCAGTAAACTTCTGGTTTACTAGATGATGAATTTCAATTGTACGAATTTTTACAAAATATAAACCAGTAGAAAAAGACGGCAGTTTTTCTAATACCGATTTCTTACCCAAATGCATTTGAGTAATAAAAAGATGCTCAATCCCATTTTCCTCATTTGTTTCAACATGATACCCATTTTTGCGGATATCTTTAAAACTCAATAAATTTCTTCTGGATTTTGAGGAAAATAGTGCCTTATCAATAATAATTGTTGTTCCTTTAGGCAACAATATACTAGCTCTTCCGGAGCCCTCAATTACATTTGTACTACCGTTTATCGTATAAATATTTATTTCTCCCATTTTGAGATCAGAAAAATATTTCTCATTTTTTAGTATGGTGTGTGTAGTTCCACTATCAATTAGGCATATATCTTCAATGCCATTTGTGTATCCGGTAAGCGGAATAATAACCATCTTGGCATAATAAAATATTTATAAATGTAAATACTCAAATAATAAAAACCTTAAACGATAAGTACTATTACAATGCAAAAAATATAAAATATAAAAGAAACATATTAAAAGTAAACTTTTAATTATTTTGAACACTTCCATCACCAATCAAATGCTCAATTACAAAAGAGCAACTATAAGCATGTATCCTCAAGTTCATATGAACACTAGTGATATGAATAAAAGATGTGATGCTTATTATTAATAGAAATATCTTTTTCTCTTATTATCTTTTCTGTTCCACTTCAGGTGGCCAGTATTTCTCTGTGATAAAGGAAATATCGAGTGTGTCCATGACCATAACCACGGCCACTGCCACAACTACGACTATAACGATGGCTTCTGCTGGAGCCAACAACATTCACTTCTGGGAGTGTTGTTGAGCCAGTTCATCTGGCTTCATGATTTTTCAATAATAACTCATGTTAAATTTGTCAATTTGGGATACCATTTTTCTCGATATTGTTACTGCAGGACAATATTCGATGTATGAAAAGTGGAGAATGTCTTCTCCAATATAACTTCATCAGTAACTTTTTCTCCGTAAATTTTTTAACTAAGATGTAGTTTTATACATCACGGAGTTCACGGTTTTACAATCTTGCAACTTCAGGTGCAACCATTCATACCGTGCAGTGGGTAGTACGACCATCTTCAGGTGGTCAAATATTTCTTTTTATCCACATGACATATGGATCTTCTTTTTTTTAGCATTTAGATGCATTTTTGTATGACATATAAATTTTTTTTTCAGAAATATCAAGGGCTACAAATTCGAATTTAGCGAGATCAATAAATGCGTACCTGTCTTCTGGCTTTAATAACAGCAGAGACTCGTGCTGTCTTCTGGCTTTAATAATGGTAGAGACTCGTGCTGATAACGTGTTATAAAATTAGGGTAGTGTTAGAATAAAATCTACACACTACACACTAAGAAAATTCTAACTATTCTTTGCACAAGAATTTCTCTTCAAACTTCTCTCTTTCTTTCTCTCACAATTCTTTCTCTAATCTTTCTTTCACTAATCTTTCTTTCACAAAATGATGGTGTATTACAAGCTTAGAGAATAGCTCTATTTATAGATCTCTAATTAGTGAAATACATCATGGCATACATCATCTTCAATTAATGGTGGACATCCATAAAAATCTTCTAATAATTCACATAAATCCATAATTAGTGGAGCCTCCACTAATTAATGGAGATTCCAATAATTCATAACAATTACTCAATATTTACAAAATTTATATTGGTTGCCCAGGCAATGGGCCGATGGCGGTAGGAGTTTACAAGAAGGCTTGGTCCCAACTATAAAACAGAAATAAAAATGGGCTAGCCCATTCCAGCCCAGCCCAAGCTAAAGCTCTTCAGTTGTCCGGAAGAAATCGTTTGCCTTTTAGCCGACTGCACCTTTACAAAAAATCAAATTCCACCTGGACAACGTCAAACGTCACCTGATTAAAAAATTTTTTGTCCTTTGTCTATGTTGGCGACGTGGTTGATCATCTGACCTGACCATTTCCAACCCATTAGCTGGCCCACGTTCTGTGGCCCAAAGCAAAACTTGTTTCCATTCGGGTCTTTTTTAAAACGAAATGCCACGTCGGTCGCATTCGATTCTTGCCCCCCTCCGTCGGCATCGGTGAATACGGATCATGTACACCTCTGCATTGCGGGCCTAGTTAGTAAATGACATATAAGGACTCGGATTCCGAGGCAAAACTGTCGATTTTGCTGAGATCGGGCCAGGATAGGACTGTCTTTTCGATTTTTGGATTGCTTCTTCTCTATCCAACAACTGTATCGTGGACTGTTAGAGTGTCGGAGGAGCGTGGATTTTGAAGAGAAAGTGAAGTGACCTTTGCTGAAAACTTTGTGTTGATCGGACCGGCAACGCTCGTCGGTGTTTCGGAGTTAGTTAGGTCTCCTGTGAGGTCGGAGATGGGTTTTATTAGCACTATACTGGGCTTCTGTGGATTTGGAGTTGGAATTTCAACTGGCCTTGCGATCGGTTACTTTCTTTTCATTTATTTCCAACCCAGCGACGTTAAGGTTGTCTCTACTCTTCTGTTTCCGTGTATCCAAGTTCAAATTTCACTATGCTAACTGCAAATCTTGCTTAAAGTTTTATTGTATGGCCAACTTTGTTTTTGTGCTTTGGCTAATTCGCTGTTATTCTGGAATTTGAATTGTTTCGACTAAAACTCAATGTGTATAGAATTGGACGTTATTAGTTAACTATTAATTAGACATGGATATGTGTGTTTAACAATGCGTAGTAGCCAATGGAATTCCATAGGTAGAATGAAATTGTTGAAGGCGTCAAAGTAACCTGCGATCTGATTATTATCAGTGCTGTTATTATTTTTGGCATTTGAGTTGTGGATAACTTAGTTCACTTTAGTGGTTACACATTTTGAAGTTTTTTGAAGTGTTGGACGTACAACTTAGAGCGATGTTGTTCTTGTTCAATATATCTGTGACTGTTTTTCAAACACACTTGATGCAAGAAATGTCTATGTGAAATTGTTTAATCTTACTTGGCGCAATTCATAACAAGCCAGCAATTTTCTGGTGCAACTGTTTGGAGTAAGAGAGCTTTTTAATGATTTATGTTTTTGGGAGAGGTTGATATAATGATTGCTGAAAGAAAAGGAAGGATAATCCTTGGCTATACGGTACATGATGCATGTCAAAGGATTGGTTTGATAAATTTTGTAATCTTCCATGGCAGTTCACTTGCATTCTATTTATATGAGAGGGAGGGGAGTTGGGATAAGGGTTATCACTGGAGAGCATTTCCTTATTTTTCTTGATGGGCTGGCATTTCTCTGTGTACTATAGATCTTCAGGTCCTTAAGTATCACTTCAAAGACTTAAAAATGGACAAAGCAAAGAAACATAAGGATATTGTTGCCTAATTTCTCGCTTTTTGGTTCTGTATTTCCTTTAAGATCATATTGAAGACATCGGATAAAAACATGAAATGAAAGGCCAAAAATTTGCCCCATGCCATTCTCAAATTGAATTATTTATTTTCCAATTTTAGTTTGGCTGAATGACATAATTTTGACAATTGACTTGAGCAGGATCCTGTTATTCGCCCATTGGTTGACCAAGACAGTAAAAATTTGCACAAGTTACTTCCTGAAATACCCCTTTGGGTGAAAAACCCTGATTATGATCGAGTATGTATCTTCTGTATTAACTTATATCCCATCATTGTATACCATGGTTCTTAAATGGACTCAGAGTATTGTGCTGAAATGTAGGTTGATTGGCTGAACAAGTTCCTTGAATATATGTGGCCTTATCTGGACAAGGTACATAATTTTTAAAACATTTTATCATTCTTTCTTTAACTGTTTGTAGTTGTGCTTGACTATTTCTGCTTGTACTGAGTATTTAAGGCTTAAAATTAGATGTCGGGGAAAAAAAAAAAATCTATAGCCTAACCGCTTTTCTTGTAGGCAATTTGCAAGACTGCAAAGAATATTGCAAAACCTATTATTGCTGAGCAAATTCCAAAGTACAAAATTGAATCTGTTGAATTTGAGGCACTAACATTGGGAATGCTTCCACCTACCCTGCAAGGTTTGTGAATAGAAGAACTATTTAATCGAGTAGCTTTTCCTTTCTAGACCCTTAAGTTATGGCAGCTTTGAGAAGATTCATGTACTGTCACCTGCTTATTAGATGTTCTTCCCTTTCTTACTATTTTGGACATTTGGAAGGTCAATGTGTGGTGAAGAATAGTTTTCCTTTTAATTCTTATACAAGTGTAATTTTGTTCTATTGAATAGCAATTCCAGTTAGAATTTTCTGTTTGCAAGGAAGCCATCTTTAGCCTCTTATGGCCATATGGCTTGCCTGATATGTAGCAAATTGTTTTACGTATTGCTCCATCCATTTGTTTCTAGAAGTCACTTTAGAACCTTTTTTTTTTTTTTTTTTGGGGGGGGGGGTGGATGGTTATACTTGCATGTCATTTTAGAAAATCAAGAAGACATTTATTGTTCTTTTTCTAATTATACATTTATCGTTTATCCCACCAAACCTTGTCATTTATTACTCCATCCAACCATATTATTAAGAAAAGGTTAATTTAGTCTTTTTCCTTCAAAACTCCATAAATTTATGAACTTTCTTAATCTATGTGCTAAAGCCTTAAACGACTTGTAAAAACAGCTGGAGGGAGTATTAGCCAGAGACTTTTATGGTCTTAGAAGACACCATAAGGCTAGCTTTTTATGACTCGGGTCATGCCTAGCATTAGACGAATTCTTATGGAGGGTCCTTATGGCACTGCTTCCATGTATATGAAAAATTTTTGCTCATGCGAAGAAGAAATCTTTCAGTGGTTTTACTTAGGTAAAACTCTATTCAAAGGTCTTGTTTCTCTTTATCATACTAAATTATCTAAAAAGCTTGTGTTTACCAGGTATGAAAGTCTATTTAACTGATGAAAAGGAGTTGATCATGGAACCATCCCTAAAATGGGCTGCAAATCCAAACATTACTGTTGCTGTCAAAGCATTTGGGCTGAAAGCAACTGTTCAGGTGTTGTGCTTGTTTCAACCACGATGTTCCATGTTCAGACATTTGCATGCTTGATGAAACTGGAACTACTATTTGGATTGCAGGTTGTGGATTTGCAAATTTTTGCTGCACCTCGTATCACCCTAAAGCCTTTGGTTCCAAGCTTTCCTTGCTTTGCCAAAATTTTTGTATCGCTGATGGAGAAGGTTTGTTATTTATAAAGAAGAGCATTTTTCCTCAGCGAGTGTAACCTTTTGCTACTTAGATGTTGAGCCATCTTACCCTGAAATTATGTGAATTGCCTGCAACTGTTACATTCTGTGACAGCATCTTGTATACCTTCATTTTATATGTTGCTTTTATTCCTACTTCTAGAAATGCCTGAATATGATAACTTCCTGAGCACTATCCCCCCCCCGCCCCCCCCCCTCTTCTTTTTTCAACATGACTACATTTCTTGTTTTTCTTTCTATTGACATGTGGAACCAAAATTCATAATATGGATCTGTGTATATATATTCGGAATTGAATACATACAGTTCTTATTGGAAATTTTAAGGGAATTATAGATTGTGGATTCCTGTTTTAGTAAAACTGTTTGATCTTACTAATGGGAAATTGTGTTGCCATTCATGTGGATGCATTGGGGCCTTTTATTTTAATTTATTTTAGGGAATTATAGATTGTGAATGCCTGATTTAGTAAAATTATTTGATCTTACAAATGTGATATTGTGTCCTCACTCATGCATTGAGGCCATTTTATTTATTTCTATTATTTTCCTTGTCCATAATCCTTCTAATTGCTTGTCTTTGATTTACAGCCACATGTTGACTTTGGATTAAAGCTTGCTGGAGCTGATCTCATGTCAATTCCAGGGTTGTACAGGATTGTCCAGGTATAATTCCTTCTTCTGTTGTTTATCTTGTTTATTAGATTTTGTTGTTTTAGTAAATGTGGGGGCTTGCAAATCAGTCTTTTGTTCTTTAGTTGAATATACAGTTTTGATTTAGACCCGTAAATCCATAAGAAAATTAGGACTCCCTCAGTAAAGCTTCCCTCACAAGGTTGGTGAGAGATAGCTAGTAGGCCTGGACTCAGTCCCTGGTTGGCCCTAAGGGCATCAATCATTCCTGTTGGGCGAGGGCTTGTTCTTGCTGAGTGAGTCGGCTAGCATTCCTAACAAGATAGGAATTAGCTTATTTATCTTTTGAACCTACTTTGTGAAATTTGATACAGAAACAGGCATGTTTCTCAAACTCTTTTAGCTAGTGAATGTATATTCAGTCTGACCTGTCGCATGATAATGAAATTTTTATTAGTTTTTTCTGTTGTTTTGGGCATTCTTATAACAGAGTAAAGATCTTATTTTTCTCCAGGACATTATCAAAGATCAAGTAGCTAGCATGTATCTGTGGCCCAAGACCCTAGAAGTACAGATTTTGGATCCATCAAAGTATGTTTACTGTTACAGATTAAATAGTTCAGATCATTCTGTCTGATACATCTTGCTATCTTCTAGAAAACTATTGAATTAATCCTTTTCCTGTTTGCAGAGCTATGAAGAGGCCTGTTGGAATTCTCCATGTGAAAGTTTTGAGGGCGATGAATCTTAGAAAGAAAGATCTGTTGGGTGCATCAGATCCTTATGTCAAACTGAAGCTAACCGAGTCAAAGCTTCCCTCAAAGAAGACTGCTGTGAAACACAGGAACTTAAACCCCGAGTGGAATGAGGAATTTACTATGGTTATTAAGGATCCAGAATCACAGGCAGTTGAGCTTAATGTCTATGATTGGGAGCAGGTATATTCCTTCAGGAAATAGAAATTTTGCCCTCTGGTGCTACTTTATTTTGTATCTGAAGCTGGCCTTCTTCCCAGGTTGGTAAACATGAGAAGATGGGAATGAATGTAGTTCCTGTGAAGGAACTTACTCCTGATGAGGCCAAAGTTATGACACTGCCTCTATTGAAGACCATGGATCCAAGTGATGTTCAAAATGAGAAGGAACGTGGTCAGATTGTGGTGGAATTAACATACAAACCCTTCAAGGAGGAAGATTTGCCAAAAGATTTTGGAGAATCTGGTGAAGTACAAAAAGCTCCCGAAGGAACACCTGCTGGTGGAGGTCTGCTGGTGGTTATAGTCCATGAAGCTCAAGATGTTGAGGGAAAGCACCATACCAACCCTTACGTACGCATTATTTTTAAAGGGGAGGAGAGGAAAACTAAGGTACAGGGCTAACTTCTTTCTGATCTCATCCCATGGTAAAAATGTACTTTACCTGGGTGCTTTCGCAGAACCATGGGCAGGAGTCAATTATATGCATTTAACTTGGAAACATAGCTTTCATTAGGAGTCTCATATAGGTTTGTCATTTGTGTGCTTTCTTCTGCAGGCACATGTTAAGTCCCTCTTACAGTTGCTATGTAGAAGCCTGAGCCTTTTTAAGTCAGTATTGAAATAGCTGTTTGAAAATCCAAACAGCACTTTCATGTTAAGGGCAGAAAGCCTTCATAAGCAAAATATACATGAGGGAACAGCTCTAAGGGTGGTCTTTTATAAGTTTTTTTATTTGTTCTTCAATGCCAAAATATTAAAGACGAGTACAAGGGAATGAGCTAAAACTGCTGTTGACTAAAAAGCTCAAAATCCAGAATTATTTTGTTTGAGGCAAATGCATTTCTCACAGAAACTTGTGTTGTGGCAACCTTGTATATCATCAGCAAGACTTTACAGCTAAGTATATGGATAGTTCCTCGCCCATTAAAGAAAAAAAAAAGTGGGAACAGTTGCTCTATTACTTATTGAAAACATTCCTTTTCTACTAATCGTGTACCTGTTACACTGTTGTCAAGTGCCTGTTTCCCACCATCACATTCTGTTTTTGATGTTCTTAATAAATAGTGTCATACGGTTCTTGAAGTTCCTTTTGTCTCCCTCTGACGCAGCATGTAAAGAAGAACAGAGATCCAAGGTGGGAAGAGGAGTTCTTGTTCACATTGGATGAGCCACCGGTGAATGACAGGCTTCATGTGGAGGTTTTAAGTGCCTCGTCAAGGATTGGCCTACTGCATCCCAAGGTATGGAAGGCATAATTTCCTTTTTGCTGGTGAATGATGGTGGATTGTGCTCAGAAGAGAAATAGAATAGAATGACAGGATGACTCAATATAATGAGAGAGAAATGCAATAGTTGATGAATAAAAGAAGTGATAGAAAACAAATTGAATGCAAGAATAAGTCCATATTTTTCAGTTTTTGGAATTGAATCAGGTAGCACATTTTCAGTCCACCATAAAAGTGGCATATTTATATCAAGGAATTCACTCTGTTGCATCTAATTACTTTCCTTGGTTAAGAATTTTTCCAAATGTTCTTATAGTATTGAAGAACGGCTTGATTTAAGTGAGAGTGATGATATGTTTCTTCTATTCTGTGCTTGAGAAGTGCTATCTGGTCATATCAGAAACATTTTCAATGTTATTTGTTTCATTGGAAATCCTGTTAGAGATGATAAATTTCTGTTGCTGTTGTTTTTCTTTTGGTCTAAACTAGGAAAACTTGGGGTATGTTGATATCAACCTTTCAGATGTTGTTAACAACAAGAGGATCAATGAGAAGTTCCATCTTATAGATTCAAAGAATGGACGGATTCAGATTGAGCTGCAATGGAGAACAGCATCTTAATCCCAATTTCAGTACAAAACATTGGAGTTTTAGGGTAGCTGTGTGATGACAATAGATATTTCTTTCGCTCTTGTGGTTTGGTGCGAGTATCTGTATTTGTTTGTTTGTACCAGTAATAATGAGTAACAATCGCTTTCTAATACTCATTCACAGTGATAATTGTTTCAATATTGAGCAAGCCTTGTTCTCTTGTTTGTTCTTGATGATCTCCAAAGTTGTGGATGTAGCCTTTTCTTAATTATTCTTTCTTGAAAGTTGTTGGGACTTTGAGATTTTGAAAGATCTCTCTCTCTCTCTCTCTCACACACACACACACACACTAATTATTATAAATCCATAATAGGTGGTTCCTTTCGTGCGCATTTTGGTAATCTTCTGAAGAATTTTTTATGCTACTATCTGTGGCTTCTCTGGGACCGTTTCCTTTTACGACAAAAGAATGTTTCTGTAGTCGCTCTTGGGTAATGGAAAGCACAAATTCTATATATTTCAATCCGTTAACATTTTCAATTCAATCTATTGGTAACTTTTGTTTTTCAAATTACATGTTATATTAGAAATTCAAGCAGATATTTATTCTTTTTCTTTTTTATTAGAAAAATTACCTTTGACATCATTATTCAACTAAAATTTGACATTGATTGTTTTACATAGTATTATTTTAGAGAATTAAGGAAGATAGGAGTAATTTTTTCTTCAAAAGTTTATATATTATAGAGTTTTCTTTTTTTTTTCAAATGTGAAAAGTAAATTGAAATTAAAAGGAGTTGTACCTTCTGAGTACCGAACCAAATATTTTAAGTATCAAATCAAAAAATAAAAAATAAAAGAGTATCAAATCAAATATCTATTATTTCTATCTCGCCTATAATATAACAAATGTAGTATTAAACAGTATCTTCTTAAATGTTTACATTTTAATTTCTAAATGTTAAGAAATGAATAAACACTTTCCTAAAATAAAAAAATATTATTCTTTAAATTTTTATAACTATTTTCCTTCATTTAAAAGATAGTAAGATACCAAATTCCACTAACTCATGAGTCTTACTATTAATTTCTCTAATTAACAAAGGTAAGGTGATAATTTGACTATAGTAGAATACTCTATTAAATCTTTTACAAAGTCATAATAATACATTCAAATCCAAATGGAATGAATAATTTTATATGGTTGAATTAATCTCCTATTTTGAAGTATCCATCGTTTCTATTATTTATACAGTCATTAAAGAAGTTATTAAAACCCCTTTTGGAATTGAAAGAAATGGAATGAATTTGCCACCCATAATCGTTTCCACCTAGAATGGATTGGAAAACTCTTTCTATGTAAGAGGTTGGAAGGAAAAGAGATTAAGCACGAGACGAGATTCACAAAAAATTTCTATGTAGAATATAAATTATTTTATCAAAAAAAGGAAAATTCTTGTATGGATAGTAGATCCATGGACACATGCATTAAAAAATTATATCTTAAAACTTTTATTGTATGAAATATAATCCTTCAATATATGTGATTTACATGGATCGGGTCCATACTAAAATTTCCGATCTAAAAATGAATATTGTTCGAGAAAATAAGTTTGTGATCATATTAGTGAAAATTAAGTTTGTTCAGCGAAATTACTTGAGGAGTAGTGTGAAATTAAGTTTAAGGTATTTCAGTATGATCAAGAAAACTTATATTAATGATTAAGTGAGGTGAGATGAATTGTATGTAGTTTATATAGTAAAATTAAATTTGTTTAATTATTTAGGTATATATATGTGATCATTATATACATATTAGATATGTAAGATTTTTATAGCCTTTGTACCATCCTATACGCTTAGTGTACTACTTAAATTCCACTACACTACCCAGGGATTTATATCCCACTAAGAAATAGCTTAATTATATAAATAAATATATATATATATATATATATATATATATATATATATTAGACTTTGTTGCCTTTGTACAAATATATAAAAGACATTATTTATCTTACAATTTCTTTTATTTACTTTTAAGTAATATAACTGTTCGATAAAGTCCCTAATACAACACTGTGTTAAGGAAATCATGATATGAGATTTCTACTACACTGTATAGTGTTAGTACTTACATAATCCATAGTCATAGTATTAATGAGACATGATATCATTAATGCGTTAAGACTAGCATGTGTTAGACTTTCTGATTTGATCAGGCGGTGGTTCTCATATTCGTGAGTATTGAGATACTCAAAGTTAACACATGGATGCTTGTTAATGGAACAAGTTCATTGGATGACCTAACTATAAGATAATCACATGGATAACTATTTAGTGCTAGTGATATAATCTCAATATAGCAAATGTGTAAGTATCCTTAGACTTGAGATCTCCAAGGTACTTTGTTTGTTGAACATTGTACTTTGATTCCAATCTTTGGAGCTCGATCGAAGGCCACCTATGAGATGGATATTGGGTACATTGTGAGGTAAACGAAAGTAGTTGAGAGGGTCAATAAAGGATTCACCACTCCTAATAGTAGGGACGAATATCTCACGGCCACTTGTAGGAATTATTACTCGAGAAGTCCTTGGGCAAGGCGATTGTATATTGAAAATAGTTCCAATTGATACACATCTAGAGTAGTGGGTTCTTGGTACAAGTACTATTGTATTCGAGCCAGAATTAATTCTGGAGGGAGTTGGCACTAATTCCGTACTCCAAACCGAATGAGATATTGTATGGTGAAATGAGTTAATTGCACTGTAGTTTGTTATTGAAGGGTTCATGTCAAGCCACTTAACTTCCTGGACTCTTGGGTGGTCATGATGTGTTGCTAGATACTGCTCATGATTTGAGAATATGGGTTTATTAATTGATGAATTAATAAACTAATCCTGATTAGAATTACTAGGATTAATTCTAATTAATTATGGATTATTAATCTCAAAGACGTTTGGATTAATTCATATTCGTTACCAATTGACTGGGAAACCTAATAGGTCACACACAATAGAGAATTATATATTCAAGATGTTATTTGATAACATAGTGGGGTTGATTGAGAGAAAGAGAAGTTGTTGTGGACAAATTATAATTAGTTATAATTTATGATCCAAAATTGTAATTGTGAGAATTTGATATTTCTAATTACAATTAGAGAATTCTAATAGGATTAGAATTATCGGTTTAGTAGGGTTTTTCGGTTTATATGTATGATATACTCGAAACCCTAGTTGATGTTGGAAGAAACGAAACCTCCAAAACCTAGGGCAACAAACGACTTCTTCTTTTCTCTCTCTATCACGTTGTTTTTCTGGAAAACAAGTAACCCTAACAGCCACTTAGATTTTTTGCTAGCGAAACCTTCGTGTTTGAGTGTATCCTCTGTGTGGATTACTATTAGAGATAATCACACATTGTGATTATAGTGGTTGGACGTTTAACTCTTGTGGTGTTTGATCAAGAAGATTGCTGGATCGCGCCTCGATTTGAAGAAGGAAAATTTTATTTTCCACACGATCAAAGAAATGTAAAAAACTATTACATTTGTTCTCTTTATGTCATGTTTTCCACACATATGTAGATCTTAGGATAGTATCTCGTTCTTCTTCTTTCGTTGCGCCATTTATGATATACGTGTGAGATACCCAACATTAGGTACTGCTCAAACTACACTACATAACTTTAGGACTTGAGTCCACTAAGTTATAGCTGAATTATGGCATGTGCATATGCTATTTGAAGAATAATAAGCATTTTTACTACCAGAATTTTCATTTCTACCGTGGAGAAGGAAGTGGCCAAAAAAACAGCATGTTCAAGGGAATTCAAGGTGCAATATTTTACCTATTCTTAAGGTAAAACCTTCTAGTCTTAGAATAAAATGTGTTCTATACATTTAGAGCATTATTTTGATACCAATTTGTTGGGAAAAATTGAAGAAACAAAGTTGTGATTGTGAAGGAAAAATTACGTTTGAGTATTGTTTGTGTGAGCTGTATTTCGGATGTCTTAAGGAGTATATTGGGGTGATTTTTAATTCATTTGGTGTGTTTTTATGTGAAGAAAAAATGGAAAAATGGGGCTGTGAAGTATATATTTTTGGAGTGTGAAATTGAAGAATGAAATCTGAAAATGTGATGATATAATTATGAGAAGGATTTTGTGGTTTGGTTTGTGGTTGTTTCTTTGTTGTGTTACAGGGATGATTTTGATTCATTTCTGGCTACATATAGTGTATTTTTCTGTGGGAAAAAGGATGGAGAAAGCACATAAATGATTGTGATCAATTGAGAAAGAAAATGAAAATTAAATTAGCTATATTGTTATATGATGATAGGACTCTATGTGAGCAGTTTTTGTTTCACACTTGCAGGTTGATATTTTGTTTGTGTATAGGGTTATAAATTAATCTAAATGTCCCTAATATGTTACGAAGGTAGTGTAATGATGCGTATGTATTTGGGTATAAAAATCATATAAAAACTAAGCATATTTCTAATCAAGTTTAGATTAAAACCCAAATTATACATATGAGTAAGTGTACCCATCATTAACATAGCATAGGGTTCAAACGAGTATCGATCCTCAAGGAACAAGTATGCATTAATCACTTTTCTTTCATTGTTTAACCGACTCGATAAAGTGAAAAAGAAATAAAAAGGAAAAATAAAACAAAATAAAATATAACTAATGATTCCCTTGGCATCATGAAGGATTAAGATAGACCCACTTCTTTTTCAATCCATAAAATCACTATCTTCTAGACAAATTAGCATCACATATTCTGTCTCAACTAATTCACCTAAAAGATGCATTAGACACAATCATTGATTAAATTTCCATATTCTGGCAAATTTAAAACATGAAATTAACTAATGAATCCATATTCTGGCAGACATCAATTAACCTTCAATTACCTAGTTCTTCGCAATTAACCTCTTTTTCAAGCAAGTTAAGAGACAACCAATTAACCTCGTAACAAGCACAAGTAACTAAATACCAAGAATAACAATCAATTAATCAAAAGATTAAATAATCCTAAAAACTGTGAATATCTAAAACAATGTCAAATTATAATAAAACAATTAATACATCATTGTCAAGAAAAAGAAAACAAAGGAAAGAAATAGATACTCATAGACAAGCCTTCTTCTTCTTCCTTCGTAGACCTTCTTGTACAACTCTCCTTGAACTATTTATCTCGAGAAAATATTGGTGATGCAATCCAAAATATAACTAAGTCTCTATATTATGCACCCCCATTTTTCTAAGGTAAATTAGCCTTTATTTATAGGCTTACAAAGTTCCTAAAAGAATTCTAAGTAAAGAAGAAGTAATTACCTACAAATAATCCAAAACCAAAAAAGAGTAATAAAATTTAAAATAAAAGTCTAAATAAACTACTGCCTTTGACTTTTCTCAATTTACTTCAATTCGGATTTCTTGACTTCGGCTGTTGTCTCTTTGTCGTTTTGTGCTGAACACTTTGTTGTTGAATTTGGAATTGTTGAAGTCACTAAAATTCTGAAGTTGTAGTGTCCTCTTCTTTCTTACATTAGCTCAATTGAGCCGCCTAATTGCTGAAATCCTTTTCTTTTGCTTTTGTTTTCCTTTGTTCTCGGCTTGCTTAGCCGCCGACCGAAGGTGCTTTCCTTTGCTTTCTGTCTTTGTTGACTTCCTTCTTTGCATTGTCTAGGTCCCACCGGAATTGAATTCTTCTTTTGTTGTTCCTTGGCCCACCACCAAAATCTATTCTTTGTTGCACTTTCTGTCGGCTTGCTTGGAGCCATGAACCAAGCCACCGAATTTCATTAATTCCTCTGTTGCTTTTTGTTGTTTGCTGAACGAAATTCATCTTTCTCTTTTGCTGATTACTGACCAAGTTTCCTTGGCTGACCGAATCTCTTGCTTTGTTGCTTTGTTTGCTGTTGTTCCTTCTTGCCATCGGCTTAATTAAGCCATGAAGCCATTTTCTTTTCTTTTTCTCAATTGCAATTCATTCATTCAATTGCTTTTGCACTTCTCTGTTTTTCTAGTGGAAGACCGGCGCTGGCTCATCTTCTTAGGCTGGTGCTGGTCTTGTTTTGAAAAATCATACAATTAACTCTAATTTTTCTTTGTTTTTACATAAAATTATAGAAATGTATTTTTATAAAGAAAATATCAAATATGAAGGAATATGATTAGTTATTTCACAAAATGTATCACAAAATAGACTCAAATAATTAGGAAAAATATGACTAATTTAGGCCGTATCATGTAAATACCCAACCCAATTTATTATGGGTCTTATATTGTGACCGACCCATAATGTGATTCTTTTTTTTTTTATTATGGCCCATGAGATAACCCATAGGTTTTAGGAGTCATGAGAGATTTAATTAAGTTGAGGATGTGTTTGTTATTTAGTGTTTTTGAAAGTTAAACATACGTCTTAATCTAAACGACGCTCTTTGGTTTTATCATCAGATGCCCAAAACGATCATTCAAGGGTTTCAGACTCTAGGGAAGAAAGCTCTTACTTGCTTCAATCGTGAATGTGAGTTCTATGGATTTTGACTATTAATTTAATTAGAGGTTGAGGAGTAAATATTAGGAGGTTCTCTTCCTCTTTGTTTCTGGAATTCTAGATAATAAGGTTAATTGATTCATTGAGTGTTAGTTCCTTAGATTGATATTGGTATTGTGTGGTTTGATATTAGGGAGCAATTACGTTGCATAATTAGCTTGGATTGGAGATATTAGTTTGACTTCTGAGGTAAGTGATTCCGACATCATATATTTTTTGAAATATTCTGAAATTTATATTTTCTGTATAAATTTGGGAATTGAGTTTGGTTATTTTATTCTGATTTTGAGTAATACCATCATGTGTGCTATGTGTTTAATGGCTCATGGGTTAGAAGAAGGGGAGGAAGAACATGTTCTAAAATTTATTTGTGTGACTAAAATTCCTCTCAATTAATAAGAAATATAAGTCTGGCCTCCCTGATGTGATAAATAGTTAGGACTGATATCAGTGATCCTTCTTCTAATTTGAGATTCATGAGCATTTATTTGTTGTGTGATGAAGATATGTTAAGTCTTTTAGTTTTGATTATGATGTTGGGAAAAAAAAAAAAGAAAAGCTTTTGAATTCTGCTGTGTCTGTATTGTATGCAATGTATACATATATGTTCTAAAAAGAAAAAAATATCTTGTGAATAGATAGAACTGAATTGTTTTGAATTCTAATCTATTATGTTTGGATAGTTTGTTTATGAAGGTAGTAGAGCACGTTTCCCTAGGAAAATAAAGGGAAAAAAATGAAAAGCAGGGAAAAAGGAAGACAGAAAATGTCGTTGGCTTTTGTTCGGTTTCATTGTGTGGTGATCATGTTATGAAAAAAAAAAAGAAAAAAAACTGAAAACGAAAAGGGGCGTGAGCTTTTGTTGATTTCATTGCTTTGAAGGGAGATTTATAGCTTTTCGGTTGCTGTACATTAGGACATCTGATGTCCCCACAAAAAAAAAAAAAAATCAAAATTGTCTTGTTTTAGACGTTTGACCACAGAGCATTCTGTGAAATTTGGTTTTGAAGTGAGGACAATTGATTTCAAATGATTGAGGCATAATGTGGGCCATTTCAATGGATATTAATTATTTTTTAAAAAAATTCAAATTGTTTTTACATTATTTTCTTTGTATATTTTTTGGCCTAACTTGTTTTGTTTTAAAATGGGATTAAGCTAGTTAGTTTTACCTTAGAATGGAATTATAGTTATTATTATTATTATTATTATTATTATTATTATTATTATTATTATTTTATTTAGGTGATAGTTTTGTTTTATTTAATATTAGACTAAATCCTATATCATTTGTATCCATGTATATGTGTGTGTGTGTGTGTATACAAAAAAAAAAAAACTCGTTTCTATCTAATTATTGGATACTATTCGATGTGTTTAATTGAAAAGATATTATATGTAACATCCTCTTTTCCAAGAAGATGTTTGGACTACTCATTGGGTTAGTATAGCTCACTCCATTTAACATTTCGCAAATTTTGATCAGGAATATGAAGAGGATTGTGGAGACGGATGTGATTAGACTATACTTTTAAATTGATTGACTTTTGGGAGTTTATTCATTATTATTACTGTGGATTAGACAATGTGGTTTTCGTAAATCCTTAGTTAAGGTTGAGCAAGACATTGGTTGTATTTAAGGTTTTATATTTTGTTCATGAAATTTTATTTCAAGATGTATATATTTTTTTCTTTTCTTTGGAGGTAATTAGTTTCAATTAGAGTGATTTCTTTGAGTTAGAGGCTTAGTGTCTTCTTGGAGATGCTACCGTGTGGCGTTTCGGGTACGGACTCGGGTTCTATTTCGAGTTCCGAATTCGGGATATTACATTTAGTGGTATCAGAGACCCTAAGTTCATGATCCTTAATATTAAGTTATGATTTACTACGAACTCTAAGATAGAATAGGATATCAGAAGTTTTATGTCTAACTATTATGGTTTATTATTAGTAGTTTTATTTATTTATTTGATAAATTTTCTTTCCCCCTTAATTATTTTATCTACCTACTTATTTATTTAAATATTTATCTATTTATCCTTGTGATATTAATTATCACATAATTACTTATTATAGGTGTGGGATAGATGGCACGTGAGGGAAGGCATGGAAATAATGGTGAGGGTCTTAATAGCGAATCGGATGACATGAGCATGCCACTGGCTGAGTGGAGACAAAGAATACCACGTCAACCGATGGTGGAACCAGTCAACATGTGCCGATGCCACCTATCTGGCTTCCTCCGCAAGTTACAACAACAATTATGCCTGTGCCAATGTCATCTGAATTAATGGCGACTTTAAATATGATGGCACAAGTTATGCAAAATCAACAACAGGTGCAACAAGAACAACAGAAATTGTAGTGAGAGCAGGAACAAAGGCAACAAAAATTGACATTGGGGCCTAGAGCACATTATGAACGACTAAAGAAGGCGGGGGATGCCTACTTTTGATGAAACTGCAAATCCTTTAAAGGCGAGCAAGTGATTAGAAGAGTAGAGGAAAATTATGAGATTTTGGAGATACCTGATGATGTCAAGCCAAAAATTGTACCTCCATTCCTGGTTAGAGACACAAATCAGTGGTGGAGAGGGGCGAAACCAGCGTATATTCAGGGTAAGAGATCTATGACTTGGGAGGTATTCAAGAAAGTATTTCTCGATGACTACGTCCCTGTGGCAATCAGACTACAAAAACAAAATGAATTCTTTAACTTGGTACAGACAGAAGGGATGATTATGGTTCACTATGCATCAAGATTTAATGCCTTGGGGCAATTTGCACCTGAGATCATGGCCAGTGAAATACTTAAGTTGCAACGGTTTGAAAATGGATTGTAAAGGAGAATTAATGATCGGTTGTCCTCGATGCCCTCGAAGAACTATGAAGAATCTTATACCAGGTGTCTACACATTGAGGCAGAGATTAAGAAGGGTGATACAGAAAGGGAGAAGAAGAGACCTAGACCTATATTCGATCAAGGCCAGGGTTCAAGACCAATGGGACCCCTAGCAGCAAAAAGACGTCCACTGCCCAAAACTACTCCAACAATAGCTTTTTATGATAACAAGAAGCTTTGTAAGACCTGTCAGCGTGTACATCCTGATGAATGTAGATGGAAGACTGGGGCTTGTTTCAGGTGTGGAAAGATAGGGCATCGTATTGGGGAATGTCCGATGATGGCTCAGGAAGCATCAAGACCTGCTACTCAATCGATTACGAGGCTAGCAGAGCAAAGAAACTGAATGCTAGGGTTTTTGCACTGACTCAACAGGAGGCTGAGACTGCGAATGATGTGGTTACAAGTGCTCTACTAATTAATTCTGTACTAGTTTTGACGCTCTTTGATTGTGGTGCCACCCATTCTTTTGTATCTCAACGTTTTGCCAAAACTCTAAAATTAGCTCCTATCTCTTTAGTTGATCTTTTTCATGTATCTATTCCTAGTGGAAAAGTTTTAGTCTCCAAGCTTATGTGGAGGGGATGTAGGATAGAGATTAGAAATGAAGTGTTAGATGCTGATCTCATCCATATTCCAATGGTGGATTTTGATGTGATTCTCAAAATAGATTGGCTCTCTCGCAACTGTGCAATGATCGACTGTAAGGGTAAAAAGGTAAATTTTGCAATTCCTGGGAAGGACGAATTCTATTTTTTGGGAGGTTTGGAGAAGCGGACGGGCAAGTTGAAACCAATCATATTAGCTATAAAGGCATGAAGAGATCTTCAAAAAGAATGTGAAGGTTTCTTAGCTTATGCTTGAGATACTTAAACGAAGGGACAAACATTTGAAGACATACCAGTAGTGTGTAAATTTCCTGATGTATTTTCGAAAGAGTTACCAAGACTACCCCCTGAGCGAGAAGTAGAGTTTGAGATTGTTTTGATACTGGGAGCTGAACCAATCTCGAAGGTTCCGTATAGAATGACACCTGCTGAATTACGAGAATTAAAGACTCAACTACAAGAATTATTGGATATGGAATTTATACGCCCAAGTGTGTCCCCGTGAGGAGCTCCAATTTTGTTTGTGAAGAAAAATGATGATAGTATGAGACTCTGTATTGACTACCGCGAACTTAATAAGATTACCATCAAGAATCGGTACCCCTTACCCCGGATAGATGATCTCTTTGACCAGTTGAAAGGTGCTTGTGTGTTTTCGAAGATTTACTTGCGTTCTGAATATCATCAGTTAAGAATTAATGTAGAAGATATACCCAAAAGTACTTTTCAGACTTGTTATGGACATTATGAGTTTTTAGTCATGCCATTTGGAATGACTAATGCCCCAACAACATTTATGGACCTAATAAACTAGGTCTTCAAGCCTTAGTTAGACAAGTTTGTACTGGTATTTATTGATGACATTCTGATATATTCATCGTCCGAAGAAAAGCATGCGGAACATTTTGCTGTGGTTTTGCAAACTTTGCGGAAGGAGAAATTGTACGCGAAATTTAATAAGTGTGAATTTTGGCTTATGAGCGTTGCTTTCTTAGGTCATGTCATATCTAAAAATTGAGTAACTATAGATCCTAAGAAAGTAGAAGCCATTGTAAATTGGGCTAGACCAACTAATGTATCTGAAGTGAAAAGTTGCTTGGGATTAGCTGGGTATTATCGGAAGTTTATGGAGGATTATTCAAAAATTTCAGGACTGTTAACTCGACTTACCCAGAAAAAGACCAAGCTCGAGTGAAGTTCAGCATATGAAACTAGTTTTTAGGAGTTGAAGAAAAGATTGATGTCCGCACCTGTATTTACACTACCATCTGGATCAGGAGGTTTTGTAATCTATAGTGACGCGTCAAAGAACGGTTTGGGTTGTGTGCTAATGTAAAATAGGAAGGTTATAACCTATGCGTCAAGATAATTAAAGCCTTATGAGCAAAGTTATCCCACCCACGATCTTGAACTAGTTGCAGTGGTTTTTGCTCTGAAGATCTGGAGACACTACCTGTATGGAGAGCCTTATAAGGTGTTTACGGACCATCAAAGTTTGAAATATTTGTTCACCAAAAAAGAACTTAATATGCGTCAGCGAAGATGGCTAGAGCTGCTTAAGAACTATGATCTAAAGATCAATTACCATCTGGGGAAAGTAAACAAAGTAGCTGATGCATTGTGTAGGAAGAACAATACCTTAGCAGCTATGATCACTCAACATAAGCAATTGATATTAGAATTTGAGAAATTGGAGATAGAAGTAGGGAGATCTGCAAAAGGATATATAGCAGCTTTGACGTTGCAACCAACCTTGGTGGAACATATAAAGACGACTCAAGGTATGGATGCTAGTTTAGAGAAGAGGGAAAAGGAAGTCCAAGATGATCAGCAGGCAGATTTCCAAATTCATGATGATGGGAGTTTGAGATTTAGAGGAAGATTATGTGTACCTGACTGTCCAAGCTTAAAAACTAAAATTTTGAAAAAAGCGCATAACTCTAAGTTATCAATACATTCCGGTAGTACTAAAATGTATAGAGACTTGAAGAGAAACTTTTGGTGGAGCGGAATAAAGAAGGAGCTAGCGGAATATATTTCTCGATATATAGTATGTCAACAAGTAAAGGCTGAACATCAAAGACTGGGAGGATTGCTAAAACCTTTGGAGATACCTGTATGGAAATGAGAGCATATCACTATGAACTTTGTTGTTGGGTTGCCAAGATCAATGTTAGGAAAGGATACTATTTGGGTGATTGTAGATAGATTAACTAAATCTGCGCATTTCTTGTCAATAAAGGCTACAACAACAATGGATGAATTGGCAAAGATGTATATGGAGGAAAGAGTGCGATTGCATGGCATACCAGTTAGCATTATGTCTGACAAGGATCCATGGTTTGTTTCACGATTTTGGAAGAGCTTTAATAGAGATATGGGGACTGTGTTAGCACTTAGTACTGCATTTCACCCACAAATTAGTGGGCAATCTGAATGTACTATTCAAACATTGGAGGATATGTTGTGGGCATGCGTGATGGATTTCAAAGGTAGTTAAGTTGATCATTTGACGTTGATAGAGTTCTCTTATAATAATAGTTATCAGACAAGTATTGGGATGGCTCCATATGACGCATTATACGGGATGAGGTGTAGATCACCAGTGTACTGGGATAATATAGGTGAGAGGATCCGGAATTAGTAAAAATCACCTTGGAGAAAATGCCATTGATCCGCGAGCGAATTAAGGCAGCACAAGATAGACAAAAGAGTTGGGCAGACAGCAAAAAGCAACCATTGGAGTTTAAGGTGTGAGAGAAGGTGTATCTTCGAATTTCTCTTACTAAAGGGGTGATGAGATTTGGAAAGAGTGGAAAGTTAAGTCTCCGTTTCGTAGGTCCTTATGAGATTCTAAAAAGGGTTGGGGAACTCATTTATCGTTTGGCTTTACCACCGACACTATCTATGGTGCATGACGTTTTCCATGTTTCTCAATTGATGAGATACATTTTAGATCCAAGTCATGTGCTAGAGGCTAAACCATTGAAAGTGACTAAAAACTTATCATACGCAGAGATTCCTTTGAGGATCGTAGATCGTAAGGAGTAGGTATTGTGAAGACATATCATCCCCTATATCAAGGTCCAATGGACAAATCATACGCCTCGTAAAGCTACATGGGAATTGGAGGAGGACATGCGCAAGAAGTATCCATCTTTGTTTGACCTGGAAGGTATGTATAAGTTTCGAGGACGAAACTTTTGTAAGAGTGGTGGAATGTAAATACCCAACCCAATTTATTATGGGTCTTATATTGTGACCGACTCATAATATGATTCTTTTTTTTATTATAGCCCATAAGTTTTAAGAGTCATGAGAGATTTAAGTAAGTTGAGGATGTGTATATTATTTAGTGTTTTTGAAAGTTAAACATAGTCTTAATCTAAACGACGCTCATTGGTTTTATCATCAGATGCCCAAAATGATCATTCAAGGGTTTCAGACTCTAGGGAAGAAAGCTCTGACTTGCTTTAATCGTGAATGTGAGTTCTATGGATTTCGACTATTAATTTAGTTAGAGGTTGAAGAGTAAATATTAGGAGGTTCTATTCCTCTTTGTTTCTGAAATTCTAGATAATAAGGTTAATTGATTCATTAGGTATTAGTTCCCTAGATTGATATTGGTATTGTGTTGTTTGATATTAGGGAGCGATTGAGTTACGTAATTAACTTGGATTGGAGATATTAGTTTGACTTCTGAGGTAAGTGGTTCTGGCATTTTCTATTTCTTAAAATATTCTGAAATTTGTATTTTCTGTATAAATTTGAAAATTGATTTTGGTTATTTTATTCTGATTTTGAGTAATACCATCATGTGTGCTATGTGTTTAGTGGCTCATGGGTTGGAAGAAAGGAGAAAGAACATGTTCTAAAATTTATTTGTGTGGCTGAAATCCCTCTTAGTCAATAAGAAATATAAGTCTGGCCTCCTTAACGGGATAAATAGTCAGGATTGATATTAGTGATCCTTCTCCTAATTTGAGATTCATGAGCATTTGTTTGTTGTGTGATGAAGATATGTTAAGTCTTTCAGTTTTGAATATGATGTTGGGAAAAAAAAAAAAGAAAAGCTTTTGAATTCTACTGTGTCTGTACTGTATACATATATGTTCTAAAAAGAAAAAAATATCTTATGAATAGATGGAGCTGAATCGTTTTGAATTCTAATTTATTATGTTGGATAATTTGTTTATGAAGGTAGTAGATCACGTCTCCCTAAGAAAAGAAAGGGAAAAAAAAAAAACAAAAACAAGGAAAAAGGATGACGGAAAACGTTGTTGGCTTCTGTTCGGTTTCATCATGTGGTGATCATGTTGTGAAAAAAAAATAAAAAAAACTAAAAACGAAAAGGTGCGTGAGCTTTTGTTGATTCCATTACTTTGTAGGGAGATTTACAGCTTTTTGGTTGTTGTACATTCGGACATCTGATGTCCCACAAAAAAAAAAAAAATCAAAATTGTTTTGTTTTAGACGTTTGACCGCAGAGCATTCTGTGGAATTTTGTTTTGAAGTGGGGACAATTGATTTCAAATGATTAAGGCATGATGTGGGCCATTTCAATGGACATTAATTATTTTAAAAAAAAATCCAATTGTTTTTATATTATTTTCTTTGTATATTTTTTTGGCCTAACTTGTTTTGTTTTAAAATAGGATTAAGCTAGTTAGTTTTACCTTAGAATGGAATTATTATTATTATTATTATTATTATTATTATTATTATTATTATTATTATTATTATTATTATTATTATTATTATTATTATTATTATTATTATTATTATAGTTAGGTGATAGTTTTGTTTTATTTAACACTAGACTAAATCCTATATCATTTGTATGCATGTATATATATGTATGAATATATATATATATATATATATATAAACAAAAAAAACTCGTTTCATATAATTATTGAGTACTATTCGATGTGTTTAATTGAAAAGATATTATATGTAACACCCTCTTTCCCAACAAGATGTTTGGACTACTTATTGGACTAGTGTAGCTCACTCCATTTAACATTTCGCAGATTTTGATCAGGAATATGAAGAGGATTGTGGAGACGGATGTGATTAGACTATGCTTTTAGACTGATTGACTTTGGGACTTTATTCATTATTATTACTGTAGATTAGACAATGTGGTTCTCGTAATTCCTTAGTTAAGGTTGAGCAAGGCATTGGTTGTATTTAAGATTTTATATTTTCTTCATGGAATTTTATTTCAAGATGTATGTATATATATATATATATATATATATATATATATATTTCTTTGGAGGTAATTAGTTTCAATTAGAGTGATTTCTTTGAGTTAGAGGCTTAGTGTCTTCTTGTAGATGCTGTCGTGTGGCGTTTTGGATACTGACTCAGGTTCTATTTCAGGTTCCGGATTCAGGGCATTATAGGTAGAGGAGTTGGATTTCTAGAATTTGGGATACAAATGATTTCAATATTTCAATTATGCTTTTGCTGCCTAGTTAGTTAAAATGCTAGTTTGGCACTCTTATGTTGTGTGCTCTATTTTGGTTAGAGGAGTTGGGCTGAAAGGGAGTCTTAATCACACTTATATAATGATTAAACAAGAGTTATGATGTATTAGATGGTGTATGTTGTGTCGAAGAAGAGAAAGATATAACTTGTGCAATGTAGGATCATAATTAGGGAATTCTGTTTTAGTCTTTTGCTCTGTTTAGGCAATAAATTGTACAAAATGGCTGAATATTTTGGGATTGGATGAACTATATTTTGTTTCCAATTGTTTTAGGAGAAGTTTGGGACAAATTTCACTGGATTTGGAGTTGTGAGCAAAAAGTTATGGTCAAAACATTAAACACTGCCAAAGCTAGAATTCTGGTTTCATGCAAGTGACGTTTTGTGTTGTTTTGCATTTGTTGTTTTAAGAACCGAGTAGAACCTTAGAAAACTCTTTATACCTCTAGCTGTGATTTATAGGAAGGCCCTGACTTATATTTTTTGTGCATTTTCGCAGCTTGTAATAGTTTATCTAGTTACACCAACGAGAGCTGATAATAGTTATATAACCGTAGAATAGGATTGAGCGCTTTAAATATGTTCTCTTCTTCATAACTAGGTGTATCGCTTCGTTGTGCCTTACGTAAACTATCGTTTTACTGTAGATGATCAATACCAGTAGAAGTGTAATCTTTTGAGCAGTTTATGTATACATACAAGGTGACTCCTATATACTATAAAAACAAGATTTTGCTCATAGTTTTAATGTTAGGTTCTTCAGCACGTTTTGAAGCATGGATGTTGTACTTTTAAAACCGTAATTAGTTTGAAACGACATTCTTGAAGCTGCAGTAGCACGTACAAGCAAACCATCTCGTCTTGGTGCCTTTCGGACGATATTGATTATTTTACCCTTATATTTTCTTCTCAAGGCGATATTGACTATTTTAACCTTGTTTTCTCTTCTCAAGACAATATTGACTATTTTACCCCTATATTCTCTTCTCAAGACGATAATGACTATTTTATCCTCGTTTTCTCTTCACAAGTACATTATCCACTTCCAAAACACTTCTTCCACATTATGACTTATATTTTAGCTTATATTAATCCGTGAATTTCAAAATCATGAAAAGGGATTCAAAAGCTATAAACTATTCCCGAAAATGAATCTTTTTTCAAAGTTGAGTTCGGAAATGACAGTGAACATGTTGAGTATTTAACAGGGGCTCTTTCTTTTTATACTAGATCGCGTTAGAGATAGATAAATCTAAATAACCCGATTAGTTCTAAAATTCATTTTACTCCAAACAAGGTAAGAAGACATAGAAATTACCGTCCCTGACTAGTTGTTTCTTTCCCAACATTTGCTTATTATGACATTTGGGTTGTTCATGGTCTGCTGAGTGGGGACACTCAGTGTGTTCGACCCTTACTGCCTCAATGGTAATTGATGTCAGGATTGGAACTCTTAGACTTACGGTAGTATGTAAAAGATTCAGAAATTTCAGGTAGGAAGTATAATAGCTATTGCTTCTCCAGTAGAATACGGGTGAGTGTAAGAATCATACGATAGCATGAACTACTAAAGGCAAAGTCTTTCATAAACTTTGCACGCAGGTTATCCTTCTATTGAGAGAAGAGCCTGTTTATCCTGAAATTATGGGACAAGATTTTGACATCAATACACTAATGTTCGAATAAACCTAGTTTTGAGTACTTCTAAATAAACTAGTGTGTGTACATGTTTACATAAAATTCACGAGTGCCCACATGACTCACTGAGTATTTCCACTCACACGTATTTATTGTTTCCCTTTTCAAATTCAAGTGGTGGGGACTTGCGCATATGAGGATCGCATAACTGGTGTGGCATCACTGGGTATTTAGAGTTATCTATATAAACTTTTGGACATCGATTAGAGTTGCTAGTGGAACTCCAAGATATCTATAATGTGTTTTATGTGTCGCAACTCTACCAATATATAGCTAATTCACACATCTGTTGAATGATGATGCCATAGAATTGACTCCGGATCTGAACTTTATTGCAACTTTTGGATATCGATTAGAGTTTCCAATGGAACTCCAAGATATCTATAATGTGTTTCATGTGTCACAACTCCGCGGATATATAGCTGATTCTACACATATGTTGAATGATGATTCCAGAGAATTGACTCTGGATCTGAACTTTGTGGAAAAATATATTTGTATCATGGATCGTGCAGAGAAGGACTTGCGTCAAAAGAAGATTCCCCTTGTAAAAGTATTGTGGATTTATCATCCGGTACAAGATGCTACTTGGGAATCAGAAGTAGAGATGTGACAATTACATCCATGATTGTTTGAAGGTACATTTTAATTTCGATGACGAAATTTTTTAAAGAAAGGAAGATTGTAATACCATGCCTAGAGAAGATAAATATTGGGGAAAGAGATTAAGCATGAGGCGAGGTTCATAGAAAATTCCTATATAGTGTATAGATTATTTTATCCAAAAATTAATATTGTTCGTGAAAATAAGTTTGTGATCGTGTTAGTGAAAATTAAGTTTGTTCAGCAAGATTACTTGAGGAGTAGCGTGAAATTAAGTTTAAGGCATTTAAGCGTGATCAAGAAAGCTTATATTAAGGATTAAGTGTAAGTTAGATGAATTGTATATAGTTTATATAGTAGAATTGTATATAGTTTATATAGTAGGATTAAATTTACTTAATTATTTGGGCATATATATGTGATCATTATATACATATATAGATATGTAAGATTTTTATAACTTTTGTACCACCCCATAAGCTTAGTGTACTACCTAAATTCCACTACACTATATTAGGTGTTTATGTAATTATATATATAGCTGATTTTTAGCTTAGTGGATATATATATAGATATCAGATTTTGCAACCTTTGTACAACCATATAAGCCTTAGGTACTACTCAAACCATACTACATAACCTTGGGACTTAAGTCCACTAAGTTATAGCTGAATTATTGCATGTGTGTCTACTATTTGAAGAACAATAAGCATTTTACTACTAGAATTTTCATTTCTACCATGGAAAAGGAAGCAGCCAAAAAAATAGCTTGTTCAAACACATTCAATGTGCAATATTTTAGCTATTCTTAAGGTAAAACCTCCTATTCTTAGAATAAAATTGGTTCAGTACATTTACAACATCATTTTGATACTAATTTTCTTGGGAAAAATTGAAGAAACAAAGTTGTGATTGTAAAGGAAAAATTCTGTGTGAGTATTGTTTGTGTAGGCTGTATTTCGGATGTCTTAAGGAGTATATTGGTGTGATTTTTAGTTCATTTGGAGTGTTTTTATGTGAAGAAAAGATAGGAAAATGGTGCTATGCAGTATTTATTTGTTGGGAATATGCCATCTTAGACTAGTTTTTCTGGTGTAAATATCGAATATTTTGATAAAAGAATTTGTTTGTCAGAAATCGTTTGTGAATTTATTTTCTTTACTTGTGCACATTTACATTTGGAACAGACCAAGTGTGTTTAAATAAGTGATCCATGTGAATGGAGGTCTTTCACAGTAGGGTATGGATCATGGGTTATTTAAACACATAGACAGTTGTTGTTAACTAATTGATGAGAATGAGAATCTCATCATGTTTAGATTATTATGTTATGAATTCCAAATGAGAATGGCTTACCTTTAGCCAGTGAGTAGTCCACTCACTTCATGACATAAGCATATTTTGAATACGTAGAACATGACCTGTAGTAGTGGTTTTTAAAAGTACTATATGGGTGAAACCTAGACTACTACCGCTACAGCGTGGACTAGTACTCTATAACTTAAGTATGAGTTGGTGGTCTGGCGAAGCTGGAAGCATATATTTTGATATGCTATAGTTGAGGTTCTATAGTAGGGCCAATATACTTGCATATTGGGTATGTGTGACTAGTTAGTTTAGATGGACTTGTACAAGATAGTTTCGACACTATATCGCCCCTTGTGGTTGTCTGAATGATCTAAATATCCAGGCCTGAAAAACATGACTTCGATGTTTGCTTTAGAGTAGCTCTCTTGGAAAGCGGAAACATTCCAGGAAGTCGTGGATCATTGGATTAGAGGCCTAAGGATGGTAGATGTCATTTAGGGGTGTTAGTATACTTCTTCCTCTCTAATTGTACAGTGATGTGTAGAGGGGTATTTTAGTCATTTCACCTGTAGGGCGAAGATTTTGCTAATGCAGCATTGTCCTTGGAGTCAATATTTCCTTATGGTGATATTAGGAAATATTTAAAATGTAAAATACATCTATTTATATAGTAGGGGTATTTTGGTCATTTTAGTAGCTAAGGCGATGTGTCTTTTTTGTCTTCGAAATATCCCGTAAGTCCTAATTAATTTTTGGGTTGAGAAAGTGATCTCAATTGAGAGAGTTTTGTTTTATTCGGGAAGTCTAATTATTATTGGATTGGAATAAAATAAATGGAGAGAAATTTATTATTTGGTTTAATTGGTTAATTAATTATTCAGGATCAAGGTTCAGTTTGAATAATTAGAAAATTAATCGGGACTTAAACTGGAGGAAAAATAATTATTACTTAATTATTTATTGGGTTATTTATTTAATTAAATCCCAAGAAATAAATAATTAAAGTTTAAATTATTTTTTGGTTCATTTGGGAATTAATTATTTATTGGATTATTTATTTAATTTCAAGAAAAATAATTAATGTTTATTATTTTGGGCTTTTCGGATCCAAGAAAAATAATAAATATTATTTTGGCCCAATAGCCTGGACCATAGGATTTTTTCGGATACAGTTCGGAAGAGTTTAGAGTGAAGCCAAAATTTTATTTTGTAAATAATATTCGAGTATTAAATCCCGAGAATATTATTTTTGTCAAAATAATTATTTTTGGTTTCATGACTCTGGGCTTTCTGTGTGGAAAAAAATAAAAGAAAAAGAAAAATAAATAAATATTTTTCTTTTTCCCCAGTGACTCTTGTTTCTCCCTCTCTTGTGTTTTTTCCTCTTCTGACTTTTGGTTTTGAAACCAAATGAAGCCAACCGAGAGGACATTTGTGTCTAGTTTTCTGGCTTCTGGGTTTGGTTCATGAAGCCACTGCCTATAAATACCAATAGAGGAAGTGAAGGAAAAACATTCTCTGAGAAGCTCTTCTTCTACCCATTTTCGTTGCTCACCAAACAGAGATTAGGTTAGGTATATTCTGTGAACTAAAAGGCTTGGCATTGCACCGGGGGTGAGAAGTTAACACATGAGGCTTCACTGCACGGTGGAAGAAGGAAGCTGTGTTTTTGAGCTTCAATCCAATCTTCTTCAATCTTCACGTTTTAAGGCTCCAAAAGGTATGTACTTAAGCCTTCATGCTGCTGCCATGACATGTTTAATGATATTTCCTCCATTGTTGTTCATATATGCATGCTCTCTGTCCATTGTCATGATCTTCAAGTGGTATAAGAGAAATGAGTTTGATTGACTTAAGGAGCATGTTAGTTAATAAAAATGGAAAAGAACATTGTTTGGAGTTTAAACATGTGATCTTTCGTTGTTTTTGGTATGGGATAGGATGAATGTGAGCTTCACAGTGGAACCATAGGATTTCTCTGTAATTTTGGTTTTGAGAATTTTGATCGTGCAAACCCAATTTAAATGGGTATAGGCAGTTGTAGTTTTGGTTTGGATGAGTTTTGTGAATGAAAAATGTCCAAAGAAGCCAAAATGATCAAACCCAGAAGAAAAATGGAGAAACAGAACGCAGAAATGCATTCGGGAAGAAGAAGAACTATTCTTAAGCCGCCGAGCCGCATTGTTTCTGTGTCACGAGCCGCGTCTTCTAGGCCGCTGGAGCCGAGCCATTTCCTTTTGAATTGAGCCGTTTTCAATTGTAGAATTGCAATTGAAATGCAATTCAATTGCGCGGGTCATGCACGCGGGTTCGAGTCGACGCGCGGGTCAGCGAGCGGAGCGAGCAAGCGGGCAACCGGGCTCAGAGCGGGCGCGGGTTAGCGGGGCGGTGCACGGGTTTGGGCGGTCCAGCGATGGTGATCAGGTGCGGCTGGTGCACTGAGCGCCCGGTGGACCGCTGTGCTACTGGGCACGGATCTGGTGCACCCAGTGCATGTGGACCGCCAGTCAATTTTTTTTTTAATTTAGATCTCATACCAGACGAAGTTAATATTTTTGCAATGGTTTATATTCTTAGAATATATTTGCATAAAAAATATTAGTAAAGGATTTTAGGATTAAACTAGATAATTAATTAATTAATTAATGTGTTTAATTCTATTATTTGGGCACTTAGGTTTAAAAAATAGAAAAGTATGAAAACATTTACTGTTTTCTGGCATGCTATTTATTTTGTCTACCTATGTGCGCGTTTTCTCAAAGACCAAAATCTTTGGGAATAGTTATATAAGGAAAACATTTTTCTTTAAAAAATTAAATGGTTATTTTAACTTGAATAAAAATTAATCCTTTGATATTTTCTCAAATGATTTAATTCTTGACATAGAAAATATATTGGATTTGGATATTTTTATAAGTTAAAATAGAAAGCCATTTTTTTTTTATTTTGCACAAGGAAAATTGTTTTGTTAAATAAAATTGAGACCAAAGTCTCGGAAAAGTTTTAAATGGAAAAATTTTTGAAATCATTATATTTTAACTTAAATAAAATTAGTTCATGGATAAATTTCTCAAAGGATATAATCATTGACATGGAGATTTTAATGGACTTGGATATTTTATTTTTAAGTTAAAGGAAAACTTAATGGAAATTTCAAAAGGGTTTTTTTTTTTCTTTAGAAAACTTTATTTTAAAAGACTAAGTGGGAGAGGAGTTCCAACGGCCCCACGGCTTCCATCACGATCCTCATTAGAGATCATGGGTCCCCTCGCGTCACCCTGGGAGTGAACCCGTATAGGATGAGGATACCATAAGGATCTAGATCTAATGGAAGGATGTAATTGATAACCCGGGACACGTACTATAATCGGCCAGCCCACGTTGGAGGTTATAGTGCGAGGAATGTCCATAGGAAATGAGAGGAAACGGCCATCCCACGATGGAGTTATCCTCTAGATCATTATCTAGAAGGAAAATTAATTTGTAGTGGTTAATACACTTAGCTTAGGGAACTGTTAATCTTCCAAAGAAGTTATGTCAGTTTTCCTAAGAGCTAAATTTATTTCAGTGCACAAATTTATTTTCACAAACTAAATCCTTTCTTTTATTTTTTCAATTTTTCAGAAATGGTGGAAGGTTCTTTTAGTCCTTTGGCCGTTATTCTCCATGAGAATAAGTTAACGGGACCAAACTACGTGGACTGGAAGAGGAACCTGGACATAATACTCACAGCCGAAGAGTATAAGTATGTCCTTTACGAGACCTGCCCTGTGATCGGGGAAGGTTCCACCGCTGAAGAGCGAGAGGCTGAGAAGGCATGGAAGAAGGCTAATGAAATGGCACGTTGCTATATGCTAGCCTCCATATCTAATGTGCTCCAATCTAAACACAAGCACATGGCTTCTGCGTATGATATTAGTCATTCATTGGCCACTATGTTCGCAGATAAAAGCCGGCCCGCAAGGCAGGAGGCTCTTCGAATTATAATAAACACTAAGATGGCTGAGGGAGCATCAGTCTGGGAGCATATGCTCAAGATGATTGCTACTTTCGAGGAGGCGGACATCTTAGGGGCTATCATTGACCTCGAGAACCAAGTGGACATGATTCTCGAATCTTTACCGGGTTCCTTTACTCAGTTCAAACTAAATTACAATATGAACAAGTTAAACATGAAGGAACTCCAGATGGCAGAGAAGGTCATAAAGCCAAATTCAAAGGCCATGATTGTTAATGTTTCTTCTTTAAGAACTGGGTCTAAGCCCAGAAGGTTCAAAAGGAAGTAAGAAAACGCAGTAGCCCAGCCCAAGACCCAGCCCAAAGACAAATAGAAGGGCAAATGCTTCAAATGTGAAAAAAGGGGACACTGAAAAAAGGAGTGTCCAGATCTTCAAGTCAAGAAAATTTTCACAGGTAATGTTTTTATCTTGAGTCTATATCAATGGTTAGATCAACTTCCACTTGGATTGTTGATTCAGGAGCCACTGATCATATCTGTAACTCCTTACAGGGGTTTAGAAAGATAAGAAGACTCAAGAAGGGCGAACATGGATTATCTGTGGGAAATAGAGCACAAGTCTAGGCCCTTGCAGTGGGAGAGATGGATCTTGATTTTGATTGTAATAAGAAAGTGGTTTTAATGGATATTTTATATGTACCTGGTTTTTGTCAGAATTTGATTTCAGTTGCGAAACTTATAAATCAAGGATATTCTGTATCTTTCCATTCTGGTATTTCTATCAGTAGAGATGGAGAAATATTATGTACTGGGCATATGTATGGAAATCTATTCTATTTAAACCCTATTAACAAGCAATCAAATAATACTCAATCTGAACCTTTAACTAAGAAGAGAAAGACCAATATCAATGACTCATATTTTTGGCATCTGAGGTTGGGTCACATCAACTCAATCAGGATTCAGAGGCTAATCCATGATGGGCTTTTGAGCTCATTGAGATTGGAAAATTGGCCTCAGTGTGAATCCTACCTTATGGGAAAGATGACTAAAAGGTTTTTTATTCCAAAGGTGGATAGGGCCAAGGAGGTACTGAGCTTTGTTCACACTGATGTGTGTGGTCCATTGTCCACACCAGCTAGAGGAGATTTTGAGTACTTCATCACTTTCACAGATGATTGTACAAGGTTTGGTTATATTTACCTGATGGAGCACAAGTCTGACTCTTTTGATAAATTCAAAGAGTTTAAGGCTGAAGTGGAGCGTCAGACAGGTAAATTAATCAAGACCTTACGATTCGATCATGGTGGAGAGTACCTCCTAGGTGAATTCAAGGACTACATGGTACATTATGGGATAGTATCCCAACTCTCTGCACTGGGGACACCCCAGCAGAACGGAGTGGCTGAGAGAAGGAACAGGACATTGATGAAAATGGTCAGAAGCATGATGTCTCATGCTACTCTTCCAGTATCTTTTTGGGGATATGCCCTAAAAATAGCGGCATATGTTCTGAACTTGGTGCCTTTTAAGTCAATACCTAGGACTCCCTATGAGATGTGGATTGGGTGTAAGCCAAGTCTGAATCATCTCAGGATATAGGATTGTCCAGCTTATGTATTGATCAAGGGAGATAAATTAGAACTAAAATCAGAATTATGCTACTTTGTTGGGTATCCAAAAGGAACGAATGGTGGTTACTTTTATCATCCTAAGGAGCAGAAAGTACTGGTTAGTACTAATGCTAGATACTTAGAGGATGATCAAAGTACTTCCATGAAAGCTTCAAATAAGTTGGAACTCGAGGAGAAGTTATCTTCAGAAGTAGCTTCTTCTGATCCGGTTGTGGAATAAGAAGAGGCATAGCCTCAAGAGCTTGTACAAATGTTGCCTCGTCGCAGTGGGAGAGTGTCTAGGGTTTAAGATAGATGGTATGGAGAAGCTTTTGAGTTGGTCTCTGATCATCAGGAATAAGACCCCACTAGATACGAGGAGGCAATTGCTTATGCCGATGCAAATCTATGGCATGAAGTAATGAAAGCCGAGATTGAGTCTATGTACTTCAATCGGGTGTGGGATCTTGTAGCTTCACCTGAGAGGATAAAACCCATTGGGTGTAAGTGGGTATACAAGAGGAAGAGAGGAGTGGATGGGAATGTGGAAACCTTCAAAGTTAGGCTTGTGGCAAAAGAGTATACTAAAAAAGAATGGATCGATTATGAGGAAACCTTTTTCCCTGTAGCCATACTTAAATTCATCCGTATCCTCCTTGCCATCGCATGTCACTATGACTACGAGATATGACGAATGGATGTCAAGACGGCTTTTTTGAATGGCTATCTTAGCGAAGACATCTATATGTCCCAACCGGAAGGTTTTATTGCCGAAGGCCAAGAACATATGGTTTGCAAGCTTAAGAAGTCCATTTATGGACTTAAGCAAGCATCAAGAGTGTGGAACATTCGTTTTGATGAGACTGTAAAGTCTTATGGTTTTATTCAAAACGAGGATGAACCATGCGTGTACAAGAAGCTTGAGGGGTTTAATATGGTTTTTCTTGTCTTGTATGTGGATTATATTCTACTCATTGAAAATGATGTAGGGTCATTATCATCTACAAAGGTTTGGCTATTTAGTCAATTCAGTATGAAGAACTTGGGAGAGACTTCTTAGAAATAGGAAGCACAGAATGTTAGGATTATCCCAAGTAGCATACATTGACAAGATACTGGCCAAATACAGCATGGACTCATGCAAGGGAGCACTAATCCCTTGCAGACATGGGTTGCCATTTTCTTCGAGGGACTGTCCTAAGTCTCAAGAAAAAAATGACAGAATGAGTAGGTTTCCCTACGCTTCGGCTGTGGGAAGTCTTATGTACGTCATGCTGTGTATTAGGCCAGATATCTACTTTACCGTTGGCTTAGTTAGCAGATATCAATCAAACCCTGAGAAGGTTCATTGGCAAGCTGTAAAGCATATTCTCAAGTACCTCAAAAGAACGAAAGATTATATACTGGTTTACAGGGCTGATGATTTGGTTCTTACCGGAAACACAGACTCAGATTTCCAGGTAGATACGGATGAGAGAAAATCTACTAGTGGATATGTCTTCACCTTGTCTAGAGGAGCGATATAATGGAGGAGTATTAAGCAATCTTGCATTGCTGACTCAACCATGGAAGCTGAGTATATGGCAGTTTCGGAAGCATCCAAGGAAGCAGTCTGGCTCCGAAAGTTCCTTTCAGAACTTGGAGTCGTGCCACATATGGATAGACCAATTGTGATGTATTGCGACAACACTGGCGCAGTATCGCAATCCAAGGAATCTCGGAACCACAAGAAGAGGAAACACATTGAGAGGAAGTACCACCTGATCCGGGATTTCATCCAGAGACGAGAAGTCGTGGTGGAACCGATTACCTCAGATAACAATCTAGCAAATCCATTCACCAAGCCTTTGACTGAGAGGATCTTTAAAAGACACTTAGATGCCATTGGGGTGGGCACCTACGGACTTACCTAGTCTTAGAGTGCAAGTGTGAGATTGTTGAGAATATGCTCTCTTAGACTAGTTTTTCTGGTGTAAATATCGAATATTTTGATAAAAGAATTTATTTGTCAGAAATCGTTTGTGAATTTATTTTCTTTATTTGTGCACATTTACGTTTGGAACAGACCCATTGTGTTTAAATAAGTGATCCATGTGAATGAAGGTCTTTCACAGTAAGGTATGGATCATGGGTTATTTAAACACATCGACAGTTGTTGTTAACTGATTGATGAGAATGGGAATCTCATCATGTTTAGGTATTATGTTATGAATTCCAAATGGGAATGTCTTACCTTTAGCCAGTGAGTAGTCCACTCACTTCATGACATAAGCGTATTTCGAATATATAGAACATGACCTGTAGTAATAGTTTCTAAAAGTACTATATGGGTGAAACCTAGACTACTACCGCTACAGTGTGGACTAGTACTCTATGACTTGAGTATGAGTTGGTGGTCTGGGGAAGCTGGAAGCATATACTTTAATATGCTATAATTGAGGTTCTATAGTAGGGCCAATATACTTGCATATTGGGTATGTGTGACTAGTTAGTTAAGACAGACTTGTACAAGATAGTTTCTACACTATATCGCCCATTGTGGTTGTCTGAATGATCTAAATATCCAGGCCTGGGAAACATGACTTGGATGTTTGCTTTAGGGTAGCTCTCTTGGAAAGCGGAAACACTCCAGGAAGTCATGGATCATTGGACTAGAGGCCTATGTATAGTAGATGTCATTTAGATGGGTGTTAGTCCACTTCTTCCTCTCTAATTGTACGACGATGTGTAGAAGGGTATTTTAGTCATTTCACCTGTAGGGCGAAGACTTTGATAATGCAGCATTGTCCTTGGGGTCAATATTTCCTTATGTTGATATTAGAAAATATTTAAAATGTAAAATAAATCTATTTAAATAGTAGGGGTATTTTGGTCATTTTAGTAGCCAAGGCGATGTGTCTTTTTGGTCCTCGGAATAGCCCGTAAGTCCTAATTAATTTTTGGGTTGAAAGAGTGATCTCAGTTGAGAGAGTTTTGTTTTATTCGGGAAGTCTAATTTATTATTGAACTGGAATAAAATAAATGGAGAGAAATTTATTATCTGGTTTAATTGGTTAATTAATTATTCAGGGCCAAGGTCCAATTTGAATAATTAAAAAATTAATCGGGACTTAAACTGGAGGAAAAATAATTATTACTTAATTATTTATTGGGTTATTTATTTAATTAAATATCAAGAAATAAATAATTAAAGTTTAAATTATTTTTTGGTTCATTTGGGTTAATTAATTATTTATTGAGTTATTTATTTAATTCCAAGAAAAATAATTAATGTTTATTATTTTGGATTTTTCGGGTCCAAGAAAAATAATAAATATTATTTTGGCCCAATAACTTGGACCGTAGGATTTTTTCGGACACAGTTCGGAAGAGTTTAGAGTGAAGCCAAAATTTTATTTTGTAAATAATATTCGGGTTATTAATCCCGAAAATATTATTTTTGTCAAAATAATTATTTTTTGTTTCATGACTCTTGGCTTTTTATGTGGAAAAAAATAAAAGAAAAAGAAAAAAAATATATTTTTGTTTTTCCCCAGTGATTCTTGTTTCTCTCTCTCTTGTGTTTTTTCCTCTTCTAGCTTTTGGTTTTGAAACTAAATGAAGCTAACCGAGAAGACATTTGTGTCTCTTGGTTTTCTGACTTCTGGGTTTGGTTCATGAAGCCACTGCCTATAAATACCAACAGAGGAAGTGAAGGAAAAACATTCTTTGAGAAGCTCTTCTTCTACCCATTTTCGTTGCTCACCAAACAGAGATTAGGTTAGGTATATTCTGTGAACTAAAAGGCTTGACATTGCACGGTGGAAGAAGGAAGCTGTGTTTTTGAGCTTCAATCAAATCTTCTTCAATCTTCTTGTTTTAAGGCTCTAAAAGGTATGTACTTAAGCCTCCATGCTACTGCCATGACATGTTTAATGATATTTCCTCCATTTTTGTTCATATATGCATGCTCTCTGTCCACTATTATGATCTTCAATATTTTTGGGGTATGAAATTGAAGAATGAAAGCTAGAAATATGATGATATAATTATAAAAAAGATTTTGTGCTTTGGTTTGTGGTTGTTTCTTTGCTGTATTACAGGAATAATTTTGATTTATTTCTGGCTTCATATGGTGTATTTTTCTGTGGGAAAAAGGATGGAGAAAGCACATAAATTGTTGTGATGCATTGAGAAAGAAAATAGAAATTAAATTAGTTATATTGTTTTGTGATGATGGGACCCTATATGAGCAGTTTTTGTTTCACACTTGCAGGTTGATATTTTTATTTGTGTATAGGGCTATAAATTAAGCATATCTTAATGTGTTAGGAAGGTAGGGGAGTTGGATTTCTGGAATTTAGGATACAAATGAATTCAATATTTCAATTATGCTTTTGCTACCTAGTTACTTAAAACGTTGGTTTAACACTCTATATTGTGTGCTTTGCTTTGCTTTGGTTAGAGGAGGTGGGCTCAAAGTGAAGGCAAAAAATGACAAAAATCATCAAACCGAAAGTATGCTTACAGAACGAAAAAATTTACCTCTGTGTTGAATGACTTTATTGGCACTAAAGAAGATGTTTGTACAAGGATGCTTGAAACTATTGGATCACGTCGTTGTAAACGTTGACTTCGACTCATTCACGCAAAACTTTTGAGCTTCCGAAATGATGCCCTTTCCTTTGCCAATGAAGCTTACAAAAAGTTGGGTTTGCAATATTTTCTTGAAGCTCACTATGATGAAATGGGTTTGCTGTGAACTCAAATGAAAAGCTTGCAAAATGATTTCCTCTTCATTTCTTTTCATCAATTCACAAAGAGAGAGACCAACAACATGAAAACAGAAAGTTCCATGCTTTCTGTTATCTTTTACGCAAAACAACGCGGGATCCATCCCGTATTATTATTTTTTATTTAATTAATTTAATAATTAATTAATTTTATTTTACATTTGATCTTATTCATTTGGCTAGATAAAATTATTTACTATTGGGCTTGAACACTCATAAATAATAAATCTCAATTATTTATTTTCTGGACTTCATTAAACAACCCAATAAATAATTAACAAGCCCAAATAGATCAATATAAAATAATAGGCCTTTTATCTAGTTTATATCTAGATTAATTTTCTAATTATTCAATCTAGGCCTTAGGCCCCGAATAATTAATTAACCAATTAAAATAGATAAAATATACTCTCTCTCACACATTTTATTTTATTTTAGTCTAATAATAAATTAGACTACTTAAATAAAATAAAATAAAACCCATAATTATCAAGGCCAATTCCTGCACCCAAATCTGTCAGGACTTAAGGGCTATTTTGGGGACCAAAAGACACATCATTTTGGTTACTAAAATGACCAAAATACCCATATTATATAAATAGTTATATTTTACATTTTAAATATTTTCTAATATTATCATAAGAAAATATTGATCCCAAAGATAATGTTGCGTTAGCAAAGTCTTCGACCTACAGGTGTAATGACTAAAATACTCCTCTACGCATCGCCATACATTTAGAGAGGAAAAGTGTACTAACACCTCTCTAATATACATCTACTATCCTTAGACCTCTAATCCAATGATCCACGACTCTTGGAATATTTTCACTTTCTAAGGGAGTTGCCCTAAAGTAAACATCCAAGTCATGTTCCCCAGGGTCTTGGATAATTAGATCATTTGAACAGTCACAATGGGCGATATAGCGTAGAAGCTATCTTGTACAAGTCTATCTTAACTAACTAGTCACATATACTCAACATACAAGTATATCGACTTTACAAAAGAACCTCACCTATAACATATCAAAGTATATGCTTCTAGCTTTGTCAGACCACCAACTCATACTTAAGCGGTAGAGTATTAGTCCACGCTGTAGCAGTAATAGTTTGGGTTTTTTCTAAATAGTATTTTTAAAAACCACTATTATAGGTCATGTTTTACGTATTCGAAATATACTCATGCTATAAAGTGAGTGGACTACTCACTGGTTAAAGGTAAGTCATTCCCCATTTGGAATTCATAACACAATAGCTTAAATATGATGAGATTTTCATTCTCATCAATCGATTAAGAATAAATATTTATGTGTTAAGTAACCCGTGATTCATACCTTACTGTGAAATACCACCATTCATATGGATCACTTACTTAAACACAATGGATAATTTCCAAACAAAAATCGTACACAAATAAAATGTAAATTTACAAACAAATTTTAAGAATAAATTCGATAATTACAACAGATAAAATTAGTCTAGAGGGCATATATTTCAACAATCTCCCACTTGCATTCTAAGACTAAGAAAGCCCGTAGGTGCCCACCTCTATGACGTCTAAGTATCTCTTGAAAAATCTCTCAAGCAAAGACTTGGTGAAGAAATCTGCTAGGTTGTTCTTCGAGGCTATCTATTCCACTACGATTTTCCGTCTCTGAATGAAATCCCGAATCAGGTGGTACTTCCTTTGGATGTGCTTCCCCTTTCTTCTAGTTCCTGGGTTCTTTGGATTGTGAGACTGCTCTAGAGTTGCCACAATACACCACAATCGGTCTGTCTATTGTGGTACAACTCTAAGTTCTAAAAGGAACTTCCGGAGCTAGATTGCTTCCTTTGATGCTTCTGAAACTGCCACATATTCAACTTCCATGGTTGAGTCAGCAATATAAGATTACTTGATACTCTTCCATGAAACAGCTCCTCCAGACAAGGTGAAGACATATCCATTAATAGATTTTCTCTCATCCTTATCTGTCTGAAAATCTGAATCTATGTATCTAGTAGGAACTAAGTCGTCAGCCCTGTAAACTAGCATATAATCTTTCGTACCATTAAGGTACTTGAGAATATATTTTACATCTTGTCAATAAACCTCCTCAGGGTTTGACTGATATATACTATCTAGGCCACGGTAAAGCAGATATCTGACTTAGTGCACAGCATGGCGTACATGAGACTTCCCACAGCCGAAGTGTAGGGAATCCTACTCATTCTGTCTTTTTCCTCTCGAGACTTAGGACAGTCCTTAGAACAAAAAGATAACCCATGTCTGCAAGAGATTAGAGTTCCCTTGTATAAGTCTATGCTAAACTTAGCTAGCATTTTGTCAATGTATGTCATTTGGGATAATCCTAATATTCTGTACTTCATATTTTTAAGAAGCTTAATCCCGAGAATGTAACTGGTTTCTCCCATGTCCTTCATACTAAATTGACTAGACAACCAAACCTTAGTAGATGACAATGTTCCTACATCATTCTCAATGAGTAGAATGTTATCCACATATAGGAAAAGAAAAATCATATTTATGCCTTCCAATTTTCTGTACACGCATGGTTCATCCTCATTTTGTATGAAACCGTAAGACTTTACCGTCTTGTCAAAATGAATGTTCCATGTTTTAGATGCCTGCTTAAGTCCATAAATGGACTTCTTAAACTTGCAAACTATATGTTCCTGGCCTTTGGCAATAAAACCTTTCGTTTGGAACATATAGATGTCTTCATTAAGATGGCCATTAAGAAATGCTGTCTTAACATCTATTTGTCATATCTTATAGTCAAAATGATATGTAATGGCAAGGAGGATACGGATGGACTTGAGCATGGCTACCGGAAAAAAGGTTTCATCATAATCGATTTTTTCTTTCTGAGTATACTCTTTAGCTACAAGCCTAGCTTTGAAGGTGTCCACCTTCCCATCCGCTCTCATCTTCCTCTTGTATAACCACTTACACCCAATGGGTTTTATCCCTTCAGGTGAAGCTACAAGATCCCAAACCTTATTGAAGTATATAGATTTAATCCCGGCTTTTATTGCTTTATGTTATAGATTTACATTAGCATCAGCAATAGCTTCCTCGTATCTAGTGGGATCTTATTCCTAATGGTCAGAGACCAGCTCGAAAGCCTCTCCTGTCTATTTTTCTGGAACTCTAGATACCCTTCCACTACGACGAAGCTCCGTTTGTAGAGGTCTTTAAGGTTGTGCCTCATTTTGTTCTATAATTGGGTCTGAAGAAGTTAATTCCAAAAATAACTTCTCCTCGAGTTCCAACCTTATTGAACCTTTAGTGGAAGTACTTTGATCATCTTTCAAATATATAGCATTAGTACTTACCAGTACTTTCTGCTCCTTGGGATGATAAAAGTAACATTCTTTTGTCCCTTTTGGATACCCAACAAAGTAGTATAATTCTGATCTTAGTTCTAGCTTGTCTCCCTTGATCAGTAGATAAGTTGGACAGCTTCATATCCTGAGATAATTTAGACTTGACTTACGCCCAATCCACATCTCATAGGGTGTCCTAGGTACTGACTTGAAAGGCACCAAGTTTAAATGTATACCGCTATTTTCAAGGCATATCTCTAAAAAGAGACCGGAAGAGTAGCATGAGATATCATATTTCGTACCATTTCCATTAATGTCCTATTCCTTCTCTCAGCTACTCCATTCTGCTGAGGTGTACCCGGCGCAGAGAGGCCAGGACACTATCCCATGATGTACCATGTAATCCTTAAACTCACCGAGGAAGTACTCTCCACCATGATCTGATCGTAAGGTTTTGATCAGTTTACCTGTCCGACGTTCCAATTCAACCTTAAACTCTTTGAACTTGTTAAAAGAGTCAGACCTGCGCCTCATCAGGTAGACATAACCAAACCTTGTACAATCATCCGTGAAAATGATGAAGTACTCAAAATTCCCTTTAGCTTGTGTAGACAAAGGACCACACACATCAGTATAAATAATGTCCAATATCTCCTTGGCTCTATCAACCTTTTGGTCATTTTTTTCATAAGACAAGATTTATACTGAGGCCAACTTTCTAATCTTAATAAGCCCAATGACCCATAATGGATTAATCTCTAAATCCTAGTTGAGTTAATATGACTCAACCTTAGATGCCAAAGATATGAGTCATTGACATTGGTCTTTCTCTTCTTACTTAAAGGTTCAGATTAAGCTTTATTTATTTAATTATTTGTAGAATTTAAAAAGAATAAGTTTTTATACATGTGCCCTGTACATAAAACTTCTCCATTTCTACTGATAATAACACCAAAATAGAAAAAAATAGAATATCCATGATTTATTAGCTTTGCAACTAAAATCAAATTCTGTCTAAAACTAGGTACATATAAAATATCTTTTAAAATAACTACTTTATTACAATAAAAAATAAGATCCAGCTCTCTCACTGCAAAGACCCATACTCGTGCTCCATTTCCTACTCGTAGTCCGTGCTCGCCCTTCTAGAGTCTTCTTATCTTCCTAAACCCCTGTAAGGAGTTACAGATATGCTCAGTGGCACCAGAATCAACAATTCAAATGGAAGTTGATCCAACCATTGAAACTGACTCTAGATAGAGAACATTACCTGTAGGGTTTTTCTTAGCTTAAAGTTTTGGATATTCCTTTTTCCAGTGTCCCTTCTACCTGCACTTGAAGCATTTGCCTTTAGGCTTGTTGGGCTAATTTTTGGGTTGGGCCGGTGCGTTTTCCTCCTTCTTCTTGAACTTCCTAGACTTGGGCCTAGTTCTAGAAGAAAAAGTCCTAGCAATCATAGCCTTAGACTGTGACTTTATGACCTTCTCTGCCACTTGAAGCTCCTTCATTAACTACGTTAAACTCATGTTTAACTTATTCATATTATAATTTAACTTGAACTGAGTAAAAGAGCCCGCAAGAGATTCGAGAACTATGTCCACTTGGCTCTTGGGGTCAATTACAGCCCATAAGACTTCTGCTTCCTCGAAAGTAGCAATCATTTTGAGCATATACTCTTTGACTGATACATTCTCAGCCATCTTAGTGTTGATGATCATCCTATGAGCCTCTTGCCTTGGGGGCCGGCTCTTATCTGCGAATATCGGGGCTAATAATTGGCTAATGTCGTACGCAGTGGCCATGTGCTCGTCTTTAGATTGGAGCACATTAGACATGAGGCTAACATGTAGCATCGAGCCATCTCGTTGACCTTCTTCCATGCTTTCTCAACCTATCACTCCTCAGCGGTGAAACCCTCCCCAATAATAGGGCATGTGTCAAAGAGGACATACTTATACTCCTCAACAGTGAGTATTATGTCAAAGTTTCTTTTCCAATCCACATAATTTAGACCCATTAGCTTATTCTCATAAGAATAAAGACTAAAGGACTAAAAGAACTTCCACCAACCATTTCTGAAAAATCGAAAAATAAAAGAAAACCCAGTTTATAAAAAATAAAATAATTTGTGACTTTATCCTCATATTAAATCCGATAATAGTTAATCTTATTACTATTATCTTTAATATGATTAATTTGGCATTTAGAAAAACTGACATAATTTATTGGAAAGATTAACAGTTTTCTAAACTAAGTGTATTAACCATCACATATTAATTTCATTTCTAGGTAATGATATAGAAGATAATTCCATCGTAGGATAACCGTTTCTTCTTATTTTCTATGGACATTCCTCACACTATAACCTCCAACGTGGGTTGGCTGATCATAGCATGTGTCTCAGGTTATTAATTACATACATCCATTAGTTATAGATCTTTGTAGTATCCCCATCCTATACGGGTTCACTCATAAGGTGACGCAAGGGGATTGTCACGAGTCATTTTTTCCAAAACCGACTAACTGTGATGCCTGTGACTTGGCTAGGCCCGAGCCAATGTCACACCGGCCTCTTTTGAACTCGTTTGGACACTTAAAAAGTGAGTTTGAGTGGTTTCGTAGTGAATCACAATGAAAACGATTGAAAATGGCAATGAACGATATGAAAACGACATGAAAACAAAAGTTAACTGACACCCGATTGTATGAAAGTAGTCATTTCATTGAATTAAAAGTGAGTATAAAGTATACAACAAGTATTGGTGAGGGGGGAACGCCAATGTTCACAACCGACTTAATTCACGTTTACCCGATCTCGATTTCTTTCTCTCCCTATAATAGACGTGGTAAACTTTTCTCAAATTCCAAGAGTAGATACTATTTTACTAAAAAGGTGAAAAAAGTTTGTTGATTTTCTCTAGACCTAAATACAAAGAATTTAACTATGAAAATTTACATGTATGGCTTTCAAGGCCTTAGGAAATTTACAAAAATATAACAAAAGCCCATCTACATATTTACACAAGAAAATGGAGGGGCTGACGGTTCTGGCCGTCGGTCAGTCGTCGTCTCCAGCTGGGTGCGGGGGTAGGCAGCACAGTCTGGCACTGGACGCGTGGCACAGTCTCGGTCTGGCTCTGGGTGTGCGGCACGGTCTTGGTCTGGGGCTGGGGGTGCGGGCGCGTAGCATGGTCTGGCGCCGGGCACGCGGGCACACAACACGGTCTTGGTCTGGCTTTGGGCACGCGACACAGTCTCGGTCTGGCATTAGGCACGGGGGCATCAGGCACGACGGGCTGGCCAGGTCTTTGGTCGTTTCATGTCGTCTTTCACCCTTCGTCTTGGGCCTTCGGCTAGCGAAGCTCAGGTGTTCTTAAACATGTCTAGGATATTATTGACAAGGTCCCAGGCGTTCCTAGACATACTCGGCCTAGTCATAGGAGATGGCCAAGTACGTTTAGAAAAGTTCGGTCCCTTCGGTTTCCTAAACATGTCCGAAGATACACGAGTGTTCTAGTGGTGCGTCGGGTACTTGGATTGGGCGTGAACAAGGTCTTGCCCACACAAGCGGACCGTCACAAGTTGGCCTGTGACATTCTCCCCCACTTGATTTGGCGACGTCCTCGGCACCACTTCCTTCTTGAAGCTGTTGGGGTTTCCTATACTGCTGAGGTGTTTCACCCAATGTCGTTGGCCTTGCCACCTTGGAGATGAACGTCCCTTCGGGTGACTTTGTTAGTAACAAGGTCCATGCCCCTAGACTTGCCTTTCCTCGTTGAAGCTCGGTACATGTTATTCCCACATTCTCCCTCCAACATGTACATGGTCGATAGCTTGTATTCTCTGCTAGATTTTCTCTTGGAGTTTCAGGTAGGAATAACACACGGAATCTTTCACATCATCACCAACGAATTCGTGTATGGAATCATGGCAACATTGAGGTCCTTCAGAAACTCCATGCCCAAGATGAGCTTGAAGTCATCTATATTCACCACGGTAAACGTAGTTATGCCCTCAGCTGGACCCAACTTGATCTTCACTCCACAAGCAAGACCCACGATTGGTTTAGATACTGAGTTCACGACTTTCACTGAGCCTGCACCTTTCTCTAGTACTAGGCCTAATCACCCAACTTTAGAACTGGCTAGATAACTATGGGATGCTCCGGTATCCACCATTACTCTTACGGGCCTATCGTTCACCTAGATATCCACGAACATCAGTCCCTTCGGTACTTGGGCCTTTCCTTCGAAAACTATCCATATTGTAGCAAGGGTTTGGGCTGCTCCCTTATCCTTGCCCTTCTCCTTTCCTTTCGTCTCTGGGGCATTCCCCATTGGGATGTCGCAACCACTACCAAACGCCCCCAGATAGCCGTCCTCTTCAGCGAATACCCCTATGTAACCATCTTCTCCAATGCTTTCAATTCCACTAGGTCCTGCCTCCCAGGTGTCAGCTCCCATAGCTTTGCCAACGTTGCTAGTGTGCCAGGTTCGGTCAGGACAATCATTAGTTGTTTCCTGGGGTAATTCCGAACAAGGTGTGGTCTGTTGCACAAAAAACACTAATATGTCCTTTTCTGCTACCCATCGTCCTTTTTTTGGTTCCTGTTCCTTCTTTCTCTCAGGGTAGATGACCCGTCTCCCCCACTTAAGTTTTGTATTGGCTGAACAGTTTGCTCGTAAGGCTTCCCGTTTCCATCGTTCTCTCATTGGATTTGGTTGGATCCCTGCCCCGTACTCGCTTTTCTGGGGTTCTCTTTCTTTTCCCTCACAAGGTCTGATTGGAAGTCCTCCAAACTCTCCGCAATTGTAATGGCCTGTGCCAAGTCCTACACTCGCTGTCTGTTCAGTTCTTGTCTAGCCCACGGTTTTAATTCCTCTATGAAACTGAATAGCTTGTCCATCTCGGACATGTTCTCAATCTAGAGGAGGCATGTGGTGAAGGAATTCACATATTCCTGCACCGTTCCCTTATGCCGTAGTTCCCTGAGCTTCCGTCTCGCAACATACTTTGCATTTTGGGGGAAGAACTGCTTCTTCATGGCAGTCTTCATCTCTTCCTAAGCCCTGATGGTTAGCTTTCCCGCTTCCATCTCAGCAACCTGCATCCTCCACCATAGCTTAGCATCGTCTTCCAAGTATGTGGCAGTGGTGTCTACCTTCAGGCGTTTCTCGGTTATTCTAACCGTCTTGAAGTATTGGCTAATGTCGAAGAAAAAGTTCTCCACCTCCTTAGCATCTCTTACTCCCATGAAGCTTTTTGACTCTCTAACCCTCAGTTTCGGAGCCCGCACGGTCCCTACTGGTACTTGTCCCTTAACATTGACTTGTCCTAAGGCCAATTTGAGTATTCTCAAATCTGCATGAATCTCTTCCAGCATACCTTGCACCTCTTCCACGGCACGAGCATTAGTAGCTACTGATGTGCGTACTTCCTGTAACACAACATCCTGCTGGTCGTGCCTGACTCCATAAGATTGCATTATGGGGATCATCTCTCTTAGTACGATATCCATATCCTCAGCCTAGCCACTATGACGCACGACGTCCGACTCCATGAAGCCTACACGCTTCACCAATGACCCAGTATCCATCTCGGTCTCTTCCAGAAAGATGGAATTGATTTTGTTCACGGTGGCCTCCAACGCCTCCAGTCGGTTCCTTGTTGTGCCTTCGCCCGACAATAGTCTAACCGTTACCATTGTCAGCTCGCTGGGTCCGGGCTCAGTCACAGGTTCACTCATACTTGTCTCCTCAGCCATAGTCTGTCTAACACAATCACAATTTGATTCGATTGCCCATAGAGCTCTCCTCTGGCTCGTACATAAAAATCGTTTACCGTTTGCTCAAAAACAGACTCCTCGAGTCTCAATAGTCAATAATCGGTCCTCTAAAACTAAATCCCAATGGCTTGGAGAAAAGTTCACATGGCACTGTCAACAACTCCCGATAGTAGTGCGAACACGTTCTGGCATTGGGCGCACAGGCGTGCGTCATGGTCTTGGTCTGGCTCCGGGCGAGCGGCACGTTCTCAGTCTGGCGTTGGGCGCACGAGCATCGGGCATGACAGGCTGGCCAGGTCTTTGGTCGTTTCATGTCATCCTTCACCCTCCATCTTGGGCCTTCGGCTAGCGAAGCTCGGGTATCCTTAAACATTTCTAGGATATCCTTAACAAAGTCCTAGACATTCCTAGGCATACTTGGCCTAACCATAGGAGGTGGCTAAGTACGTTTAGGAACATTCGGTCCCTTCGGTTTCCTAAACACGTTCGAAGACACACGAGCGCTTTGGTGGTGCGTCGGGCACTTGAATTGGGCATGGGTAAAGTCTTGCCCACGTAAGTGGACCATCACAAGTTGGTCTGTGACAGGATCCATGATCTCTAATAAAGATAGTGATAGAAATCGTAGGGTTGTTGAAACCCCTCTCTCATTTAATATTTTAAAATAAGGGTTTTCTTGAAAAATATCTTTTGAAAATTTTAATTAAGTTTTCTTTTAACTCAAAAATAAAATATCTAAACCCATAAAAATTCCTATATCAAGGTTTATACCATTTGAGAAATTTTTCTATGGATTAATTTTATTAAAGTTAATAAACTTAATAATTTCAAAAATTTTTAATAAAACTTTCGAGAGATTTTGATCTCAAGTTTAATTTGACAAAAATAATTTTTTCTTGTTAAAATTCAATCAAAATGATTTTCTATTTTAATTCACAAAATATCTAAATCCAAAATATTTTCTATATTAAGGATAAAATCATTTGAGAAAATAACCAAGAATTAATTTTTGTTCGAATTAAAATTAACCATTTGATTTAAGAAAAATATTTTTCTTTGTCGAAAATTCTCAAAGACTTTGTTCTTTGAGAAAACGCGTACATATGATACAAAAAGAAATAAACATGCTAGAAAACTATAAACGTTTTCATGTTTTTCTATTCTTTTAACCTAAGTATCTAAGTAAGAAAATTAAACATATTAATTAATTTATGGTCTTGTTTAATCATAAATTTCCTTTATTATTATTTTTCATGTAAAATATTCAAAAAATATTAACTTATTATGAATTATTGGAATCTTTATTAATTAGTGGAGGCTCCACTAATTATGGATTTATGTGAATTATTAGAAGATTTTTATGGATGTCCACCATTTAGTGGAGACACCACTAATTAAGATTAGTGGAAGATGATGTATGCCATGATGTAATTCACTAATTAGAGCTCTATAAATAGAGTTATTCTCTAAGCTTGTAACACACCATTATTTTGTGAAAGAAAGATTAGTGAAAGAAAGATTAGAGAAAATTGTGAGAGAAAAGAAAGAGAGAAATTCTTGTGCAAAATAGTTAGAGTTTTATTAGTGTGTAGTGTGAAGATTTTATTCTAACACTACCCTAATTTTATAACACGTTATCGGCACGAGTCTCTACCGGTACAAAAGCCGAGAAGACTAAGCACGAGTTTCTGCCGTTACCAAAGCCGAGAAGACAGTACGCATTTATTGATCTCTATGGCTAACATCGCGAAACTCGAATTTGTAGCCCTTGATATTTACGGAAAAAATTATATGTCATGGGTTCTCGATGCGAGAAATGCATCTAAATGCTTGAAGGCCTTAGTGAAACTATTCAAGCAAATAATAGTGCATACTGCACAACACAAGGCTAAAGCTTTGATTTTTATTCGTCGTCATCTCGATGAAAATTTGAAAATGGAATATCTTACCGAAAAAGATCCATATGGCCTATGGGTAAATTTAAAAGAAAGATTTGACCACACGAAGATGGTCGTACTACCTCTTGCACGGTATGAATGGTTGCACCTGAGGTTGCAAGATTTTAAAACCGTGAATGAATATAGCTCCGCAATGTATAAAATTACATCTCAATTAAAATTATGCGGAGAAAAAGTGAGCGATGAAGATATGTTGGAGAAGACATTCTCCACCTTTCATGCCTCGAATATTGTCCTGCGACAACAATATCGAGAAAAGGGGTATACAAAATTTACTGATTTAATTCTTGCCCTCCTCATTGCGAGAGAAAAATAATGAGTTATTATTGAGAAATCATGAAGCCGGACCAAGCGGCTCTACGGCACTCCCGAAGTGAATGCTTTGTTGGCTCCAGCAGAAGCCATCGTTATAGTCGTGGTCGTGGCCGTGGCCGTGACCGTGGTCGTGGTTATGGTCGTAGACACGCTCGATATTTCCCTTATCACAATTATAATCAAGCTGTGAGAAATACGGCCACTGAAGTGGAGCGAGAAAAGATCAAAAGGGAAAAGAAAAAGAAATTGAAGAAAAGCATGAGGATATATGTTATAGATGTGGCATGAAAGGTCATTGGTCACGAAATCGTCGTACGGCTAAGCATTTAGTTGAATTGTATCAAGCTTCATTGAAAAATAAAAATGTGGAAGCAAATTTTTCTCAACATCCAATAAATAATGCTTGAGGATGACGATAGTGATCCTGAAGATCTTAATATCAATATTACCCATATGGATGTATCGGATTTTTTGAACACCCGAGACGGTAGGATAGACCATTTAATTGGTGATGGCAGTGTCCAAAAGAACTAAAGCCTCACCACGATATTTTTGTATTTTCATTTTCATTCTATTCTAATAATATTTACGTTTACATATATATATTTGTGTTCGGATGGCTGTTATTAATGATGATGTATGCATTATTGATAGTGGAACTACACACACCATACTAAAAAATGAGAAATATTTTTACGATCTCAAAATGGGAGAAATAAATATTTATACGATAAACGGTAGTGCAAATGTAATTGAGGGCTCCGGAAGAGCTAGTATATTGTTGCCTAAAGGAACAACAATTATTATTGATAAGGCACTATTTTCCTCAAAATCCGAGAAGAAATTTATTGAGTTTTAAAGATATCCGCGAGAAATGGGTATCATGTTGAAACAAATGAGGAAAATGGGATTGAGCATCTTTTTATTACTCAAATGCATTTGGGTAAGAAATCGGTATTAGAAAAAGCTGCCGTCTTTTTCTACTGGTCTATATTTTGTAAAAATACGTACAATTGAAATTCATCATCTAGTAAACCGAAGTTTCTTGATCCTATTACTTTTAGCATTTGGCATGACCGGTTGGGTCATCAGGGATCTACCATGATGAGAAGAATCATTGAGAATACACATGGTCATCCTTTAAAAAATAAAAGGATATTAACATCGAGAAAAATTCGCATGTCTTGCATGTTCCCTAGGAAAATTAATTGTTAAACCATCACCGGTAAAAGTAGGAAGTTGAAAGTCCTACATTTCTCGAAGCAGTTCACGGAGATATTTGTGGACCTATTGATCCACCATGTGGACCGTTCAAATATTTTATGGTCTTAATTGATGCATCATCCCGATGGTCACATGTATGTTTATTATCTACTCGCAACTTTGGCGTTTGCGAGATTACTTGCTCAAATAATTAAATTACGAGCACAATTTCCGGACCATCACATTAAAAATATCCGTTTGGATAATCTTTGGTGAATTTTCATCACATGCTTTTGATGCATATTGCATGTCAATTGGGATTAATGTTGAACATCCTGTAGCTCATGTTCACACACGGAATGGTCTTCTTTGAATCTTTGATTAAACGATTACAATTAATTGCTAGACCATTATTAATGAAAACAAATCTCCCAACATCTGCACGGGGACATGCTATTCTACATGCTTGCAACACTTGTACGTATAAGACCGGCTAGTTATCATAAATTCTCTCATTTGCAATTGGCTTTTGGGTCGAGAACCAAATATTGCTCATTTAAGAATTTTTGGGTGTCTTGTATATATTCCAATTGCACCAAACCAACGTACAAAGATGGGTCCTCAAAGAAGAAAGGGGATATACGTTGGATATGATTCTCCCTCTATTATCGGGTATGTTGAACCCACTGACGGAGATGTATTCACGGCAAGATTTGCTGATTGTCATTTTGATGAATCATTATTCCCTAAATTAGGGGAGAACCAAAACGACATAAAAAGGATCTTGCTTGGACAACATCATTAAATTATCTTGATCCGCGCACAAGCGCATGTGAACTTGAAGTTCAAAAGATAATTCATTTGCAAAGCATTGCAAATCAAATGCCAGGCAGCTTTTGTTGACTCCGGAAGAGTTACAAAATCGCATATTCCAACTATAAATGCTCCTATTCGAATTGAAGTTCCAGTGAGAACAAAATATTATACCTATAGTCTGTTGAGTCAAAAACACGCGGAAGCGTGGCCGACCTCTTGGTTCTAAAGATAAAAATCCTCGAAAGAAAAGAGGATTAAATGATCCGAGAAGATCATATTGAAGAAAAGAATGATAAAGACCAAGAGAGAGCGATGACAAAGAACCAGAAGTTGATGAAAGTAACACTGAAATTTCTATCAATTATACCACTTAGGTAGAAGTTGGAATCGGATAGAAAGCTGTTATTGATAATATATTTGCATACAATATATCTCTTGATGTTACACAGGATAATGATGATCCTGAACCAATATCGATTGATGAATGTCGGCATAGAAAAGATTGGCTGCAATGGAAAGATGCGATTCAATCGGAGTTAAATGCAACGGCAAAACGTGAAGTCTTCGGACTGCGGTCCGAACACCGGAAGGTATAAAACCTGTTGGCTACAAATGGATATTTGTGCGAAAGCGCAATGAAAAGAGTGAAATCGTTCGATATAAAGCGCGATTAGTAGCCCAAGGTTTTTCACAAAGACCAGGTATTGATTATGATGAAACTTATTCTCCTGTTGTTGATGCTATTACACTCCGATATCTTATCGGTTTGGCGGTACATGAAAAGATAGATATGCGCCTATTAGATGTTGTCACTTGCTTACTTGTATGGAAATTTAGAAAATGATGTTTACATGAAAATCCCGAAGGATTTCATATGCACGAAGCATATAAACATTATCCTCGTGAAAATTACTCCATCAAGTTGCAGAAATCATTATATGGCACTGAAGCAATGCAGGCGCATGTGGTTCACACGTCTTAGTGAATATTTATTGAAAGCGGGATTTAAAAATGACCAGGTATGTCCATGCGTTTTTATTAAGAAATGCTGGTTCTAAATTTGTGATATTAGCTATATATGTTGATGATATTAATCTTATTGGAACTCTGAAGAGCTCCAAGAAACAATTGATTATTTAAAAGAGAATTCGAAATCAAGGATTTTGGTAAAACCAAATTTTGCCTTGGTTTACAAATTGAACATTTGGAGAGTGGAACATTTATTCATCAATCAACATATACGACAAAAGTGCTAAAAAGATTTTACATGGACAAAGCACATCCATTGAGTATTCCAATGATCGTGCGATCATTAAATGTGGATAAAGATCCTTTCAGACCTCAAGAAAATGATGAAGAACTCCTTGGTCCTGAAGTACCATATCTCGAGTGCAATTGGTGCATTGATATATCTTGCTAATAATACACGACCTGATATTGCTTTTGCTTTGTCAATTTATTAGCAAGATTTAGTTCTTCACCAACACGACGACATTGGAATGGAATTAAACAAGTCCTTCGATATCTCCAAGGTACAATTGATCTCGGATTATTTTATTCAAATAAAACCAGTCCAACATTGATAGGTTATGCGAGATCTTTGGTTATTTATCTGATCCACATAAAGCACGTTCTCAAACGGGCTATCTATTTACATGTGGAAATCTTTGCTATATCATGGCGTTCTACGAAACAATCTATAGCGACTACTTCTTCAAATCATGCTTGAAATTATAGTCATTCATGAAGCAAGTCGAGAATGTGTATGGCTAAGATCCATGATTCATTATATCCGAGAAAGTTGTGGATTATCATCAATCAAAGGTATTCCAACTCCTCTTTATGAAGACAATGCGGCTTGCATAGCTCAATTACGAGGAGGATATATTAAAGGAGATCGGACAAAACATATTTCACCAAAATTCTTCTTTACTCATGAACTCCGAGAAGAAAGGTGAAATTGATGTGCTACAAATTCGGTCATGTGATAACCTCGCGAGATATTTTCACGAAGACTTTACCGATTGCAACATTTGAAAAGTTGAGATATAAAATCGGTATGCGTCGGTTTAAAGATTTAAAGGAATCATCTCATCAGGGGGGAGTAATAAATGGACATATAGAATAGTGTACTCTTTTTCCTTCACTAGATTTTTTTTCCACTGGGTTTTTATCTAGTAAGGTTTTAACGAGGCATATTCTTTATGTAATGGATGGACATCCAAGGGGAGTATTATGAATTATTGGAATCTTTATTAATTAGTGGAGGCTCCACTAATTATGGATTTATGTGAATTATTAGAAGATTTTTATGGATGTCCACCATTTAGTGGAGACACCACTAATTAAGATTAGTGGAAGATGATGTATGCCATGATGTAATTCACTAATTAGAGCTCTATAAATAGAGCTATTCTCTAAGCTTGTAACACACCATTATTTTGTGAAAGAAAGATTAGTGAAAGAAAGATTAGAGAAAATTGTGAGAGAAAAGAAAGAGAGAAATTATTGTGCAAAATAGTTAGAGTTTTATTAGTGTGTAGTGTGAAGATTTTATTCTAACACTACCTTAATTTTATAACATAACTATTGTAATAAAAAAAAATTCGCCTGGTATGGGACCAAAAATAAAAATAATAAATTTTTTATTATTTCGGGTCCAGTGCACCCACCACACTGAATCATGGCCCATGGGTCCCATGTGCAGCGATCCGGACTGGTGACCGCGACCCGGCCCTCCCCAGCCCCGCACAGTCGGTCAAAATTGCTGACCGCGCAATTGCAAAAATTGCGCTTCCACACGCACCGCGAGGAAGCCTACCTCGCTATCTGATGCGGCTGCGGCTCAGTTCGGCTCCCCTCACATTTTCGGCTCGGCTCGGCTCAGCTCATCTTCTCCAACTTTCCTGTAATTTTTTCTTCTGCAACTTTGCATTTCTTCTTCTATTTTTTTCGTCTAGACACCATTTAAAGCCACTTTACAAGCTTCTATGCCTTTAAAAACAGTGTGCTTACATGATACATCTAAGAAAGTAATAAATTACATTGTTCCTATACTTCCACTCGCGAAACTTACACAAATACTATCCCATACCAGAAACGCGAAGGATCACAGAAAATATCCAAAACAAATATTTTCTTATTTTAGTTAAGCCTAGCATGCTTCCTACATTTACCAAACCATGGCTCTGATACCACTTGAAGGTCGAAAATGGCAAAAATTATTAAACCGAAAGTATACTTACAGAATGAAAAAATTTATCTCTGTATTTGAATAACCTTATTGGCACTGAAGAATATGTTTGTATAAGGATGCTTGAAGCTATTGGATTGCATTCTTGTAAACGCCGACTTCATCTTATTCACGTGAAGTTTTTGAACTTCCGAAATGATGCCCTTTCCTCTACCGGTGAAGCTTACAAAAAGTTGGATTTGCAATATTTTCTTGAAGCTCATTGTGACGAAATGGGTCTGCTGTGAACTTAAATGAAAAGCTTGCAAAATGATTTCCTCTTCATTTCTTTTCATCAATTCACACAGAGAGAGAGAGAGAGAGAGAGAGAGAGAGAGAGAGAGAGAGAGAGAGACCAACAGTATGAAAACAGAAAGTTCCATACTTTCTGTTATCTTTCATGCAAAACAACACGAGACCATTCCGTGTTATTTTTATTTATTTAATTAATTAATTTAATAACTACTTAATTTTTTAATTTTTATTTTATCATTGGTCTTATTCATTGGGCCAAATAAAATTATTTGGGCTTGAACATCCATAAATAATAAGTCTCAATTATTTATTTTCTGGGCTTCATTAAAAAACCTAATAAATAATTAATAAGCTCAAATAGACTAATATAAAATAACAGACCTTTTATCTAGTTTATATCTAGATTAATTTTTTAATTATTCAATCTAAACCTTGGGCCCGAATAATTAATTACTCAATTAAATTAGATAAATATATACTCTCTCTCGGGCCTTTTATTTTATTCTAATCCAATAATAAATTAGAATACTTAAATAAAATAAAATCCATAATTACCAAGACTAATTTCTTAACCCAAATTTGTCAGGACTTAAGGACTATTCTGGGGACCAAAAGACACAACGTCTTGGCTACTAAAATGACCAAAATACCCCTACTATATAAATAGCTATATTTTACATTTTAAATATTTTCTAATATTATCATATGAAAATATTAACCCTAGGAATTAGGATAATACTGCGTTAGCAAAATCTTCGACCTACAAGTGTAATGACTAAAATACCCCTCTACGCATCGCCGTGCATTTAGAGAGAAGGAGTGTACTAACACCTCTCTAATAGACATTTATCATGCTTAGACCTCTAGTTCAATGATCCATGACTCCTGGAATGTTTTCACTTTCGAAGAAAGTTACCATAAAGTAAACATCCAAATCTTGTTCCCCAGAGTCTTGAATAATTAAATCATTTGAATAGTCACAATGAGCAATATAGCGCAAAAGTTATCTTGTACAAATCTATCTTAACTAACTAGTCACATATACCCAACATACAAGTATATCATCAGCTCTACAGCATATCAAAGTATATACTTCTAGCTTCGTCAGACCACCAACTCATACTCAAACAATAGAGTATTAATCCACGCTGTAACAGTAATAGTCTAGGTTTATTCTAAAAGTACTTTTAGAAACTACTATTACAGGTTATGTTCTACGCATTCGAAATATGCTCATGCTATGAAGTGAGTGGACTACTCACTGGCTAAAAATAAGCCATTCTCCATTTAGAATTCTTAACACAATAACCTAAATATAATGAGATTCCCATTCTTATCAATTGGTTAAGAACAAACATTTATGTGTTAAGTAATCTACGACCCATACCTTACTGTGAAAGACCACCATTCACATGGATCACTTATTTAACACAATGGGTCCTTTCCAAACGAAAATAGTACACAAATAATATGTAAATTCATAAATAAATTTTGAGAATAAATTATTTTATTAATAAATTTGATAATTATATCAGATAAAATTAGTCTAGAGGGCATATATTCCAACACAAAGGAAGTCTTAATCACACATATAATGATTAAACAAGATTTAGGATGTGTTAGATGGTGTATGTTGTGTAGAATAAGTGAAAGATATAACTTGTGCAATGTAGGATTACGATCAGGGAATTATATTCTAGTTTTTTGCTGAGTCGTTCTGTTTAGGCAATAAATTGTAAAAAATCGTGGAATATTATGGGATTGCATGAAGTGGATTTTGTTCCAATTGTTTTAGGAGAATTTTGGGACAAATTTTACTGGATTTGGGTTTGTGAATAGAAAGTTATGGTCAAAACATTAAATACTGCCAAAGCTGGAATTTTGATTTCGTGCAAGTGACGTTTTGTGTTGTTTTGCATTCGTTGTTTTAAAAACCGACTAGAACCTTAGAAAACTCTTTATACCTCTTGTTGGGATTTATAGGAAGGTCATGACTTATATTTTTTGTGCATATTTACAGCTTGTAGCAGTTTGTCTAGTTACACCAATAGGGGCCAATAATAGCTATAGAACCGTAGAATTGGATTGAGCGCTTTAAATTTATTCTCTTTTTCGTAGCTAGGTGTATCATTTCGTTGTGCCTTAAGTAAACTATCGTTTTACTACAGATGATCAAGACCAGTAGAAGTGTAATCCTTTGAGCAGTCTAGGTGCACATACAAGGCGAGTCCTATTTACTATAAAAACACGGTTTTGCTCATAGTTTTAATGTTCCGTTCTTTAACATGTTTTGAAGCATGAATGTTGTACTTTTGAAATGTACTTAGTTTGAAACTTGTGTGCTACGTTAATAACTTTTATGACCTCCTTACTTGTAAAACGACATTCTTGAAGCTATAGTAGCACGTACAAGCAAACTATCTCGTCTTTGCACATTTCGAACAATCTTGACTATTTTACCCTTGTATTCTTTTCTCAAGATGATATTGACTATTTTACCCTTGTATTTTCTTATCGAGACGATCTTGACTATTTTACCCTTATTTTCTCTTATCAGGACAATATTAACGATTTTACCCATGTATTCTCTTCTCAAGACGATATTGACTATTTTACATTTGTATTATTTTCTCAAGACGATATTGACTATTTTACCCTTGTTTTGTTTTTTCAAGACAATATTGACTATTTTACCCATGTATTCTCTTCTCAAGACAATAATGACTATTTTACCATCGTTTTCTCTTGACAAGAACACAATCCACTTCCAAAGCACTTCTTCCCCCCTATAACTTACGTTTTAGCTTATATCAACCTGTGAATTTCAAAATCATGAAAAGGGATTCGAAAGCTACATACCAGCCCCAAAAATGAATATTTCTTCAAAGTTGAGTTCGGAAATGAATAAATATGATAGTGAAGACGTTGAGTACTCAACATGGGCTCTTTCTATTTGTACTAACTCACGTTAGAGATAGATGAATTTAAGTAACCCAATCAGTTCTGGAATTCATCTTACTCCAAACAGGGTGACAGAACATAGAAATTAGTTGTCCCTAGTTAGCCATTTTTTTTCCAACATTTACTTGAGGCATAATGAAGTGATACACCTAGCTACAAAGAAGAGAACAAATTTAAAACACTCAATCCTATTCTACGGTTCTATAGCTATTATCGGCTCCCGTTGGTATAACTAGATAAACTACTACAAGCTACGAATATGCACAAAAAATATAAGTCATGACCTTCCTATAAATCCCAGCAATAGGTATAAAGAGTTTTTAAAGGTTATACTCGGTTCTTAAAACAACGAATGGAAAACAACACAAAACGTCACTTGCACGAAACTAGAATTCTTGCTTTGGTAGTATTTAATATTTTGACCATAACTTTCTATTTATAACTCCAAATCCAATTAAATTTGTCCCAAAATTCTCCTAAATAATTGGCAACAAAATCTAGTTTGTGCAATCCCAAAATATTTTACCATTTTGTACAGTTTATTTCCTAAACAGAACGGCTTAGCAAAAGACTAGAACAAAATTCCTTGATCATGATCCTACATTGCACAAGCTATATCTTTCACTTCTTCTACACAACATGCACTGTCTAACACATCCTAACTTTTATTTAATCATTATATAATTGTGATTAAGACTCTTTTTGAGCCTAAATCCTCTAACCAAACCAAAACAGAGCACACAACATAGAGTGCCAAATCAGCATTTTAACTAATTAGGCAGCAAAAGCATAATTGAATATTGAAATCATTTGTATCCTAAATTCTAGAAATCCAACTCCCCTACCTTCCTAACACATTAAGATATTCTTAGGGACATTTAGATTAATTTATAGCCCTATACAAAAATCAAATATCAACCTGCAAGTGTGAAGCAAAAACTGCTCGCATAGAGTCCCATCATCACATAACAATACAACTAATTTAATTTCTTTTTTCTTTCTCAATTGATCTAATCATTTATGTGTTTTCTCTATCCTTTTTCCCACAAAAACAATACACCATATGAAGCTAGAAATGAATCAAAATCATCCCTATGACATAGCAAAGAAACAATCACAAACCAAACCACAAAATCCTTCTTATAATTATATCATCACATTTTCAAATTTTATTCTTCAATTTCACACCTCAAAAATATATACTTCATAGCCTCATTTTCCCATCTTTTCTTCACATAAAAACATGCCAAATAAGCTAAAAATCACACCAATACACTCTTTAAGACATCCTAAATACAACCTACACAAACAATACTCAATCAGAATTTTTCCTTCACAATCACAATTTTGTTTTTTTAATTTTTCCCAACGAATTGGTATCAAAATGATGTTCTAAATGTACTAAACACATTTTATTCTAAGAGTAGGAGGTTTTACCCTAAGTTAGCTGAAAGATTGCTCCTTGAATGCTCTTAAAAAAGCTATTTTTTCTGCATACTGCTTCTTCATGGCAGAAATGAAAATTCTAGTAGTAAAATGCTTATTGTTCTTCAAATAGCAGATGCACATGCTATAATTCAGCTATAACTTGGTGGACTCAAGTCCCAAGGTTATGTAGTGTAGTTTGAGCAGTATTTAAGGCTTATATAGTTGTACAAAGGTAGCAAAATCTTATATATATATATATAAGCTATATAAAACTCCCTAGGTAGTATAGTGGAATTTAGGTAGTACACTAAGATTATGGGGTGGTACAAAGGCTATAAAAATCTTACATATATATATATATATATATATATATATATGTATGTATGTATGTATAATGATCACATAGATATATCTAAATAATTAAGCAAACTTAATCCTACTATATAAATTATATACAATTCATCTAACCTCACTTAATCCTTATTATAAGGTTCCTTGATCACACTTAAATGTTTTAAACTTAATTTTACGCTACTCCTCAAGTAATCTCGCTGAACAAACTTAATTTTCACTAATCCAATCACAAACTTATTTTCATAGAGGAATACATACAGTTGAACATAGTAAAATAAGAAATTGAAAGATTTCATTGAAATTTTTCGTTTGAAAATTTCCCGAAAAGTTTTGAGAATTCAAGAGAAGGTCATGGCGAGACAAGCCGTTTATCATTACGATAGGTGTCTTCTTCTACAAATAATTCTTGATGTGAAAACGCAGAGCTAGGGGGCTGATCTTTGAATAGGAAAAAGAGTGGATCTGTAGGGTCCCAAGTGAATTGGCTTATTCGAAAAAGGCCTTGTTCTTCGGAAGATCTATCTCGTGTCTCTATTTTCCCCCCTGGGAATCTTTAGAATTACCAATGCTTAGCTTTCAATTTGCAATTCCGTCGCCATCTACCAAAATGACTAGAAATGTTTCAAAAAATGTAGGCATACGACGTACAAAAAGTTCACGCCCTTCGTGTAACGAAGGGGATTCTTATTTGTACAAATGGTACTTTGAACTTGGAACGAGCATGAAGAAATTAACGAGACTTTATGATCTGCTTGCCCCGAAATGACCTAGCCCAATGGGGAAATCCCGATTTATTGGGCCTTTTGATACAATCAAATAGAAAGGCCCAAGAGCACCATATTCTAGGAGCCCAAACTATGTGATTGAATAAATCCTCCTCTATCTACTGCGGGTTAAGGGCTCCTTCTCCCTCCCCCCTTCAAAAGGGGAAAATCAATTAATTTTCTCTTGTGAAACAAAATATCTCTTATTTTCACTAATCTATACACTATATACGAATTTTCTGTGAATCTCATCTCGTGCTTAATCTCTTTCCCCAATATTTATCCTAGTTATAAAGACCCATTGTCTGAGAGATCAGACAGGACGACACCTATGTTTTATATGTTAATTTATTTACAAGAATTAGGGGTGCTACAATTGGTATCAGTGATGTAGGTTAGTATTGTTAGCTGACTTTTTCCACTCTTTTTTGGTGTAAGAATGGCAAAAAAGGATAAGAAAGGTAAGAAACCCTTAGAAGAAAAAGAAAGTAGGAAGAGGACGTGGGAGAAAGGTGAATGCTCCCAACCCAAGAAGAAGAAGAAAATTAGGGTGATATACCTATGGATTGGTCCCTATTATCATTCACATGTTGGAGGTCCGAGACGTTGAGTTAGACGCACAGGCACCAGGCTACCTAAGAAATAAGCTGAAGAACCTAAAACCCCCATAGAACTACATGAGCCAAATGTAGAATATAAAGAATCAGAAACAGAGACACCTAAGTTGGATTCATCATCGAAGTTATAAACTAAAGACTATTCCTTATCAGTACCTAATTCCAAATCCATATTAGGAGTTTAATTTAGAACACCTTATAGATTATGGATTTGATGATCCTGAGTATTATACTATATCTTTAGATTCCAGACCCAAACTTCAGAATCTGAGTGACGGGGTTTTGTGAAGTAAGGTATTGTAAATAGTTTCTAATGTACATAAGTTTGTGTTAAGTTGTTTAACATCTTGTAATATATGTGTGCAAGCTATGTTTATAAGTGTGTTTTATTTCACTCGTTCATGTTGTTATTTTTATTTTTAGTTCTATACGTATTTTCTTGAGAAATAGAAGTTCAAACACAAGTCTACAGATGCCGCCAAGACGAACTACCAAGGGGCATCGGGGAGAGCATACTGAAGAAAGTAATACAGATAGAAAGGAGAATTTGCCAAATAATACAATGATGTAGACCCTACAACGAATGACAAATGTTTTGCAACAGGTGGTAGCGACAACAACCCAAAGAAGACAAGCCAATAACACCGAAGTAGACCAAGTCTTGGAAAGATTTATGAAGTGTTACCTTCTGCATTTTTATGGGAAGCCTGATCAAGAACAAGAAGTTGAACCTGGATAGAGTAAATAACTGATATATTTGCAGTTCTAAACTATTCTGATCAGCAGAAGGTGCAGTTCGCCACTTTTAGATTATAGGGAGCAGCGAGAGATTGGTGGCTTTAGAAGAAAGAAGAGCAAGAATGGACTTAGGATAATTTTCTAGAAGCCTTCAAATAAGAATACATTAATCCATGCTGGGTTGTTAAGAGAAATGAGGATAAATTCTGAGCTTGCAAACAAGGAAAACGTACAGTAAGGGTATATGCAGCAGAGTTCACTCAACTATCTAAATACTGTCCAGTTTTAGTTCAAGTTGAGATGGATAGAATTCGACGTTTTATCAAAGGGTTGCGTCCAGAATTGAAATGATCACTAATTGGTATGGCATCACCGACTTACAACACAACAGTGGAAATTGCCTCACGAATCAAAGGTGAGGACTTGGAGCAGATGAGACAGAGAAACAAATGGGGCATCATCTAGAATATAAAAAACTTAAAAAGCCCAATTGGCAGCCAAGGGGCAAAATACAAAAAAAAGGATGAGGCTCGATGATAAACAGGCCAATTATGCAATGTTATAATTGCAGGGAAGAAGGCCACAAGATTGTTGATTGCACCCACCTTAGAAAGACATCGGGATGGGCAAATCCTTTGAGAGATAATACTATACCCAAACCAGGACCCACCAGGAGAGGACATAATTAACCATCTCCAGCTCAATCTGGAAGATCTAAACTGCAAGTGAAAGGTTGAGTCGTAGCTCTGGACAAAGTGGACATGGATGCCTCGATTGTAGAAGGTAACTTTTTTATCATTGGAAAAGAAGCTACTATACTAATAGACACAAGTTCTACACAATCTTTTGTTGCACAATCATTTGTACACCATCTAGGAATACCCAGCGAAGAAGTTCCCAACAAGATGATTGTCAGTACACCATTAGGGAAATAGTCAGATAGCGACATGGTATATACAGATTGTAAGATCGAAGTTGGGGGAGTGATTTTGAAAGGGGATCTCATTGTTTGCATATAGAGGATTATGATACTATCTTGGGAATGGATTGATTATCCCAACATCATGCTAGGGTTGATTACCAGAAGAAGTGTGTACAATTCTGTAAGCTAGGAAAAGACTTATTAGAATTATGGGGACAAAAGGTTAAGAATAATAATTTCATGCTATCCGAAGTGAAAGTTCAAAAGTTACTTTGAAAAGCCTGCACAGGATATTTGGCTTATCTTTTAAATAAACCATTAGAGTCGGTAAAACCTGAGGATATTCCAATTGTTCGTAACAATTTGGATATCTTTCCAGCATAGTTAAAGGAATTACCACTAGAAAGAGAAGTTGAATTCAAGATTAATTTGGTACCAACTGTTGAGCTAATTTCCCGCACCCCATATCGTATGACACCAGTAGAACTGAAGGAACTAAAAAAGCAGCTACAAGAATTAATAGCACAAGGATTTATTCAACTAAGTATATTACATTAGGGAGTGCCAGTGCTCTTTGTGAAGAAAGATGGTACTTTGAGAATGTGTATTAATTATTGTGGATTAAACGAAGTGACATTAAAGAATAAATATCCTTTACCCATGGTAGATGAGTTATTTGATCAATTGCAAGGTGCTGGTTGTTATTCAAAACAGGGATACCATCAAGTCCGAATACGTCAGGAGGACATACCTAAGACAGTATTTAATACCCATTATGGACATTATGAGTTTCTCATTATGCCCTTTGAAGTCACCAACATTCTAGCTACGTTCATGGATTTGATGCATCGAGTATTTCAACCCTACTTGGATCAGTTCATAGTTGTTTTCATTAATGACATTTTGGTTTATTCCGAGAATACACAGGAACATGCCAAACACCTTCGAATAGTCCTTGAGAAGCTGAGGGAAGTGAAATTGTATGCGAAATTCAATAAATGTGAATTTTAGTTGGAAAAAGTAGCTTTCTTGGGGTATATGATCACGAAAGAGGGTCTTGTTTTTGGTTCTGTAAAGGTAGAGGCAATATCCAATTGGAAACGTCCGGAAAACCCCACCGAAATATGAAATTTCTTGGGTTTGGCTGAATATTATCAGCACTTTTTTGGAGGATATTCCAAGATTGCTTCACCACTAACACATTTGACTCGAAAGAAGGTACCATATGTTTGGAAGGAATAATGTGAGAAAAGCTTCCAAAATTTGAGACAAAAGTAATGTACTGCTCCAATACTTGCTCTAAAAGTAAAGGACAAACCTTATGAATTATTCACGGATGCATCGAAGGAAGGACTTAGTGGAGTATTAATATAAGACAGAAGGGTAATTACATACATCTTCTGGAAATTGAAGAACCATGAGGAGAATTATCCCATTCACGATCTAGAGTTGGCAGCAATTGTCTTTGCATTGCAGAAATGGAGATACCATTTGTATGGAGCTACTTTGAAGTCTTCACATATTACAAAAGTTTGAAATACATCTTCAATTAAAAAGATCTACCAACGAAGGTGGATGAAATTTTTAGAAGAGTTCCATTGCCCTATTAAATATCATCCGGGGAAAGCTAAAGTCATTATGGATGCATTAAGTCAGAAGGAGAAAATGGCAACACTTTGATTAATCTAAACTCTAGAATTGGAACTTTTGCCAATAAAGGGTGGATAATGTTAAGTAATATTTCCATACAATCCACATCAATGCAAAGAGTGAAAAAAAAAGCTTAAGATAAGGATGAGGAACTATAGAAAATCAAAGTAAAGTGTATCAAGAGGCCCGATTGTGACTTTCATATGGATGACAGGGGAATATTACTATTTCGAGGGCGATATTGTGTACCTATGGCTTGATAAGGGATATTTTTCTAGAAGCACATCGAAGTAAGTATAATATCCACCTTGGAGAAGTAAAATTGTATTATGATCTAAAACAATATTATTGGTAGATCAGAATGAAAAGGGACGTTTTCTTATTTGTAGCCCGGTGCCTTACATGCCAAAGAGTGAAAGCTAAGCATCTACGACCATGCGAACTCTTACAACCATTGCCAACCCTACAATAGAAATGGGATGAGATTACCATGGATTTTATTACCGGATTATCTACGACTTCTAGATAGAGAGATACATGATAGGTTGTGGTTGATCGATTGACAAAATCTGCACATTTCATTCCCATCAATTAATGAGATTCCCTGGAAAAGTTGAGTAAAATCTACATGGAAGAAGTGGTCAGATTGTATGGAGTGCCATCTAGTATTGTCTCTGATCGAGATCCACGGTTCATGTAAAATTTTGGACGAAAATACAGAAATTGTATGGAACAACATTGAAGTTTAGCACATCTTCTCATCCTCAGACTGATGGTCAAACCAAGTGAGTGATTCACACTTTAGAAGATATGTTTCACGCGTGTGCTTTGAACTTCGGCAACAAATGGATTGATAATTTGGCATATGTAGAATTTGCTTATAACAATAGTTATCAAGCAATCATTGGGATGACACCGTTTGAAGCTTTATATTGGACGGAAATGTTAGTCACCTTTGTATTGGGGAAGAATAGGTCATCATTAGCAACAACATGGGCCTTTGGATCTTGAGAAAACACGTCTGAAGGTGGAGCAAATTATTGAGAAATTGGGGATTGCATAGAGTAGACAGAAGAGTTACGCTGATTGCCGGATAAGAGATTTAGAATTTGCAGAAATAGAACAAGTTTTTCTTAAGATGACTCCTCGGCGTATCTACTGCAGGTATACTCGAAGAAAGAAATTAGCACTTAAATATCTTGGACCCTTTCCAATTGTCGAGAGAATTGGGAAAGTAGCATACCGATTAGATTGCCAGTGGAACTCCAAGATATCCATAATGTGTTTCATGTGTCACAACTCTACCGATAGGCAGCTGATTGTACACATGTGTTGAATGATGATGCTAGAGAATTGACTCCGGATCTGAATTTTATGGAAAAACCTATTCGTATATTGAATCGGGCATAGAAAGAGTTGCGTCAAAAGAAGATTCCCCTTGTAAAAGTATTGTGGACTTACCATCGGTACAAGATGCTACTTGGGAATCAGAAGTAGAGATGTCACAATTACATCCGGAATTGTTTGAAGGTACATTTTAATTTTGAGGACGAAATTCTTTAAATGAGGGAAGATTGTAATATCACGCCTAGAGAGGATAAATATTGGGGAAAGAGATTTACAGAAAATTCCTATATAGTGTATAGATTATTTTATCCAAAAATTAATATTGTTTGCTAAAATAAGTTTGTGATCGTGTTAGTGTTTGTTCAGTGAGATTACTTGAGGAGTAGCGTGAAATTAAGTTTAAAGCATTTAAGTATGATCAAGGAAGCTTATATTAAGGATCAAGTGAGGTTAGATGAATTGTATATAGTTTATATAGTAGGATTAAATTTGCTTAATTATTTAGGTGTATATATTGGATCATTATATACATATATAGATGTGTAAGATTTTTATAACCTTTGTACCACCCCATAAGTTTAGTGTACTACCTAAATTCTACTACACTACCTAGGGACTTGTATTCACTAAGAAATAAACAATAAGCATTTTACTACTAGAATTTTCATTTATGTCATGGAGAAGGAAGCTATTGAAGAAACATCTTGTTCAAGGGCATTCAAGGTGCAGTCTTTAGCTACTCTTAAGATAAAACTTCTTACTCTTAGAATAAAACCTCCAACTTTGTTTTTTCAATTTTTCCAAACAAAATTGGTATCAAAATGATGTTCTAAATGTACTGAACACATTTTATTCTAAGAGTAGGAGGTTTTACCTTAAGAATAGCTAAAAGGTTGCACCTTGAATGCCCTTGAACAAGCTAGTTCTTTGGCAGCTTCCTTCTCCACGGCAGAAATGAAAATTCTGGTAGTAAAATGCTTATTGTTCTTCAAATAGCATATGCACATGATATAATTCAGCTATAACTTAGTGGACTCAAGTCCCAAGGTTATGTAGTGTAGTTTGAGCAGTACCTAAGGCTTATATAGTTGTACAAATGCAACAAAATCTGATATATATATATATATATACACACACACACATACACTAAGCTAAAAAAAATTAGCTATATATATATATTATCACATATACAATTATATAGCTATATAAAAGATTTTTTTAACCATTGTACCACCCCATAAGCTTAGTGTACTACCTAAATTCCACTACACTACCTAGGGACTTGTATTCACTAAGAAATAGTTGAATTATATAGCTTATACACACACACACACACCCCTAAACAATTAAGCAAATTTAATACATGTAAACTATATACAATTCATCTAACCTCACTTAAACCTTAATATAAGCTTCCTTGATCACACTTAAATGCCTTAAACTTAATTTTACGCTACTCCTTAAGTAATCTCTCTAAACAAACTTAATTTTCACTAACGCGATCACAAACTTATTTTTGTGAACAATATTCATTTTTGGATAAAATAATCTATACACCATATAGGAATTTTCTATGAACTTCGCCTCGTGCTTAATCTCTTTCCCCAATATTAATGTTGATTTATTTTTTATATTTGGTAGAATTATTTTTTAATATTGAAATGGAATGAAATTTAATTTAATATGACTAAAATATCCTACACACACACACACACACATATAACTTGGCTTATCATTGCTGAGATAATGGCCTACTTCTTCACATCCACCATGCAATGAATCATAGTTCAAATATTTCTTAATCTATTTCGTATATTTCGTGTACTTGAATTCGGGACCGCTATTCAAAATTTTAGTGAAACATTGGATTTCTTATCTCATGTCTGTTTTTGTGAAACAAGTGAAGTGGATGGTTCTTCAAACAATAAGGGGTTGGGTCAAATACCTCTTGATACCCCATTAACTTCCTTTCAGACACAACTGGTACACAATCAGTCCATAAATTGTTAAAGCTTCCATAAAAGGTAGACTAAGCAATAGAGACCCACATTTTCTATTCTATTCCCATTCCTTTATTATTTGTTATTAATATTCATTTATTGAACTCGGAACAATACTCTTACTGATCTATTAACAACAAGTAGATTTACACCGAGAGAATTACTAATGTGTCAGGATATATATATGATGATTTATTTTTGAAATTTGGTAGAATTATTTTTTAATATTGAAATGGAATGAAATTTAATTTAATATGACTAAAAATCCTACACACACACACACACACACACATATACTTCTTTTTCAATTTAAGCGATAAGAACTATTAATTTAAATATTATATATAAAAATAATTAATAAAATCTAATAGAATTATGTTCAGATAAGCCCTTTAACCATTATTTCTATGTATTCCTAATCCAACTGATTTATATGTTAGGAATATACCTTCTTAGACTAGAGTTTTGATGTAAATATCGAATATTTTAATAAAAGAATTTATTTTTAGAAATCGTTTGTGAATTTACATTTTGTTTGTGCACAATTTCATTTGAAAAATACCCATTGTGTTTAAATAAGTGATCCATGTGAATGGTGGTCTTTCATAGTAAGGTATGGATCACGGGTTGTTTAACACATAAACATTTGTTCTTAACCGATTGATGAGAATGAGAATCTCATTATGTTTAGGTTATTATGTTATGCATTTCAAATGGGGAATGGTTTACCTTTAGCCAGTGAGTAGTCCACTCACTTCATGACATAAGCGTATTTCGAATACGTAGAACATGATCTATAGTAGTGGTTTCTTAAAGTACTATTTGGTAGAAACCTAGACTACTACTGCTATAGCGTGGACTAGTACTCTACGACTTGAGTATGAGTTGGTGGTCTGACGAAGTTGGAAGCATGTACTTTGATATGCTTTAGTTGAGGTTCTATCGTAGGACCAATATACTTGCATGTTGGGTATGTGTGACTAGTTAGTTAAGACAAATTTGTACAAGATAGTTTCTATACTATATCGCCCCTTATGGTTGTCTGAATGATCTAAATGTCCAGGGTCCTGGGAAGTTTGATTTGGATGTTTACTTTAGGGTAGCTCCCTTAGAAGGCGGAAACACACCAAGAAGTCGTGGATCATTGGACTAAAAGCCTAAGGATGGTAGATGTCATTTAGAGGGGTGTTAGTACACTTCTTCATTTCTAAATGCATGGCGATGTATAAAGGGGTATTTTAGTCATTTCACCTGTAGGTCGGAGACTTTGCTAATACAGCATTGTCCTTGGAGTCGATATTTTCTTATGGTGATGTTAGGAAATATTTAAAATGTAAAACACAACTATTTATATAGTAGGGGTATTTTGGTCATTTTAGTAGCCAAGACGATGTGTCTTTTTGGTCCTCAAAACAGCCCGTAAGTCCTAATTATTTTGGGTTGAGGAATTGGTCTCGGTTAAAGAAGATTTTATTTTATTCAGGAAGTCTAATTTATTATTGGATTGGAATAAAAATAAATTGAGAGAAATTTATTATCTGATTTAATTAGTTAATTAATTATTCAGGGCTAGGGTCCATTTTGAATAATTAGAAAATTAACTCGGGCTTAAACTAGAGGGAAATAATTAATGGTTAATTATTTATTGAGTTATTTATATAAGTCCAAGAAATAAATAATTAATGTTTAATTATTTTTTGGTTCATTTGAACTCATTAATTATTTATTGGGTTATTTCTACAAGCCCAGAAAATAAATAATTAATGTTTATTATTTTGAACTTTTTGGGTCCAAGAAAAATAATAAATATTTTTTTTGGCCCAATAGCCTGGACCATAGGTTTTTTTTTTTCTTCCATATACGGTTCAGAAGAGTTTAGGGTTAAGCCAAACTTACTCTATTGATAACATTCGGATGTTTGAAATATCATATCCCGGGGATATTGTTATCAGATATCAGAAACCTAATTTTTTGGCTTAAGGACTCATGTCTCTCCGTGAAAAAAAAAAACTATTTTTTCCCCCAATCTCTCTCTCGTGAACTTTCTTTCTCTTGTTCTTGGTTTTTGCTAATCAATAGCAAGATAATCAAGAACGTTGAGACTTCTCTTTCTCGCCTTTGTTTCACCAATAAGGATTGAGGCAGTGGAATATTCTGAAATCCGGAAAGCTTGGCGTTCATGCAAATAAGGCGAAGTAAGAGGTTAGCGGGATTTCAACCGGAAGCTTCATCGATTCCAACCACCACAAAAGAAGCCGGAATCTCTTAAGAAAAAACAGCGGGAAAACGTTTGAATAGATCAATGGTTGGTCGGGCCGACCTTAGGCTTGAAAGCCCTACTTAATCTAGCATTAGTAATTGTCTCTCGAAACCTTAGGCTAGGCAAATTAGACTGAATTAATGGCATTAATGCTCTCCCATATAATATGTTAATCCTGTTTGTACGCACCTTGCCTTACTAGCTTTACTTTATTGTAATCCCCTCTCCCCCCAAGCCAAGATAGATTGAATAAGATATTATTGAAGGTCCCTCCCTACATCAAGGATTGAGACCTTTCTACCCATCTTTTTCAGTTCCCGGACTTGAATCTAAGGCAACCTTTGGACTACAATCAACTCCCACTCACTTAGAGTGGCCTACCCTGTGTAGAGGTATGGTCCAAATGCTTCAATACTGCTATTGTTCTTCGATTTTTTTTCTCTATTTTTTTTTTGTTTCCAGAAGCATACTCCTCTGTTTTTTTTAAACGTACATTATAATAGTAGCGTTCTGAACAAAATAATAAATTTGTATAATAAAAAATTAAGTAAAATTAAAACATTCATAAGTAAAATACAAAAATATCCCATATATAACGTATTATTCTAAAGCTAAAGCAATCTTCGGACCATTTTCTTGATTCTAACTTCTCATAAAAAGGCCTTTCCAAAAGTTTTTGTATAGCAAAGCTCTTTTCTCTCTCTCTCTATATATATATATGCATCTATATATATATATATATATATATATATATTTATTTATTTTTGGGTGGAGTAACATTTATTTCCTTTAAATCTGGCAACCTAATATTGTAATAGAAAGAAAGGAGGAAAAACTTATTCGCATACCATGTATCAAATGCACTCTGAGGTTAAAAACATATATATTATCCTTTATTTTGGAAATTATAAAACTAATTAATGTAACTGTTGTGTGAAATATAATAATAAATAGAATAAATATATAATTGAAAAAAAATAATAAATATATTTTAAAATTTCAAAATAATATATATTTAGAAATAAAATTTTTCCTAAATGATAATTATTTTAAAATAGAGAAAATATTATTTTAAGCTGTTATAAGTAAAAATTTTAATTTAATTGTTGAGTGAAACATTATAACAAATAGAATAAATATATAATTAAAAAGATAACAAATACATTTTAAAATTTAAAATCATATATATTTAGAAATGACTTTTTTTTCTTAAAATGATAATTATTTCAAACTAAAGAAAATATTAGTTTAAACTGTTACAAGTAAAAATTTTAATTTAATTGTTATTATAACAAATAGAATAATTATATAATTGAAAAAAGATAGTGATAAATAATATTATTTTAAACTGTTATAAATAAAAATTTTAATTTAATTTTTGAGTGAAATATTATAACCAATAGAATAAATATAATTGAAAAAAAGATAATAAATATATTTTTAAAATTTAAAATCATAGATATTCAGAAATAATTTTTTCCTTAAAATAATAATTATTTTAAAATAAAAGGAATACTATGTTTCAGCGGTTACAAATAAAAATTTTAATTTGTTTTCGCAAGGAGAAAAAGTAGGAAGGCAAAGAGTGAATATGAATCTAATCTATAACTTCCTCATAAACATATTTATACATATTTGATTTTCGTATATTTTAAAAATTTATATTCCCCAAAAAGTATAATTATTAAAAGCTAAGAAGAGAAAAAAGAAAGAAAGAAATAAAAAAAATCTAGATTTCAACTGTTTAACTGTCAAAATAATAACGGATCTTCTCACTGAAAAATCTCTAATCTTTTTTAACAGTGCAGATGAGCTCCTCCCATGGTAAAATTTTTAAAACCCAGTAGAAGTAAACTAAATTTCATTTCTCAGGGTACGGCCTGGGAATGACGAAATCATTCGGACCATACCCTCAACGATGATCCATTTCTTTTCTTTCAATGTCCAAATTAATCAAAAGCTTGGCCTGGTCGCTGACTGTGGCGGCCCCATGGTTAAAGATTTGACCATTGCTGTTGTTGGAGTCCTAGTTGAGGACAAATATATATTATAATCTGGGAGTGGCAGAACCCGAAGAGCCAATCAATACCTTATCTTATCGAAGTCCGCCGCTGGAAAACAGGCGTTGCGAGCATGGCGAAGGTAGTGGTGGTGGATGCCGAGTACCTGAAAGAAATCGACAAGGCTTGTCGAGACCTTCGCGCTCTCATTTCCGGCAAGAACTGCGCTCCTATCATGCTTCGATTGGCGTACGAACGGGCTACTACTTTCTTTTTCTCTATTTGCTTTGAATTTTAGAAATAGAAAGTGAGAACTGAAATTGAAGATTCAAATTCTCTTCATTTGCAGATGGCACGATGCCGGAACTTATGACGTGAACACTAAGACTGGCGGACCTAATGGTTCCATCAGAAATGAGGAAGAGTACTCCCACTCTGCAAATAATGGCTTGAAAATTGCTCTCGATTTTTGTGGTAATTACTTCTTCAGTTGCTTTTAGTTTATGCAGTTATTACTTATAATTCTTCACCTTGTACTACTTCCACGATTGCCTTTGTGAATATGGTGTTTAATACTTTTAATCTGTTTTGGGAATAATTGAGGTGTAGTTACTAAAGTTTATCTATGTATACCTAGTGAGCTTGTCTGGATGATTTTTTTTTTTTTGGTGGGGTTTAAGTTGCTAGATTATTGTGTCTTTTAAGTATTTTACAAAAGAAGCTTGCAATTGTCGGTTTGTGGGTGATAGTTTCTTTTCATTCATTATCAGCTCAGTTTGACTGATCTTAATATGATGATTGGCTTTTAATATCTTTAAGCTAAGTATTTTTGTTAATGTGTAGAGAAATGATACCAGGGTTGGGAGTTGCACGAGAGATTAGACTCACTGTGCTAGATAAACCAGAATAAATTGAGAGCTTGTCAGGATTAAGATACTTTTCTTTCTGGAGCTAGGCCATTGTTAATATTGTTCCATCTTTAGAAGACGACCAACTGTTTATATCTATTGGACCCCATCAAACTAGTGTATGTGTTTCTTGAGGTTCAGCCATTAACTGATGACAATTGTTTGTCTACAGTATGTGTCTGTGATTGCTGCTTTGAGTTCACTATGAAGAGATAAAGTAGATGGTATTCATTTGAAGATACTCCCAAAGTCTTTCATAAGCATCGTCTCTCTTTTAGTTACCTTCTTTAAGGGGGTTGGAGGTGGGAGAGGGGTGAAGAATATGTCTTCTATTTAATTTTCTCAAGGATTCAAATTGGATTTCACTTACTATTCAGATGGATATTTTTGTTTTGAATTACAGAACAAGTGAAATCTAAGCATCCAAAGATAACATACGCAGACCTCTACCAGGTAACTTTTTAATGCTCTTCAGCCTTATATATATTATTTGTCTATTGTTTCAATGGTGTTGTGAATTGGTGGGCCTTTCAATTTTCTTTTCTGTAATTGATTCTAGAATGTGAGGAGTAACTCCCTACATCAATAGATAATTTCAGGCATTCAGGGAAAAGTACAAGGAATAAATTAATTGAAGATGAACCACTTTCCTAGTCATTCAATGTTAATCCTGAGGATCTTGGAGAAATTTAGTCTCTATGAAAGATGGTTGTGCGTGACAGAACCTGATTTCTAACTTATGATCTTATAATCCTTGTAACTTGCAGCCTTATCTGTATCCATTTGTGTTAAAAATAATGGGATAGGTCTAATCTCAATTTCAAGGAAAAATCACCAATGTGGAAAAAAATTTCCTTGCTACACTCCAACAATCAAATAGGCAAGCACAAAGAAAATATAAAGCAAAAAAGAGGAGCAATTGAGAAGCTAATAGGTTATGTTGTACTTGATCATGTGGCACAGTCCAGCTATGATCTGTTTATTATCTTCAATCATTCTGTAGTACTCAATTTGTGATCAAGACAATATGTTTAAGTTACATGACTAATAAAAGGAAACGACATAGCTTCCAATGTGCTGATTCTTTGCAATATGACATTAGGTGAATGGCTTGCTTAATTTGATTCAATCTAATTAAATGGTGTCCTGACTTATTCTAACTGACCAATGTTTATATAGCTTGCTGGTGTTGTTGCTGTTGAAGTTACTGGTGGCCCCACAATTGATTTTGTGCCTGGTAGGAAGGTATGTCTGCCTCTTACTGGGAAAAATTTCTTCCTGTATTAAGTTATTAAACTATATTATACATATTATAATTGCTTTATCCACTTCCCTTCCCTCAACAGGATTCAAATATTTCCCCAAAGGAAGGGAGACTGCCTGATGCTAAAAAAGGTTGTTCAGTGCCATATTATTGTCAGTTTTGATCTTTTAAATCTGTGAATCTGCATATCCTCCTTTGCACATGTAGGAGTTGATCCTTGTGGCATTTTATGACGTTTTCACTTCCAAAATATATATATTTTTTCTCTCTCTATTTTTTGGGTTTGGTTACACTTGCTAATATATGAATCATTTTTTGCCCCTGTTTAGCACCATTAAGTTAGAATGTTCCTCATAAGCGTAGTTTGGGTATTTAGATACTTAAAAGAATATTTGTTTAATAGACAATTTCATACTACATGTATGCATTTTATTGTATTTTTCTTGTTGCTTTTGCTTATTTCTTACTTTTTAGATCATAGAATCAGCCTACTTATTCTTCCTCAGAACTTGTCTTGAAATAATTTGAACTTTCAATACTTAAGTTATTCTTTTTGTTAACCTACTTACTCATTATGTGTGTTAAAGTGGATGTTACTGTTCTCCTCAATTAGTTTTTAGGGCTAATTGTCGCTACCTAACATGTCATCTTCTATATGCTAGAAACAATTAGCAGATAATCAATGTTCATTAACATGCGAAGCATGTGAATGGGCAAGTCTGCAATTTTTGCCATTGCACAGAATGGATTATTTGCTCTGGAAAATTGATATGTTTTTATCTCTGGGAATTATCTCAAGTTCTTTGTAAAAATAACAGAATGGGTGTAAGCATGTTTTTTGTTATTGTTGTCATATTTTTATATTTTTGTGTAACCACCAGAAATTCTTAGATTGTTACCATGGTAATTATTTCTGCAGTTGAACTTTTGCAAAGTGTAAATATTGTTTTTCTGTTTCTTGATGCTAGGCGTGCCTCATTTGAAGGATGTTTTCTATCGAATGGGTTTGTCAAACCAAGATATTGTGGCCCTATCAGGTGGCCACACCCTGGTAATTTATGTTGTTTATTTATATTTCTGAGTAGTCACTTTGCAGCAGATTAGTTGTTAGAGAACCTTTTTATTCATAAAGCTTAGTAATATTTTGATTATTCATATTTTTGTGTGTGTTTGTCCTGAGATGTTCTTATCTGTATTAGTCTGTTTGATCATGTTTTTGTTTTAGGGAAGGGCACATCCAGAGAGGTCAGGCTTTGATGGCCCATGGACACAGGAGCCGCTGAAATTTGATAATTCATATTTTGTGTAAGATGTGTTGCCACTTGTTTATGATCTTATCACTTAGAAGCTTGAAGAAAAATTTCAAAACATTTCAGCTTTTATAATTCATTGATTAGACCACAATCTATCTTGGTGTTTGCAATTTAATTTGCTCTTACCACTTGGTTCAGGGAGCTGCTCAAAGGCAAATCTGAGGGGTTGCTGAAACTTCCTAGTGACTTAGCTTTACTGGACGATCCCGATTTTTGCAGTTATGTTGAGCTTTATGCCAAGGTATGTAGGAGTACTAGGATAAAGGAAATTGTATGAACTTTTTCTCGTTATTGTGGGTGTAAATTTTCTTAATTGAGTTGAAGAATCTGAATTAGAGAATGATCTACTTTGGCATTGAAAGTCATATGATGAAGCTTAACCTTGATTTAGTTATCTTTCAGTTGGATCCTAATTTTGATATTTTGTGTTGCCTCATTTTGCACTTAGTCTCTTGATGATAGCGAGCTGCTAAACTCTAAAAAGACTCTCATTTAATAAAGAGCTGTAGGATCTTTTCAAGTTTCTTGATCTCTGTAATGTATTTGTGATGCTACTTGTAAAGAATCATCCTCACTGGTTTTGTCACAATCAGATTAATAGCTAAGTAATCAGTTGAGACGAAAAAATGTTGACCTAGACATGCCAAACTACTTTATAAGTGTTCATGCAAATTTGCAGAACAAGAGGTTTTAGAGATGAACTGTTTGAGTATTGCGGTTGCTTTAGGGTACTTGACCAAGATTTAATCTGAAATTTAGTTGAACATTGGGTATTATTTGCTTATCATTCGTGTGATTTAGTTTTCCATTTTTAAATGGGGTACGTACTTCTGCAGTTGTTTCTTGAACTAGCTGTTCGTTAGGTTGCTTCCTTTTTATTCAGTTGTTGTATCTGTGCCTAAACTTTGGCCAAGCTTCATTTCCGCATGCATTGCTGAAAGATTGTCAATGGGCTGAAAGTAGGACTGGGATGTTAATGACTATTGCTAGAATTTTTCTGGCCGAAGAACTCTGAATTGCATACTTGATTGTTTTTTCAGTTGTTTTTAAGAATGCAAATGATGTGGCACCTCTGATCTGTTGATTCGCAGGATGAGGATGCCTTCTTTAGAGATTATGCCATATCACACAAGAAGCTTTCAGAACTAGGATTTACTCCAGCTTCGAAGCATACTGTGAAGGACAGCACCATATTGGTGCAAAGTGCAGTGGGAGTTGCTGTTGCTGCTGCAGTGGTGGTACTCAGTTACTTATATGAAGTCCGGAAAAAATTCAAATGATAGGATAACCATATGTCTTCTCTCCCGGTCAGAATTCGGGATGAATTGCATCACAAACCTCGTATATCTGTCGAGAACTGGGCGTTGCATGTATTTACATCAATACTACATTGCCATTTGAAATAACACATCACTCCAGATACCAAGATGATTATAGCAAGTGTTCGCCTGTGTTGATCATAAAAACTTGTTACGAGTGCTTCTGTATTCACTTCAAAAGGGAGGGAAATCCAATTGAGATTTGAGGATAACAAAATGTGGGGTCATTTCTTTAAGATGGCATACTCTGTCCTTTTTTAATCCGGATTGCATAACTTGTTTGGATTATGGACAAGCCACATTATTGGATCACAGCCCTCTCCCCTTACCGGAGATGTGTTCCCTTTCATTTATTTGAATATATAGTCCATGTGCAAATAATTGAGCTCTAGACTTGCTTGTTTTACCTAACACTGTCAGGGCCGGTCATGCCATTTGCTTTCCTTATTCAGCAGCAGGCTACGCAGTTTCCAAACCTCGTGTCTGAATTTGTTTATTTCTCCCTACAAAGGGGGGCGGGTTTTCTTCAACAAATTTCATTTTTGGCAAGTATGGACTACAGGGAATGGGGACCTTTTTAAGTCTCGTATACACTGTCAGTGTGCACATTTTTGAGTTTTCAACTTGTAATCATATTAGTGTAGGATCGCCTAGAACCGGAAAAATTAATAAGCCTTCATTATGGAAAGAGCTGAATAACACTAAAAACATGGTGTCTCTGTCGATCATTTTTGAAAAATACTAAGAAGGGAGAGAGAGTGGTGGAAGAAGAGGGGGAGGGGGGGGGGGGTCTTGCAATTACTGACGCTTTTATCAGCCAAATGTGGGTCAGTTGAAGCAGACCTATTTTCGCTAAGGTTCAGGAGCCTTCACATGGGAAGGTAGAACAAACCAAAGAGGTAGGTAAGGGCTAAAGCCACGGAGGTGGGGTGGGGGAGTTATAGGAGAGGACATCCCCACCCAGTTTTCTACTTCCTATACCTAAGCACATGATATCCACGAGCTGCTGCGTTGGCCCTCACCTTACTGTTTAAAATTGTTGCCTACCCTATCAACCATCCATGATCCATCCGTCCATGCCCTTTAGTTTCTCAACCAATCCAATAATTTCATTTTCATTTTTCATCATGTTCCCCATCTCGTGTGAGGATAAGAAGCAATTGGGATTATATAGCACTAATCCCAAATTCTAAATCAATCCCAACCAAATCCCAAAAACAGCATGCACGAGGGATAGTACCCCTAAATTAGGCACAAGAAATACATGCGTCAAGTTAGATCAGGGGTAACTAACTCCATCATCATTACAACAACCTCTCCTCTTTTTTTTTTCTTTTGCTTTCTTGTAGATTTTATTTTTCTCCATAATTAAGCATGAAATGGATGGCTCTAAATTTTTCGTTTGGTGGATTTAATTTTGTGACAGCAAAATGGATAAGCACACAAGGTTACCTTAGCGCTAGCCTTTTCAATTTTCCTTTTTTCCCTAAAGGAAAAGAAGATGATGATAATTAATGTAGGTGTGGGAATGAATATGAATGGGAAGAAAAGGATGATATAAAAGCGTACGTGCCACGGCTCAACATCAAGGGTGGAGCCTAATTGAGGTATGCCAGTCGAAAAAGTGTGAAAAGGTAGGTAAATTTAACACAAGAAATGAAATTACACAAGTGGACATTTTTCTCTCAAATCATAAACCAAGTTGATGGGGGCAGTGTTAAGGATTGTGATTTGTAGGCACAAGTTGTTTTCAGAGCGGTTGCCATATAGATATAGTACTTGGTACTGATCCCATCTCAAAAAAAGGGGGAAAGCAAAATTATATGTGGTGGTGGGTAACAAATAATTCGCAATTCTAAAGTGTACATATAACAACAAAAAAAAGGATGAAATCAAATCCTCCTCGTCCACCCTACTTTGCTAACTAAACTTGCACCACAAGGTTTGAGGGGCAGAAGAAAAAAAATACTACAAAAAAGAAGTGGAAGGTGAACCAAAGCCCACATACAACTACAACCACACTCATCTCAATCCTTTCCAACACTTCCTTTCTTTTCTTTTAGCACAATATTTATCTTTCACTTGAACCAACTTCAAAGTGATCTTCTAGAAACACTACCACACATAAATATTATCACCCTCTCCCCCTTCCTCCCCTATATATGCATGCTTAAGCATCAATAGAATAAAGGCTCACAGCTACCAACCATCTCTTATAGTCATACTTGTACGAGTAACAAGCATAGCCTCCACTTGTGCACTACTTTTGGCAAGTGCCCCGCTGCAACTAACCTACTTATTGGGGGTGTGGGGGGTGGGGGGGAGGGGAGGGGATACCAACCCAAAAGAAAAAAAAACTTCTTTTTCTCATAAACAAAGGGCCCTTTAAAATAAATCAAAATCAAACTCAAAATGTTAAGACGGGGTGTTATTTTATTTTGCCAAAGTTGAAAATTTCCAAGACTGACGACCTTGGGGCATATTTTGCTTTGTGAATAATCAGCATGATTTTGTACGATACCAGTTGGTCGAGTCGGTTGAGCAATAAACAAAAGAAAGTACCTGATTCTTTTAAAAGCATGGAAAATGAAGGAAAAAAAAGATGTAGGCATAAATCTATATCCATGTAAAGGGAAGGAGATGCTCTGGGGTGGGATTGTATATCAATCCATTGTCAGTGAAGCCAAAAGGTTAAATAGTACTAGGTATGTATTTGGGTAGACCTTAACCATAAACGCTATACGGATGTTAGTTCCAACAACATGAGGGACAATAAATAAGTGCAGAAGACATTTTGGTACATGTCTTGGAGGAGAAAGTATAGAAGAGGGTTAGCTAATTTATTAATCAGAGGTTGTTCAGAGTTTAGACAAAAGTAAGGCGGAGATCACACACCTTTGTCTTGCCAGTGCCACACTTTAGCGCCTTACTTTATACCTACCTGAAGTTAACCCATAGTTAATAATGTCACTGACGCTTATATTTTAGTATATTGATTTATTGTATGTGGTACTATATGATAAATGAATTATGATGATGCCTATAATAATATCATCACAATCACAAGAGAGGCCACCAGCCACTCCCTCAAACCTGTCTCACCAACTCGCATCTAGAAGCAATTAGCTTGCTAAGGTCACTGCCTCTTTCTTTCTTTATATCTCTTTCTTACTTTCTTTCTCTCCCACCTTAGGCTGAGAGTCAAAAGCTTATAAAACCCCACATCTAGTTCTCCAAAGGCTGGCCGGCCTTGATGCTAAGCACTTGCAAAGCCTATAATTCCAATTACGACGTCAGTGAATGAGTATAATAGTAGCTAGGTGGACGGGACCGGAGAGAGGAACCTAGCCTGTTATCTGGAAATTGCACGGAGAAAAATAGTCTAAGGAAGAAAAACAAAGAGGGGACACGAGGGCTGAGCTGCAAACGGAGATATACACTGTTGTTCAATGGGAAGGTCTCCTTGCTGTGAGAAAGCTCATACCAACAAAGGAGCATGGACCAAAGAAGAAGATGATAGGCTTATAGCTTATATTCGAGCTCATGGTGAAGGCTGCTGGCGATCACTGCCTAAGGCAGCCGGTCTTCTTCGCTGTGGCAAGAGTTGTCGTCTCCGATGGATCAATTACTTGAGGCCTGACCTCAAACGCGGAAACTTCACGGAAGAAGAAGACGAACTCATTATCAAGCTTCATAGCCTTCTTGGTAACAAGTAAGTCAATAACTAACTTAAAAATAAATGCTCATCTGCTTAAACTCTTGCTCGTTTAAGTTTAAGCCATGAAACATGGATGTGAAAATGGATTTCTAACGGAATTAAGTACTACTCGCAGGTGGTCTCTGATTGCTGGACGATTACCTGGAAGAACAGATAACGAGATAAAGAATTATTGGAATACTCACATAAGAAGAAAGCTTTTGAGCCGAGGTATCGATCCCACTACTCATCGGCCGATCAACGAGCCCGCACAAGAAGTTAAGACCATTTCTTTTAGCGCCGCAACTGCTAATGAAGAAGAAGCCAAGAATATCATGAATAATTCAGGAGTGACGACTGCGTGCAAAGAAGAAAAGAGCCCAGTTCGAGAACGTTGTCCTGACCTCAACCTTGAGCTCAGAATCAGCCCACCTTACCAGCAACAACCAGAGCCACTCAAAACCGGAGGAAGAAGCAGCAGCACTTTGTGCTTTACATGCAGTTTGGGAATACAAAACAGCAAAGATTGCACTTGTCATAATATTGGAAGCAGTAGCAGCAATGCCGGCTATGACTTTCTAGGGTTAAAGGCCGGAGTCTTGGACTACAGAAGCTTGGAGATGAAGTAGTTTAATTTTGATGCGGGAAAAGGAGCAATTTAAGTCTTGTATTTAGAAAATAGATCGTAAATTGGAAGAGGGAAATGAGAAAGAGAGAGTGGTATTAGTTCAAATCTTTCCAGTTTTCTCATATTTGTATAATTAACAGTATCGATCAGCTCATAGCATTACTATATCAGCACAGATGACCATTTGCTATTCATTTAAGTATTCCATTTCGATAAATGTTTCCCATTTCTTGTCTCTGACCGCATTGCTTTTTTCGGATTGCTACTGATCTCTACTTTCTTTCTTCCTTTCTTTCTCTTGTTTATTGTCTCCTTCTCTACTCATCCTGTCTTTGAGGATAACACACACCCCCACCTCCACTCCCACTCCACGCCCCAGCAAGACACACACACACACACACAGAGTAACTATAATAGCTCCAAAACCCAAACCACATCTCCACTACAGTCCCTGTGCTCGTGTAAGTTATGGTTTTCACGGAAACCAGCTACAGATAAATACGGTCCATGGCCAGCCAAGTCTTGTCTTTCACATTTTTCTCCCGACAAAAAAAAAAGTGATAATCTCTAAAAAGAGAACCATGAAATAGCATTTTGCATGAACATCCCATCATCTTCAATTTCATTATCGAACAGAAGAATAGATCAACAGGAACATAACACAAATCAAACTTATAATCAAGTGTTTTTAACTGGCTAACCGTTCTCCTAACCGATTCTGGGGATTCATGTTATCTTTGGGTACTTGTGGATTCTGCTATAGATTAATAATTATGAAGGATTGTTTGATGAAGGGATGTTGATGCATGTGACATAAAGAATTTGAAGACCTGAGTTAGACCAATTTCTGTTCATTACTTTTTCTTTTCTAATTTTAGATTCTTTGTTGAGTGAGTTTGTCTTTTTTATCTTTAGAAAAAGATCTCATGTGGCGACAATGGATAAGCTGTGAGAGGAGGAGAAGAAAAGAGAGAGGAAGAGGTGGGTAACCTTTCTTCTCCCCATTACTACTACTATAATCAATAACAAAAACAAATGAATTTTGCCTTCTTTTTTTTTTTCTTTACACTATAAAATGCGTGAAGAAACTAACAACTGTCCCTCTTCCAAGTACCATCCCTTTACCAACCTAACAAACACTTATTATCTTCGTCATGAGCTAACCAACCAATTGTGATTCTTTAATTTGATACCTAAACCATCATTAATTATTTTATCATCAATTCAACTTCTTCCATTGTTTGCCTTTCTCACATGTTTCCTTTTCCTATCTCCTCCCTCTTGTTTTCTTATTAAAGAATCTTACTCTAGTTTTCTTGAACTATGATTAAGATACTCAATATATAAACTATTACTTGAAAGATTATATATTATATTTTCAAACATGGATTCAAAGAGTAGGGACGGCATTTGTCCTCTAAAAATTTTAAATTATTTATTTTTTAAAAAAAATTGAAATTGTTATAAAAAAAAGTATTTGTATATTCTTAATATTGACAATATTGTTCTTCATTTCCCCCCCCCCTTCTTATGACTTTGCCTCTCAAATCTAAGGGTTTGATTTTGAGCCTATTCATACTCCTTTAACTACATGTATTTCCCCCAAAGCAGAAGGGATTTGTTTGCTTTTCAAACACGGCCCTTAGTATAGGAAAACTTTCTTCTGCTTGTAAAAAAAAAAAAATGGTAAAATAAGTAGTATTCCCGTAGATTATCAATGGGGTCTCCCTTCCAATAGTTGAGAATTGAATGAGGTAAAAGTTCAGAATCAACTACGATCATGAAATTTGTGCGAAGTGCCCAAATTTCGTTTTGTCTGTGTGGTCGTGGTACTTGAATAGGACACAAAATTACAAGTTTTTATAGCTTGCTAATGTCTAGTGCCACCAACATTTTAATCGACAGCTTTTTGACATTCCTTCACAATCTTGTTTCTTGGGGTGGGACCAAACACTCTGGTTAGTTCTCTGTGCTAACCCATGTGTGAATTTTGGTACTATGCTAATCATTTTAGGGATCTCTCATCATTTCATCCGTTTTAAAATAATTATCGAGTAAAATTTTTGCATAAAGATTAAAATATTATAACCTTTAATTAATAAGTAAAAGAACTATATAATCCTATTTTAAAAACTAAAAAATTAAATTACTAGTTGAGTGAAATATTATAATCAAGATATAAATGTATAAAACGTAATAAATATATTTTTAAAATTCTAAAATAGTAATAAATTTTTAAGAAAATAATACTTATTTCAAAATCTAAATAGTAAATTATTTCCCTCTTGGGATTTAATCTTACTCGTTATATCTGATCTTATTAAATAAAGAACAAATCAAATATCTAACGAGTAGGTTACCGTTTCAATGTGATTTTATTTAGATCCCATAAGGTATGGTTGCATATATGTACAAGATAATGATATTGGTGGAGGGTACGTAATCAGTGGTTGGGTTGCGGCTTGTATTGCTCTTATTTTCCAATGTCAATTTCTTAGAAAATGGGCAGATAAGACTCTAGCCTTTGAAATGCAATCTATGGCTAATACAAAGGAACCCCAAAAAGAGAAAAACAAAAAAAAAAAAAATAGTTAAATGGCCCTTCGCTTGTGGAAAAGAAGTCACTTTTTAACCTTTCCTTCTATCCTTTGCTTTTTCAAATGTGTTAGGTAGAGACATTAGAAGCTTCCATAAGATATTTTTTTCTCTCCCTTTTCTCCTCTCGCTTTCATTGTCATAAAAAATTGTTTATCATAGACTTTTTTATTTTTTAATTATTATTCTTATATCGCATATATTACTTCTCACATTAAAAAAATAGTAACACTTAATTAAAAATATATTTATTGAATTATATATTTTGTTATATATATATATATATATATTATGAGTGTGACTCTTATCTTTTTGTCTATCGATGAATAGGATAATAATTGTTCTCTACCTCAATACTTTTGAGTCCAACTCCTCTCTACCAACACCACATGCAGACCCGGCCTGTGGGCCCCAAGGCCCAATTGATCGATCCAATCCTGCGCGTGATGATTGATGACTCCCCACAACATTCGGCAATAAAATATGCCAAACTATTGCAATGTAACATCATCTCTTTTATGTATTTAGTTACTTAGCAGGGAAAAAAAAAACTCATTTATATTTATTTTATTTTGATAATAAGTTACTGTTTATAATAAACCATCAACGAATACATATATAAAAAAATGTTACTACAGATAGTAGCAACTGGGGACATGGTTGACTTTATCTAATTTTACCATTTATCATAAATGTCTTTGCCACCAGCACGCTCATAATAGTTGTGGACTTTTTGTTTCACATTGTCTTTCATGCTTGCTCTCTGTACTATCTCATTTTTTTTTTTATAAAATAATGACATGCGACTGATTTTTATTTCTTAATTTTTTTAATTACGAGTTAAATATTTTTACAATTATTCTTTGTATCGAAACCGTCCTTAATTTGATAAAATTAAGTTTAGTTTGCTTATAATAATAATAATAATAATGAGGTTAGCAATCATATCTGGGATAATTGAGATGTTAATAAAGGTCTCTTGGAGGAACGGGTAAAGAAAAGCTAAAGATGATTAGTAGTGTCGTTCATTGGTTGGTTCTGCAACCAGAATAGGGTAAGAAAGCCTTGTTTCGTAAATTTGTTAAAAGGGCTTATAGATAAGCTTAAAAGCTCTGGATAGAAGAGATTGTTAACGGATTAAGATCGATCACACATTACATCAAACACTTCGGCAGCAGAAAAATATCGGAGATGGAGGGCTTTCCTTTTCCATCTTTTCGGGGGCGGTAGTTGGCAGCCGCTCGCCCTACATAGGCTCATGCGCTCCGTCGCGGAGGTGGACCCTAAAGTCCTTAGCTCATCAATTTTCACGGGATTCATTCATTGCTTCGCTTCTTCAACTCATTCCAAAGTCTTATCTCTTGATTTCTCTGGATTAAATCATCAATCTTATGACCAGATTTTCGTGATTTTTAGGATTACTTTTTGTTCTTACGAAAAACCCACTTAACTAAGTAGGAAAAGGCTATACAAAATATGCAATTTAAGTTCTTACATTTGAAGTTTATTTTAATTTAAATGATAATAAAAGGATCATTAAAATTGATTAATAAGATGTTTTCCTCAATAATTATACGACACTTTGTCTTAATATTTTAGCATGCACTTAAGGTTCTCCTTTTTCTTTTGGAGGAGAAATGAATGTGACATTGAAAGTTGATATGTCTACTCTTTCTTCTTTGGAGCATTGTTTCGTTTTCCATTCTAGAATATTATAGGTAAATAATGTGCTTTAGTTGCGACTTTCCGTTGCAATAATGATCTCGATTCTGGAAGGTTGCTTCCATCTGATTCTCCAACTAAACACTTTCCGTCAATCCCACTGTTGATGATGAATTCACTACGAAACAGGCAGTGCAAATCTAACAGGCTAAGTCAACATTATCCCATCATAGTATGTAGAAATTAACGTGATTCTCACGTTCGACAACCGCCTGCCTTTGGACTAATGATGTTCCTCATATGACCAGAAAACATAGGAAGCACAGAAGGGTCTCTACAATATATGCATTTTCTTTCTGTATCTCAAACTATTTCCCTCGCCAGAATTAGGTCATATATATTCAAGACAAAAAATTTTAAAGATTATTTAGTTTATTTTTTCAAAAAAAATATTTTGTTCGTAATTTAATAGCATTCAAGATTATAATTTATAATTTTTAATGATATTTTTGTCTTATTTTGAAGGCATGTATATATATCATTGCATTTGGATTGAAGCATAATGATTTGTGTTCCATTTCCCTTTTCTTTTCCTTATTATAAAATAAGTTCCCTCCAAGCCATAAAATCATATATGTGGAGAATTATTTAAGCAGATATCACTTTCTCTACCTTCCCCCTTCTAGAAACAGAGTGATTAGGTTGGTGAGCAGTAGGATACATTATTCTCCGCCAAACTGCATTGCGTTTTTTCACTAAAAGACATCACACTCACGTACGAATATGCCATTAACTGCCCTTGTTTTATTGTGCAGCGTTGGTTGAAATATACATGTCGCCTAGCTTTTGAATTGGCATTTTTAAGGTAATTCTTTCTTGTCCATACAAAAATACAAGCTGACAATGTTGAAAGTGTTATAAAATTAGGGTAGTGTTAGAATAAAATCTACACACTACACACTAAGAAAATTCTAACTATTCTTTGCACAAGAATTTCTCTTCAAACTTCTCTCTTTCTTTCTCTCACAATTCTTTCTCTAATCTTTCTTTCACTAATTTTTCTTTCACAAAATGATGGTGTATTACAAGCTTAGAGAATAGCTCTATTTATAGAGCTCTAATTAGTGAAATACATCATGGCATACATCATCTTCAACTAATCTCAATTAATGGTGTCTCCACTAAATGGTGGACATCCATAAAAATCTTCTAATAATTCACATAAATCCATAATTAGTGGAGCCTCCACTAATTAATGGAAATTCCAATAATTCATAACAGAAAGCATATATATGTGTGTTTTCTTCTGATCTTTCCATGCCCTTTAGTCAACAAGAAAGTAGGAAAACTTGCTCTTGAGTTACCGGAAAACTCCAAATTCAAAAAATCTTTTGTCAAATAGACAAAATACGGAAATATTGAAAGTTGGATTCAATATTTTATTGACATCTTTATATCTCTTAAATTTTATGTCACGTTATTTATTATAATTAAAAATAATACTAAATAATATTATAATCATTTTCCTTTGTTTTATGGTTGTTGTAAAGTGCGCTTCGTTTATATTTATGCTATCAGGGCAGGGACATCAAATTCATATTATGTAAGTGGATATTGCTTTTGCTAATTGTAGGGTGATATAAAATCGATTTATTTTTGTTGTCAAATTTATAATTATCACAATTATCATAGTTAGCAATTCAATCCCATACCAAAGCATTAACATCAATATTGTTATTATTATATTTTAAGCATAAATTCTAGTGTTCTTATATAGGATACGGTATGATATTTTAATTTTCAAAATTAAAATATACGGTATGTTATATACATACCTTACATGCCGAGAAGGAAGATGCAGGTTCTAACAAGCCTGACAACTTTTCAAAATAATTGATCCATGGTGATTTCTTTCCAATGGGTGCCAGCAAATACAACTATTAGCTCTAATAACTTAAAGAATTATGAAGTGCAAGCAAGTTGAAACTGGCAATACAGAAAAAGTTGTAAGCCAGTGTCTGCTACTATCTCAATTAGGTACGTAGACCAAAATTATCTCAAGCCTATTTACATTTTGCACTTTGCAGACACCATAGAGTTCCAACCAACCACACAAAACCAGTTCTTGGAGCCTATAGGCACGCACTAAAAGACCTGCTTGGTTTTGCAGCCCAGAAAGCAACTTCGGCGTTCCCTGTGATTCTCTCAAATTAATTCACTTTGTCTGCATGTTCTAAATTCAGACCTTCGGTCAAAGAAGGGAGAAGAAAAGGTCCCGCAACTTTATCAGTAAAGATAAAATGGAATCTTCACCAGTGGAGGGAGCATTTTGCAGCAGTAGCATGGCTTTCTATGTTGCAAGAAACCAGCCTCAGCCAATTCAAAATACTCTTAGTAGCCCACTCCACTTACTTAAATCAACAATAAGCACTACTACTTTAGGCCAAATATCCTTCAACTTTGTTTTATTTTAGTCCCAGAAATCCTGTTTTAGCAACCTTAGACTAAGGAAAAGCAACTTTTAACATATGGAAAGAGTAGGTGCAACTTGGACGAAAGTTTTACCAGTCTGAACAGAGAAGGACAACTGCATCCTTTTTAAAAGTTTGACCATTTTAAAGTTTCTCAAATTTTAAGATTTCTCAAGTGTGCATGCATGAATATTGAAGGGCAAAGGTCACCTGATTTGGGTCCACATTCTGCACCTTGTCAGCCAAAACCCATGTATCCATCTTCTTCAACTATACTAATTGCAGCTGAGTTCGATGCACTCGTGACGAGTCTTGAGAGTACCATTATAGTTAGGTGTATCGATCTTCAAGGGTTCCCAACCGCAAGTCTTTCAAGCGAATGTTTGTATGAATTGGAAGGGGAATACCTACCCAAGTAAAGATCCTTTCAAACATGAAAACCTAAAGAACTTAAATAGCATGCCACTTCACTATCCATAAAGATTTTTCATGATAGTAAATGAAAATGTATTTCTTATGTCTGAATTTCATATATTTGAAATATTGAAAAATAAAAAATTATTTTATTAAAATAAATATATTTTTTTACTGAAGCTTTTACTGGTAAGATCGATGGAAATTCCATCAATAACCTCACTAAGGTGTCAAATATAATTAATTCTAATTTTTTTTATTGGGTGGAGCATTTGAAATGATTCCAAAAAACTTAGATTTGGCTACATAAAAGACTTCCATAGAAAGCATAGGAAAATGATTGTTTTTGTTTTAACGATTAATTACATTTTGCCTCTGCAATTTTTGCTTAAATTACAAGTAAGTCCCCATAATTTAAACAAATTATAAATACATCACTATAGTCTATTTTCAAAACTAATTCATTATATATATATATATATATATATACTTACAAATTAGATTTTTAATTTATTATATATTTTTCTATCTTTTAAGAATTATATTTTCTAAATAATGTTTAGAGATTAGATTTTTTATATCATAGAGTTGTATATATGATTCATCATCATCATCATTATTATTCATAAAAAACTTAGAATAAAGGGTGCATTTGTCGTTTGAAAATAAAATCTTCTTCTTTAATCATTTGTAAATTATACATAATAGAGTATTTTTTAGTATTCATAATTTATCCAACCTATAGGGGCGTAATTAATTTAATCAAATCTAAGTTGCAAAATGTAATTAGCCCTTATCTCGATGGGCAGGATGCGAAGGTAGGGTAGGGGAATGGCCGTGAATGCGCATACTGCGTATGATAGCACAAGTCCAGCTGGTAAGACCGTGAGGGCAGTTAACGAGTTTGGTGGGATCATGATGAAATAGGAGGGGACCCACGGGGAAGATAAGCCTTAAACGGCCCGACCCCGCTCCACCGTGGTCCGTGGGTGTGGCTTTTACATTCATTGTCTCCTCCGGTTGACGACTTCTAGAGTGATACAAGTGATAATCCAAGTGGGCAACCACGGAACCACATAAGTGGGTAGAGGTCCATTCATTCGGCCCATTCTATGATTCCAAGGCCCAGACAGTAGGCAGGCAACGACATGATCACTTTTGGTCAACCACCTGTCCTTTTCCTTTGCCCTCCTAACTTCCCAGCATTATCCACCCGATTCACTCATCACTCCATATTTATTGTAGTTAATTTGATGATTTAATCGATTTCTACATCACAACTTGAGAAATTCAAAAGTCAGAGCTTCCCCTGCCAATCTCTTTGGCCCATCTCCTACACGCCAATGTCTTTCTAACTTAAAATATAGTAAATTTTTAGAGATAATTTAATTATAAATAAATTAGTATTTCTTTATGCACATTAATTAGGGGAGTTAAAGTTTGAATTTATGAATAATTGAAACTTATATTCTATAAATAGAAATGCAAAAAAAAAAAGTTTATTTTAGAAAAGATAATATTTATTTTTTTTATATTTCAAAATGAAAACTATAGACATTCTCTTTTGTCTATGTATTTTGAATGTCTATCCTTTTATTTTATAGGAGTGTGTTATAACTCTTTTGTCCCAAATAAATGAACGTCTATATTTCTATTTTTATTTATTATGAAATTTTCACTCATTAGTTTAAAGTTACATCGATGGGTCAAATTATTAAAAGGACCCTTTTATTAGGCGATAGTAGGGCAATATATTATTTAATTTAAAATTTTTTTTAAATAATCGAATCAAATCGAATTGCATAATTCACTCTAGTTTTTAACTATTTCAATTTGGTTTAATTTAATTTTAATTTTTCTTATAATTTTGGTTTAGTTTTTAATTTTATTTAATTAAAATCAAATCGAATTAAAAAACTAAATTAAATGAAATATATTATTTATTTTTACAATAATTTGTTGAAAACTATAATTAAAATTTAAAATCCCTAAAAAAATTTTATTTTGTGAATTTTATTATAACCTCTATAGTATACTACCATATCTACCTTTATATTCGTTTATACTAACTTTACCTCTATACTCTAAAAGACTTTGCTTTAAATTTTAATTTGTATTAGATTTTATATTATATTTGAACGGTAATTTGTATTAGACTTTATATTAATTTGAATGATTTTAAATTTATATTGGATTAATGGGCCAATTAACTAAATAAATTATTCAAACAAATCAAAATCTATCAAATTTTGATTTAAAACTAAACCTAATTATATTGGTTTGATTATAACCGATTTTTTTAAAAAAAATCAATTCAGTTCTATTTTAATAAAAATTTTTAAAAATTGAATCAAAATTGAATTTTAAAACTAAATACCAAACTAAAATCGATTGCACACCCTACGCGATACATCCTGATAAATATATTCTCTTTGTCATAAAATCTAGAAAAAAAAAAGAAGAATTTATTTCAATAACACCTTGATTATTAAGAATAATATCGTAATTTGCATATAATAGAATATTTTTTTATAATTTTTATGTCAGATCAAATATGAATTATTCAAAAAAATTAATTTATTTGGTCCATAAAGTTTGATATTTATAATATTTTTCTTCTAAATTTTGTTCTATTATTATGATTCATAAAATAAAAAATTAAGGACCATAATAGTATAAAAAGTCATTAGGGACTATAATAATAAAAAATAAAATATTAAAGACAAAAATATTATAAATACTAAACTTTATAGATTGAATAGACGTATTTTTTTTATTCAAATATGAAATTTTTTCATAACGTGAAAAATATTTTAAATTATCTTTAGTTAATCATTTTAAGCATGACGTAAGTGAACGTGCCCGTGTCTACTTGCAATCTCTATCATCAATGTCTAATTATTCATGCCTCGAAAAGGAGAAGATACAAAATTGAATATAATTGTCAAGATGGATGACAAGTTTAATTATGTGATAATTCCGCAAGTCAGCGTCTTGATTTATTTATTTATTTATTTTGGAAGGTAAGGAACAGTATAGAGAAAATTGTGATATCATCTCAGAAGAGTAAGGAAGATGTCCCTGTTTTATTTATAGGCAAAATAGAATTTTAAATTTGATTAATTATTATAAATATAAATAATATGTTTTTTGTTATGAATTATTGGAATCTTTATTAATTAGTGGAGGCTCCACTAATTATAGATTTATGTGAATTATTATAGAAGATTTTTATGGATGTCCACCATTTAGTGGAGACACCACTAATTAAGATTAGTGAAAGATGATGTATGCTATGATATATTCCACTAATTAGAGCTCTATAAATAGAGCTATTCTCTAAGCTTGTAATACACCATTATTTTGTGAAAGAAAGATTAGAGAAAATTATGAGAGAAGAGAAAGAGAGAAATTCTTGTGTAAAATAGTTAGAGTTTTATTAGTGTGTAGTGTGAAGATTTTATTCTAACACTACCCTAATTTTATAACACGTTATCAGCACGAGTCTCTACCGGTACAAAAGTCAGAAGACTAAACACGAGTTTCTACTATTAACAAAACCAGAAGACAGGTACGCATTTATTGATTTCTATGGCTAATCTCGCTAAACTCGAATTTGTAGCCCTTGATATTTCTGGAAAAAATTATATGTCATGGGTTCTCGATGCAGAAATGCATCTAAATGCTGAAGGCCTTAGTGCAACTATTCAAGCAAATAATAGTGCATTTGCACAACACAAAGCTAAAGCTTTGATTTTTATTCGTCGTCATCTCGATGAAAATTTGAAAATGGAATATCTTACCGAAAAAGATCCATATGTCCTGTGGATAAATTTCAAAGAAAGATTTGACCACCTGAAGATGGTCGTAATATCCACTGTACGGTATGAATGGTTGCACCTGAGGTTGCAAGATTTTAAAACCCTGAATGAATATAGTTCCGCAATGTATAACATTACATCTCAATTAAAATTATGCGGAGAAAAAGTGACTGATGAAGATATGTTGGAAAAGGCATTCTCCACATTTCATGTCTCGAATATTGTCCTACAGCAACAATATCGAGAAAATGGATATACCAAATTTACAGATTTAATTACTACCCTCCTCATTGTAGAGAAGAATAGTGAGTTATTATTGAGAAATCATGAAGCCAGACCAACTGGCTCAACAGCACTCCCAGAAGTGAATGCTGTTGGCTCTAGCAGAAGCCATCGTTATAATCGTGGTCGTAGCCATGGCTGTGGCCGTGGTCGTGGTTATGGCCGTAGACACGCTCGATATTTTCCTTATCACAATTATAATCAAACTGTGAGAAATAATGGCCACCTGAAGTGGAACAGAAAAGATCATAAGGGAAAAGAAAAAGAAATTGAAGAAAAGCATGAGGATATATGTTATAGATATGGCATGAAAGGTCATTGGTCACGAAACTGCCGTACGGCTAAGCATTTAGTTGAATTATATCAAACTTCATTTTAAAATAAAAATGTGGAAGCAAATTTTTTTCAACATCCAATAAATGATGCTGATGATGATGATATTGATCCTGAATATCTTAATATCAATATTACCCATATAGATGTATCGGATTTTTTTGAACACCCAGACGGTAGGATAGACCATTTAATTGGTGATGGCAGTGTCCAGAAGAACTAAAGCCTCACCCTGATATTTTTGTATTTTCATTTTCATTCTATTTTAATAATATTTACGTTTGCATATATATATTTGTGTTCAGATGGCTGTTGTTAATGATGATGTATGCATTATTGATAGTGGAACTACACACACGATACTAAAAAATGAGAAATATTTTTCTAATCTCAAAATGGGAGAAATAAATATTTATACGATAAACGGTTGTGCAAATGTGATTGAGGGCTCCGGAAGAACTAGTATATTGTTGCCTAAAGGAACAACAATTATTATTGATAAGGCACTATTTTCCTCAAAATCCAGAAGAAATTTATTGAGTTTTAAAGATATCCGCAGAAATGGGTATCATGTTAAAACAAATGAGGAAAATGGGATTGAGCATCTTTTTATTACTCAAATGCATTTGAGTAAGAAATCTGTATTAGAAACCTGCCATCTTTTTCTACTGGCCTATATTTTGTAAAAATACGTACAATTGAAATTCATCATCTAGTAAATCAGAAGTTTACTGATCCTATTACTTTTAGCATTTGGCATGACCGGTTGGGTCATCCGAGATCTACCATGATGAGAAGAATCATTAAGAATACACATGGTCATCCTTTAAAAAATAAAAGGATATTAACATCAGAAAAATTCGCATGTACTGCATGTTCCCTAGGAAAATTAATTGTTAAACCATCACCAATAAAAGTAGGAGCTGAAAGTCCTACATTTCTCGAACGAATTCACGGAGATATTTGTGGACCTATTGATCTACCATGTGGACCGTTCAAATATTTTATGGTCTTAATTGATGCATCATCCCGATGGTCACATGTATGTTTATTATCTACTCGCAACCTGACGTTTGCGAGATTACTTGCTCAAATAATTAAATTACGAACACAATTTTCTGACCATCACATTAAAAATATCCGTTTGGATAATGCTGGTAAATTTTCATCACATGCTTTTGATGCATATTGCATGTCAATTGGGATTAATGTTGAACATCCTGTAACTCATGTTCACACACAAAATGGTCTTGCTGAATCTTTGATTAAACGATTACAATTAATTGCTAGACCATTATTAATGAAAACAAATCTCCCAACATCTGCTTAGGGACATGCTATTTTACATGCTACAATACTTGTACGCATAAGACCAGTTAGTTATCATAAATTCTCTCATTTGCAATTGGCTTTTGGGTCTGAACCAAATATTGCTCATTTAAGAATTTTTGGGTGTGCTGTATATATTCCAATTGCACCAAACCAACGTACAAAGATGGGTCCTCAAAGAAGAAATGGGATATACGTTGGATATGATTCTCCCTCTATTATCAGGTATATTGAACCCCTGACAGGAGATGTATTCACAACAAGATTTGCTGATTGTCATTTTGATGAATCATTATTCCCTAGATTAGGGGGAGAACCAAAACAGCATAAAAAGGATCTTGCTTGGACAACATCATTAAATTATCTTGATCCGCGCACAAGCGCATGTGAACTTGAAGTTCAAAAGATAATTTATTTGCAAAGCATTGCAAATCAAATGCCAGATGCTTTTGTTGACTCCAGAAGAGTGACAAAATCGCATATTCCAGCTATAAATGCTCCTATTCGAATTGAAGTTCCAACCGAACAAAATATTATATCTATAGCTGCTAAGTCAAAAACACGCCAGAAGCGTGGCCGACCTCTTAGTTCTAAAGATAAAAATCCTCGAAAGAAAAGAGGATAAAATGATCCAGAAGATCATATTGAAGAAAAGAATGATAAAGACCAAGCGAGAACTGATGACAAAGAACCAGAAGTTAATAAAAGTAACACTGAAATTTCTATCAATTATACCACTTCCGATAGAAGTTAGAATCGGATAGAAACTGTTATTGATAATATATTTGCATAAAATATATCTCTTGATGTTACACAGGATAATGATGATCCTGAACCAATATCAGTTGATGAATGTCACGCATAGAAAAGATTAGTCGCAATGGAAAGATGCGATTCAATCGGAGTTAAATGCACTGACAAAACGTGAAGTCTTCGGACCTGCAGTCCGAACACCAGAAGGTGTAAAACCTGTTGGCTACAAATGGAATTTGTGCGAAAGTGCAATGAAAAGAGTGAAATCGTTCGATATAAAGCGCGATTAGTAGCCCAAGGTTTTTCACAAAGACCAGGTATTGATTATGATGAAACTTATTCTCCTGTTGTTGATGCTATTACACTCCGATATCTTATCAGTTTGGCAGTACATGAAAAGATAGATATGCGCCTATTAGATGTTGTCACTGCTTACTTGTATGGAAATTTAGAAAATGATGTTTACATGAAAATACCCGAAGGATTTCATTTGCCTGAAGCATATAAACATTATCCTCGTGAAAATTACTCCATCAAGTTGTAGAAATCATTATATGGCCTGAAGCAATCTGGGCGCACGTGGTTCACACGTCTTAGTGAATATTTATTGAAAGTGGACTTTAAAAATGACTAGGTATGTCTATGTGTTTTTATTAAAAAATCTGGTTCTAAATTTGTGATATTAGCTATATATGTTGATGATATTAATCTTATTGGAACTCTTGAAGAGCTCCAAGAAACAATTGATTATTTAAAAAGAGAATTCGAAATCAAGGATTTTGGTAAAACCAAATTTTGCATTGATTTACAAATTGAACACCTGGAGAGTGGAACATTTATTCATCAATCAACATATACATCAAAAGTGCTAAAAAGATTTTACATGGACAAAGCACATCCATTGAGTATTCCAATGATCGTCCGATCATTAAATGTGGATAAAGATCCTTTCCGACCTCAAGAAAATGATGAAGAACTCCTTGGTTCTGAAGTACCATATCTCAGTGCAATTGGTGCATTGATATATCTTGCTAATAATATACGACCTGATATTGCTTTTGCTGTCAATTTATTAGCAAGATTTAGTTCTTCATCAACACGACGACATTAGAATGGAATTAAACAAGTCATTCGATATCTTCAATGTACAATTGATCTCGGATTATTTTATTCAAATAAAGCCAGTCCAACATTGATAGGTTATGCAGATGCTGGCTATTTATCTGATCCACATAAAGCACATTCTCAAACGGGTTATCTATTTACATGTGGAAATACTGCTACATCATGGCGTTCTACGAAACAATCTATAGCAGCTACTTCTTCAAATCATGCTGAAATTATAGCTATTCATGAAGCAAGTCGAGAATGTGTATGGCTAAGATCCATGATTCATTATATCCGAGAAAGTTGTGGGTTATCATCAATCAAAGATATTCCAACTCCTCTTTATGAAAACAATGCAGCTTGCATAGCTCAATTACGAGGAGGATATATTAAAGGAGATCGGACAAAACATATTTCACCAAAATTCTTCTTTACTCATGAACTCCAGAAGAAAGGTGAAATTGATGTGCTACAAATTCGGTCATGTGATAACCTCGCAAATATTTTCACGAAGACTTTACCGACTGTAACATTTGAGAAGTTGAGATATAAAATCGGTATGCGTCGGTTTAAAGATTTAAAGGAATCATCTCATCAGGAGGAGTAATAAACAGACATATAAAATAGTTTACTCTTTTTCCTTCACTAGATTTTTTTTCCACTGGGTTTTTATCTAGTAAGGTTTTAACGAAGCATATTCTTTATGTAATGGATGGACATCCAATGGGGAGTGTTATGAATTATTGGAATCTTTATTAATTAGTGGAGACTCCACTAATTATGGATTTATGTGAATTATTATAGAAGATTTTTATGGATGTCCACCATTTAGTGGAGACACCACTAATTGAGATTAGTGGAAGATGATGTATGCCATGATGTATTCCACTAATTAGAGCTCTATAAATAGAGTTATTCTCTAAACTTGTAATACACCATTATTTTGTGAAAGAAAGATTAGAGAAAATTGTGAGAGAAGAGAAAGAGAGAAATTCTTGTGCAAAATAGTTAGAGTTTTATTAGTGTGTAGTGTAAAGATTTTATTCTAACACTACCCTAATTTTATAACATTTTTCAATATTTTTCTTACATTTTTAAGCTATATAATTATGAATTAAACCCTGTATCTTATGATTACTTAAATTAAACATATGTAACTTTTTAGAAATATTTTGAAGATTTTAATAAATATCTTTCTCAATTATATTTGACAAACTTGTTTTTCTTGCAATACCTACTCAATTATACTTATATATGTGAATAACTAGGAATCTATATGAAAGAAAAATATAGTAAAATTAGGAAAATTAGACATCCAATTATTTTTGAAATATTGTTAAGTGTATAATGAATTATTATTTTAATAGATAGAATATTTTTATCTTTTTAGTTGCTTATCCTAAAATTACTACATAAATTTGGGATTTATACAACACTTCTATTTCTCTTCTCCAATAAAATATAAAAGGGATAATTACATTTTCCTCCCTCAATTTAGTCCAAATTATGAAAATAGTCTTCGGTTATTCAAAACTACTAATATGTCCTTGATGCTAACTTTTTTTAACAAGAAGTAACGTGAGATGGCAATGATGATGCCCTTCTTGTACACATTTAAATAAAAAAAAATGAAAAAGAAGAAAGGACCACTCCCCATCAATTATCTCCCAGCTTCATTAGTATTATTTTGGCATGACTTCTTTGGCTCTCATCCTCCCAATCTATTTCCTTCCTCGTAGTTTGGTGGTACTCTTCTTTGTCTCTCCTTCTCCCTTGGCGACAACCCTCTCACGGGCTTCCGTCAAATATCTATTCCTTCTTCTGTATTTCTTTCTTTTTCTTCTATCCAATTAGCCTCTCTACCATCCTAATCTTTCCTCGCAATCCACCTCTACCTGAACCAGTAGTGGACATACACCTGAAATTCTAACTAATTATAATATATTAAATTATAAATTATAATATATATATATATATATTATATTATTAGACTTCTTATTAAATTCATTAGTTATTATTTATTTTATATTTACTAAATTTTGATCACCTAACACTAGGGGAAGTAAATGTATTTATTTTTATCCTATTTGATTAGAATGTAAATGAAGTAAATATGATTTACCTCTCCTTATTTGGTTGTAAAGAAAATAAGGACACAAAAATTATTAAATTACTGTTATACTCATTTTTTATGATTTCAGATATTTATTTAAAGATACAACTGTAATAAGAGAAGAGTCATAAGACAAGAATGTCTTGTAATAACAATTTACATCTCAATTCGCTCGATTTGGAAGGGAACAAAAATCTGACGTGAAAGAGATCCAATTTCTTTCCACATATACTTCCAACCTTCTAATCACTCTAATCAAATGAGGTAAATCGTATATTTACCTTCTATTTTACTTTCCTTCCCATTTTCCTTCCCACTTTCACTCAAACCAAACTTAACCTAAATGTTTGATTTTACACTCGTTTGGCTATCTTCAAAACGAGTTTCCATCATTTTCATTATATGTGCCAACTGTTTTCAAATTATAGTAGGTGAAGATATTAACAGGTTTGATAAGAGAGTAGAAATTTTGAATTTTGAATCGAGTTATATAGGTTATGTGAACTATGAAGAAATTAGATAAATTTTGTTTATAGAAAGTGAAAGGAAAATGACGATGAGAAGAGGTCGAAGAAAAGTAAGAGTGGGAGGTGAATGAGAAGAGGTTTCGGTTGCCATCCATTTCACCCATCTCCATCATATACATATAAATACACACACATATACATACCAAAATTTTTAAATCGATTTTAGGACGAGACCTAAATGAAGCTGAAAATGTACATTCAAAACAACATATTCCATAGAAATATTGCTATTTCAGTAGGATCTGTGCCCTCATCCAATGAGAAATTCTTGCGTGCATCTGGTACATATGTAACGGATATTTTAGACACTTATATTACGTATATTGAGAGTTATACAATAAATATTATGAATAATTTTTATCTCCACAGGAGCATAGCACTCACCCAATTAGCTGCTTCCGAGTGGCGCATTATTCTTGTCCAATTTTCCTACATTTTTCGGAAAACTAAAACGTCAAACATTGAACAAATGGGCCTTGTAATTTAGAAGGATGACAGTGGATTTCAAATGCTAGGCCTATTGGGGAATCTAAAATTTTGAAAAGTACTAGCTCTACTCTGTGTCCACCTGGAGGCCCAAAGTGTTTCCGGTTTATTCGTGGTCTATATACAAATTGGGGTGGGGTCAACCTAGAGCATTCTGAGAATGTAGACGAACGATGATTGGTATCCTTGGCCCAAGTATTATTCTAGTTGTAGACATAGGGTCCAAATGTTTAATGCCAAGGAAGGAGTGTTCATTCAGCTTTTCAATTTGGTTTTAAATTTTAGTTTTCAGTTTGATTTTATAAAATTTAGACAAAATCAAATGAAACTAAATTTTTATAAAATCGAACTAAAATAATTAAATCGAATCGAAATATTAAAAATTCTTAATATATAAATTAATTAATTAATTACTAATATTTAATATTAATTATATATTTTTAATTAAAAATATAATTTCAATTTTTTAGTTTTTCTGATTTTTTTATTTAAAAAAATTAAAAATCAAACTAAAATTTTATATAAACTTCAAATTCAAATTAAATTGAATCGAAATTCGATATAGATATACTAGTGTACAACCTTACGCTTAAGCGGTCCAAATTAGAAAGCCCACAAGGGTCAAAAGGCTCTTGAATTATCAAAAATTTCATAACCAATGAAAAGCAGTCAATCATACGTTAGACTCAACATTTTTCTCGTCTCCTTTTTGGTAGTCCAATTCCGAAGTAAATCATATGCTGAGAAAAAAAATGACGTCATCCTTTTAATTCAATGAAATTCTCATTCTTAATAAAATATATTAAACATTGTCATTGAGGGCAAGCATCCATCATCCATACATCATGGTCTGATTCAAATCTAAGAAGAAGATTTCCTAAGTGCGGATCACGTAGGGTAAGAAATAATAATCCATTTCTATTATCATAATTTCTTAATCTGTGTATCATTTGTTAAATTAATATTTTTTTAGGTATGTTGGATATGATTCTCCCTCTATTATCAGGTATGTTGAATCCCTGATTGGAGATGTATTCATAACAAGATTTGCTGATTGTCATTTTGATGCATCATTATTCCTTAAATTAGGGGGAGAACAAAAATAGTATAAAAATGATCTTACTTGGATAATATCATTAAATTATCTTGATTTACGCACAAGTGTATGTGAACATGAAATTTAAAAGATAATTCATTTGCAAAGCATTGCAAATCAAATGCCAGACGCTTTTGTTGACTCCAGAACAGTTACAAAATCGTATATTCCAGTTATAAATGCTCATATTCGAATTGAAGTTCCAATAGAACAAAATATTATACCTATAGCTACTGAGTCAAAAGTACGCCAGAAGCATGACCGACCTCTTGGTTCCAAAGATAAAAATTCTCGAAAGAAAAGATGATTAATTGATCCAGAAGATCATATTGAAGAAGAGAATGATAAAGACCAAGAGAAAACTGATGACAAATAACCAAAAGTTGATGAAAGTAATATTAAAATTTCTATCAATTATACTACTTCCGGTAGAAGTTGGAATCGAATAGAAACTGTTATTGATAATGTATTTGCATACAACATATCTCTTGATGTTACACAGGATAGTGATGATCCTGAACCAATATTAGTTGATAAATGTCGGCATAAAAAAGATTGTCTACAATGGAAAGATCAAATTCAATCGGAGTTAAATACACTAACAAAATGTGAAGTTTTCGGACCTATAGTCCGAACACCAGAATGTGTAAAACCTATTGGCTACAAATGGATATTTGTGCGAAAGCGCAATGAAAAGAGTGAAATCGTACGATATAAAGCGCGATTAGTAGCCCAAGGTTTTTCACAAAGACCAAGTATTGATTATGATGAAACTTATTCTCCTGTTGTTGATGCTATTACACTCCGATATCTTATCAGTTTGGCAGTACATGAAAAGATAGATATGCGCCTATTAGATGTTGTCACTACTTACTTGTATGGAAATTTAGAAAATGATGTTTACATGAAAATCCCCGAAGGATTTCATATGCCTGAAGCATATAAACATTATCCTCGTGAAAATTACTCCATCAAGTTGTAGAAATCATTATATGGCTTGAAGCAATCTGGGCGCATGCGGTTCACTCGTCTTAGTGAATATTTATTAAAAGCAGGATTTAAAGATGACCAGGTATGTCCATGTGTTTTTATTAAAAAATCTGGTTCTAAATTTGTGATATTAACTATATATGTTGATTATATTAATTTTATTGGAACTCCTGAAGAGCTCCAAAAAATAATTGATTATTTAAAAAGAGAATTCGAAATTAAGGATTTTGGTAAAACCAAAATTTGCCTTGGTTTACAAATTGAACATCTGGAAAGTGGAACATTTATTCATCAATCAACATATACAGCAAAAGTGCTAAAAAGATTTTATATGGACAAAGCACATCCATTGAGTATTCCAATGATCGTCCGATCATTAAATGTGAATAAAGTGAATAAAGATCATTTCCGACTTCAAGAAGATGATGAAGAACTCCTTGGTTCTGAAGTACCATATCTCAGTACAATTGGTGCATTGATGTATCTTGCTAATAATACACGACCTGATGTTTTTGCTGTCAATTTATTAGCAAGATTTAGTTCTTCACCAACACGACGACATTGGAATGGAATTAAACAAGTCATTCGATATCTCCAAGGTACAATTGATCTCGGATTATTTTATTCAAATAAAACTAGCCCAATATTAATAAGTTATGCAAATACTGGTTATTTATCTGATTCACATAAAGCACGTTCTCAAACGGGCTATCTATTTACGTGTGAAAATATTGCTATATCATGGCGTTCGACAAAATAATTTATAGCAGCTACTTCTTCAAATCATGTTGAAATTATAGCCATTCATGAAACAAGTCGAGAATGTGTATGGTTAAGATCCATGATTCATTATATCCGAGAAAGTTGTGGATTATCATCGATCAAAGATATTCCAACTCCACTTTATGAAGATAATGTAGTTTGCATATCTCAATTACGAGGAGGATATATTAAAGGAGATCGAACAAAACATATTTCATCAAAATTCTTCTTTACTCATGAACATCCGAAGAAAGGTGAAATTGATGTGCTACAAATTCGGTCATGTGACAACCTCGCAAATTTTTTTACAAAGACTTTACCGACTGCAACATTTGAGAAGTTGAGATATAAAATCGGTATGCGTCGGTTTAAAAATTTAAAGGAATCATCTCATCAGGAGGAGTAATAAACAGACATATAGAATAGTGTACTCTTTTTTCTTCACTAGATTTTTTTTCCCACTGAATTTTTATCTAGTAAGGTTTTAACGAGACATATTCTTTATGTAATGGATGGACATCCAATGGGGAATGTTATGAATATATTAAATTAGTGGAAGCTCCACTAATTATAAATTTATGTGAATTATTAGAGAAGATTTTTATGGATGTCCACCATTTAGTGAAGACACCATTAATTAAGATTAGTGGAAGATGATATATGTCATGATGTATTCCACTAATTAGAGCTCTATAAATAGAGCTATTCTCTAAACTTGTAATACACCATTATTTTTGTGAAGGAAAGATTAGTGAAAGAAAGATTATAGAAAATTGTGAGAGAAAAGAAAGAGAGACATTCTTATGCAAAGAATAGTTCCAGTTTTATTAGTGTGTAGTGTGAAGATTTTATTCTAATAATATCCAAATTTTATAACACTAACAAAATTGTTGCCATTCCATTTCAATTAAAGATCTAGATCATAAATAAATTTGATTAGTTTAATATAAAGGTCAAGACTTTTTATACTATCTTATACACAAATGTTTAAAATATGATATACACATTTAATATTAAAAAATATTCATACAAAAATTGATTTAATTAAAATTTTAATATTAATAATTGAAGATGTATTTGTACTAGTATTATCAATAAATTGAAAAAAAAAAAGTTATACACAAATTCTTATAAAACAATAAAGACAAATAATCTTAGTGATCTTTTATTATTATTATTATTATTATTATTATTATTATTATTATTATTATTATTATTATTATTATTATTATTATTATTATTATTATTATTATTATTATTATTATTATTATTATTATTATTATTATTATTATTATTATTATTACACTCAAGCTAACAAAATAATCAGAATTTATCAATAGTCAACTTATAAGTCCGCTAGTCTTTGACAAACATATGATAATTTCTAAATTTTAAATACTCCCTCCATCCCATTAAAATTGACAGTGGTTGACTTGACACGATATTTTTTGCAAAAGTAAAAATTAGAATATAATAATAATATAATATAATATAATATAAATAAAAAATATGTGGGTCATATAATACTTTATGTTAAATCTAAGAATATAAATATAATATATATGGGTATATTGATTATTTTATAATAAATTGTATAGTAAAAACTTTCATTTTAAGAAAAGTGTCAAATTTAATGAGACATTCTAAAATAGTAAGTAGGTCAATTTTAATGGGACGGAGGGAGTATCATTTTATATTAATTATTAAGAATAAAGATCAGAATAGTCAACTTTTGTTCTCCCCCCTCTCCTTTTGTCATAGATCTATCCTGCAACTCTTCCTTTCTTGTGTCTCCAATCCGTTACACCATCGCGACCTTTTACCTTCTGTAGCGCTGCCACCACTTTCTCCTCTATTATCAATCCAACCTGCGACTTTTCCCTCTCCTCTATCACCTATTTGTCATTGTCACCTTGTCTTCTGTCATCTAAATCCAGATCTCCCCACTCTCTCTCTCTCTAAGAGTAAACCTTTTCTTGTTCAACTTTTGAACCTAATATTAGGTTTCCCCTTTGTCCATCTTTCAGCCTTTGTCCACATTCCATCTTTTTATTTCTCGACATCTCCTTTTCTTTTCCACCAATTAATTGATTAATACATGGCTGGGAATGAGGAAGCTTCAAAATTAGATGTTAATTACTTGTACCTCTTTGTCAATGAAAGCAATGAAGTAGGTGGACTGTAATCTCAGAGATTAGTGATGGATTTGAAGAATGTTTAGATAGAAGTGATCAGGTTGCAGAAGAACCAGTGAAGGTATAGTTTTTTTTTTTCTTCCTGATTTTATAGAAGGAGAAAAATAAAAAAGAAAAAAATTTAGAAAATTAACTATTAATTCCTTTTTAGACAAAGTAATTTTCAAACTATTCGATTACAACTAGACTATTAATCATAATTTACTTCAACTAATCAAACACAATTAGGAGAAAATTGTTGATCACAATTCAATTGACTTTCAACTAATACTACAATAAAACTACGAAAGCTTCAACCAATACAATCAAAAATCATTTCTTAGAGTTCCACATGTGGGCACGTGAGTTCGATCTTCTTTATCATTAACAGCAAGACAGGCACAAAAATTAGAGAACAGAAAAATGAGTAGTTGAGCAATAAAAAATTAGAGAAAGTTTTTCCTCTTCTCCTGTTCTCTTCTTTGGTCTCCTAAGCCAATATTGATCTAATAAAAATTCTCTTTCTAAGCTATCGGAACCAATATTGAGCTAATAAAATGGTTAAAATTTCTTCCTCGTCCTTTATTTAGTTTTTTTTTAAAATATTCTTATAAAATGTTAAAGTACTATTTCCAATAAAAATATCTCACAATTCAAGAATACATTTCTTTCTTCCATTACTTTTCTGACATTTTCCCTTCTAACTCCTGCATGCTACATCACCTACTGCCACATAAACCAGAGACATCCTCCCCGCATCCTTCTCTCTCCCTCTCCTACCACCACTTTCTCTCATACCTTTTTTCAATCCCACAAAACCAACTTTCACCCTTTTCTCCACTTTTTTCACTCTATATTAGTATTTGCAAGCTAAGAGAAAACATGCACCAGTTTCACTAATCAGATATCCCACATGCATATTCCATTTATGAAGCATATAACAGACACATATATACAACAAAAGCACATGCCCTACCTCTAAACATGCAGACACCAACAAAATGATAGTACACGGGCATAGATACATGCTATAAAATCATTCAATATATAAATACAAACATACATAAATATTTATCAAGATGGATTTCGAACCGTTTGCATATTGTGGTGTTGACTCCAACGTGACCCTCCCAAAACAGGTTTTGGCAAACAGAGTACTTTCCCCAGAGAAAAATCTATTTTTTGGAAAATTCAAAATCATGGTCTCAAGTGTCAATGCAATCCTAGTTTCAGAAAGGTTTGAATGTTAACCATTTGTGTGGTTCAAGCAATGTCATGTTGAAACTGATATAAATGTATTAAGAGATCATCAGGGGATTGGTAATATTCACAGAAAAACTTCCACCAGCAAATCAAGTCAACATATCACATCAATTCGAATTGCTATGAAATGGTTACAGTCACGGAGGAATGAAAAATGCACAACTGCAATTTTCATCTTCATTTGTTACTACGTTTGGATAATATGTAGTGCAGACGCGTAAGAAGACAAGAAGTCACTGAACAAAGGACATGGCTTTATGACTATCTCTTGGAAGCTCAAGCTTTAGACTTAATGTTGACAGAGCTGCTCAAATTTTGGGAGTTCAATTATGAAAAAGGTGTATAGCAAAGTACAGGTTATTCCACTAAGGGTGCAGCCGAGTTTTGGGCACTGTATATTGGGATTGAAATGTCTCAGGATAAGGGACTTCGTTGGCTCCAAGCAGGAGGGGTGGTTTGAAAGCTGCTCAACAGGCTTAGTAATCTCTTGGCGTTTTTTATCAGATGGGGCCATTCCGATGCAAATGACCCGTCCGGTGCAGAAACTCCTCTTTTGGCCTTCTTGGCGTCTTCACTAAAACATGCCCCTGTCCTATGTTCTGTTTTAAAGCAGTTTAGGATAATACAGTGAATGCGTCCTGTCCTGTTTTAGTGAAGACGATTCACTGAATGTGTCCTGGCCATACGAGGAGCTTGTGCACGGCCATTTGAATCGGAATCTGATAAAAAACTCTCTTGTGGGTATGTCAATTTCTAAGCTCAAAGACATTTTAGCTGTTGCCTAACTTATATTTGGCCAGAAGCAAAAGGTTTTTATCAACAAAAGTTAGTTGCTTTCATCCCTTTAATCTCAACCAAGACAGACAAATTTCACCAAAAGGGGAGAAGGTCAACGATTGGAAGATGGCAACAGGTAATAAAAAGAGCACAGCCAAAACATAACGAACTCACCCGAACAGGTGGAATCTCTATATCGTTGCAGCATCTTCTCAACGGAATGTTGGTTGGTCGCTGCTTAATATATTTCAGTCTTGCCCTCAAAAGAACCTTGTAATCCGCTGGCACAATCTTAACCAACAAAAGGAAAAAAAAATGATTATCCAAAAACATGTACTCTTTTTTGCACAAAATCAGGCAGGCAGGTTCTTACCAGAGTGAAAATCGCAGCTAGTGCAGGATAATAATAAGCTGGATGATGAGTGCTGGGCAAATAGATTATGGCTACAATAGAAGAAGCCAAGAACCAACACGCAAATACTGCGGAGGATATGCGACTTGAGGCCACCAGTTTGACCCAACTAATTACAGCACATGATGTTCCACAAAGCACCGCAGGCCATTGTTTCGCTGCGTTTTCTACGACGATATGATGGACGGATAACAATAGACAGAGACATGAGAAAACGAAGGAAGCCGTGTTCTTATACTTCTGGCAAATTGTATAAATGATTTTTACAACCTAGCAACAATTAGGTCCTAGAACTGAAGGAAGGTAATATATGAAAGAAGCGACAAGTGCAACCCCAATAAACCCGGAAAAAAGAAGTGCAATCGGTCGAAGAAATTGATAAGGACAGAAAATCACAGATAATGGTAGGGAAACAAAGCCAAAAACCAAAAGTGAATTGCATGAAGATAGCCATGGTAGTAAAATAAGTAGATCCATGTTGAACGGCCATAATTGTTTTGTTTGGGTAAGATATCAGCTGTTCAGATACAAAAAGATTTGATCTTTGTACGTTAGAGTCAACTAGTGTTCACCATCAACTGGATTCTGTGCGTAAGAGTTCTTGTATGTTCGTATTTTAACAGGTAATGCGAAATCCTAAAGGAAGAAGGAAAGTGGGAATTAATTAAAATTATATATTTAATAAAAATAAAAATTATAATATATTATTTAAAGACATTGATGAATACTTTCTTTTCAACCAGTAATAAACTAAAACTTGATAGGTGCAATGCAAAAATAGTTGCTTAGAAAATTATCCTAAGGGTTATAAATAGAATGCCTTTGCAGAATCATTATTGTATAGTTATTATGAATTATTGGAATCTTTATTAATTAGTGGAGGCTTCACTAATTATGGATTTATGTGAATTATTAGAAGATTTTTATGGATGTCCACCATTTAGTGGAGACACCACTAATTAAGATTAGTGGAAGATGATGTATGACATGATGTAATTCATTAATTAGAGCTCTATAAATAGAGCTATTCTCTAAACTTGTAACACACCATTATTTTGTGAAAGAAAGATTAGTGAAAGAAAGATTAGAGAAAATTGTGAGAGAAAAAAAAGAGAGAAATTCTTGTGCAAAATAGTTAGAGTTTTATTAGTGTGTAGTGTGAAGATTTTATTCTAACACTACCCTAATTTTATAACAATAGTCAAATACTCAAGCCATTTATAGCATAGGGCATACAAAAACCATGCTACCCATATACACAAACAATTAGCATTGGAGGCTGATGTGAATCAAAAAACATAAAAGCAGCACAAACTATGAACCTTAAGCAAACGAAACCTATTTTATCACACACAAACTATTCAATATATTCCCGATGTTGTTGGGGCTCTTCCACATAGATATTTCAACACAAATTCCTTCACTCTGGACTCATCTATCAAGTCAAAAGAACCAAAGTGAAGGCTGTCAAGTAGTAGATAGGTTGCCAAAAAGCCAAAATAAATATTTTCAGATAAAAGGAAATTAGCAAGTAGTCAAGAAAAAGAGAAACACACAATTACGAAGCAGTTTCAACACTTTATATAGTAATTTTTTTGTCCGTTGCATCGCGATTTCGGATTCCCAAATCGATATACTTCATATCCAACTCCAAGTAAGAAAATATCAATTGAAAAACATATTTAGGGAACCAATAAAAAAATACACATAGAATGAAAGAATCAATACATGTAAACATCAAATGGCATAGTGAAGACAAAAATTAAATTTTAGAACTTTGACTTTGATCATTTTCCAGATGATCCAAGCTATTTCATCACCTGAATAAGAAAAAAATATATCAATTTAAAAAAAGCAAAATCAAGAGAGCACGAGTAGTATTCAAAGTTTTAAACTCACCAATTGATTCAATTCAAAAGTTTTGTACTTTTAAGATGTCTCAATTAAATTTCTTCGCAAGTTATCAAAAATAAAAAAAGAATTGCACCCAATGCCAATAAAAGAAATGAATTTTATAACTCCAGAAGAAACCTCTTCTCCGCTTTTTACCTATGTTTCTATTGTTTCTACTTCTCAAATTTACAAATGAATCTCAAATCAAATGAAAAAATAAAAAATGGAGAGGCATGTTAGAGGAAAAATAGAAACGGAAGAAAAAAACAAACGTTGTCGGGAGGGTACTGTGTCTACGACTATCGGATTTCCAGTGCAAGCGAATATGAGGGGAAAATGTATACATAATTAAATTATTCATGACGATCAAATGAATTTCAACCGCATAATAAATTTGATAAATATATCATAAGTGTTTAGAAACTCTATTAAATCTTAGCCATTGGATCGACAAAACAAAGATGAAAAAAAAAAGATAAAAAGCGATTAAAATAATGTATAGATACAATTCACTTCTCTCTCCATATTTATATATTATACATTTATATAAATAAATTTTTATTTTTTTAATAAATGGGATTATTCTAGTACTAAGACCAAAATATAGAATCAAAGTTATGTATCCAACTATCTAATTAAATTAACCACCAATAAGGATATTAATGTTATCTGTCAATGGTATTAGAGCATATTTTCCTTTACTTTTTGCGTAAAGAGATACACATACGTTCAAAATTACTCATTTTACAATGACTACAAGTACAAATTCTGCAAAACACATCATATGAATTTCGGCAATAGCTGCCTTACTTGCATGGAATGAACAATTATACTTGATTTTACGAAATATTGCCCCCGACGGCTCAAGCAGCAAGAAAAATCATTGCTTGTTTTCCATTTGTCTGGCAATGGCTTCAGGGTTTTTAAATGATAGAAATTGAACTTCCACCAAAAAGGTTAAAGTTTCAAATTTTTTGTCTCGTCTATTATATCACCAGCTATTCATTTTAGTTATGTATTGCAATTATGCAAAGTCAATGTTTATAGAGTCTCTTAAAAAGAAATTCTCCAAGCGAACTTTTACGTACACTTTACAATACTCGTTTTCTTTTGTACTTATAAAAAAAGATAATTTGAAAATATTATTACAAAATTTATACAAGCTAAGTCGTTTTATGTCAACATGCGAGATCTAAACATAAAATTAAAAACACTTCACGTCATACCTTAATGCAAGCTTTATATGAATTTAGTTTCCTAAATATGAAACTATAGTATTGTTATGAAAGCCAATATAAAATTTATATGGAGAGCTAAAAATTACGTAAGAATGGCCGCTAACTTCTTCAATCCGTGTAAAATAATGAAATTTCAAACGCAGTCTCAAATTTATACAAGGGAGGAATTTGCCTCTCTCCTCCCGTACCAATCAGTTTGTACTATAATATATAATGTTTTAGGAACAATTTTCTTATAGTAACATTTTAAAATTATATATATATATGTGTGTGTGTTTTTACGTATATGTATGAGAGATATTTAATGACAATCCTTTCCTCTCCCCTTTGTATTAAAAAAACAGGGGGTCTGAAAGCCAGAGTGCTTAGCCCAGTTAGCTTTGTTAAAATGGTTCAGTCCAAGCCTTGTACGACGAGGCCTTCGTTTTAACTACTCTGGCCCTCCATTACAAGCCCACTCATTATATTGGTTGCTTTGACCCAAGTATCGTTCTAGAGATGGGGCCCAAGCCCAATAATTCGGAGGATGACGCTTCACAAGTATTTGCAGAACTTTTGACGGCCGTGCGAGAATCGTTTGGATTTCAAAGCTGGCACGGGTTTCACAACCAATAAAAACCAGCCAATCATATACTAGATTGAACATTTTCCCGCGTGTCTCCTTTTAATTTATTGAAATTTCTAGCTAACCAAAAAAAAAAAAAAAGGAAAGGGTAAAATAGTCCAATTAAATAATAAATTTAATAATAGATAACGAATGTCTAATTCTTAGAATCTTTACACACACACACATATATATATATATATATATATATATATATAATTTTTAAGTTTTAAGTTTTTACAATTAACAAATTTGAGTGCCTCCTTAAAATAAGTCAATTTTACCTAGTAGTCTATATTTTTATTTAAAGGCTTCAGGTTTATTTTCTATTAAAACTTTTATGATAAAGAATCTTACATCTATAAGGAAACTGCGGTGATGTGGCAAAATTGACATATTGACATGTGGCCAGAAAAAAAAAAAAACCTTGGCTTCTTGCTACGACACGTGGAAGCATATTAAAGTGACACATGTCCAAACGAATTTTTATTTAAAAAATAATATATATATATATATATATATATATATATATATATATATATATATATATAAGTCGTAGAGATAATTTATTGGAAACATTTTAAGGTAACACATGTCCAAACGAAATTTTTTAAAAGAAAAATAAAGATTATATTTAAATTTATTTAAAATCTTAATTAAATAAATTAATTAATAAAATATATGTATTTAATATTAATATATTAAAATGTACGATTTTTTAAATATTATTTAAATTTATTTAAAATATTAACTAAATAATTAATTAATTAAATTAATAAATAATATATATATATATATATTAATACATTAAATTTTAATAATATAATTACGTTCTATGAGACATAAACCTAGTAGAATATGAAAGATGATAACATATAAATGAATTCCTTAGCGCATTGCACGAGTTTTCAATCATATGCTACATGAACATTCTTCTTGGTTATTCCAATTTATTGACTAAAAAAAAATAACAACAACTACAACAATGACAAAAGTGTTATAAAATTAGGGTAGTGTAAGAATAAAATCTACACACTACACACTAAGAAAATTCTAACTATTCTTTACACAAAAATTTCTCTTCAAACTTCTCTCTTTCTTTCTCTCACAATTCTTTCTCTAATCTTTCTTTCACTAATCTTTCTTTTACAAAATGATGGTGTATTACAAGCTTAGAGAATAGCTCTATTTATAGAGCTCTAATTAGTGAAATACATCATGGCATACATCATCTTCAATTAATGGTGTCTCCACTAAATGGTGGACATCCATAAAAATCTTCTAATAATTCACATAAATCCATAATTAGTGGAGCCTCCACTAATTAATGGAGATTCCAATAATTCATAACACTCCCCCTTGGATGTCCATCCATACATAAAGAATATGCCTCGTTAAAACCTTACTAGATAAAAACCCAGTGGGAAAAAAAATCTAGTGAAGGAAAAAGAGTACACTATTCTATATGTATGTTTATTACTCCCCTTGATGAGATGATTCCTTTAAATCTTTAAACCGACGCATACCGATTTTATATCTCAACTTTTCAAATGTTGCCGTCGGTAAAGTCTTCGTGAAAATATCTGCGAGGTTGTCACATGACCGAATTTGTAGCACATCAATTTCACCTTTCTTCTGGATTTCATGAGTAAAGAAGAATTTTGGTGAAATATGTTTTGTCCGATCTCCTTTACTATATCCTCCTCGTAATTGAGCTATGCAAGCTGCATTGTCTTCATAAAGAGGAGTTGGAATACCTTTGATTGATGATAATCCACAACTTTCTCGGATATAATGAATCATGGATCTTAGCCATACACATTCTCGACTTGCTTCATGAATGGCTATAATTTCAGCATGATTTGAAGAAGTAGGCTGCTATAGATTGTTTCAGTAGAACGCCATGATATAACGAGTATTTCCACATGTAAATAGATAGCCCGTTTGAGAACGTGCTTTATGTGGATCAGATAAATAACCGACATCTGCATAACCTATCAATGTTGGACTGGTTTTATTTGAATAAAATAATCCGAGATCAATTGTACCTTGGAGATATCGAAGGACTTGTTTAATTCCATTCCAATGTCGTCGTGTTGGTGAAGAACTAAATCTTGCTAATAAATTGACAGTGAAAGCAATATCGAGCCATGTGTTATTAGCAAGATACATCAATGCACCAATTGCACTTGAGATATGGTACTTGAGGACCAAGGAGTTCTTCATCATTTTCTTGAGGTCGGAAAGGATCTTTATCCACATTTAATGATCAGACGATCATTGGAATACTCAATGGATGTGCTTTGTCCATGTAAAATCTTTTTAGCACTTTTCTTTGTATATGTTGATTGATGAATAAATGTTCCACTCTCCAAATGTTCAATTTGTAAACCAAGGCAAAATTTGGTTTTACCAAAATCCTTGATTTCGAATTCTCTTTTTAAATAATCAATTGTTTCTTGGAGCTCTTCGGAGTTCCAATAAGATTAATATCATCAACATATATAGCTAATATCACAAATTTAGAACCAGATTTCTTAATAAAAACGCATGGACATACCTGGTCATTTTTAAATCCCGCTTTCAATAAATATTCACTAAGGCGTGTGAACCACATGCGCCCAGTTGCTTCAGGCCATATAATGATTTACGCAACTTGATGGAGTAATTTTCACGAGGATAATGTTTATATGCTTCGAGGCATATGAAATCCTTCGGGGATTTTCATGTAAACATCATTTTCTAAATTTCCATACAAGTAAGCGATGACAACATCTAATAGGCGCATATCTATCTTTTCATGTCTTGCCAAAGCGATAAGATATCGGAGTGTAATAGCATCAACAACGGGAGAATAAGTTTCATCATAATCAATACCTGGTCTTTGTGAAAAACCTTGGGCTACTAATCGCGCTTTATATCGAACGATTTCACTCTTTTCATTGCGCTTTCGCACAAATATCCATTTGTAGCCAACGGGTTTTATACCTTACGGTGTTCGGATTGCGAGTCCGAAGACTTCACGTTTTGCCGGTGCATTTAACTCCGATTGAATCGCATCTTTCCATTGCGACCAATCTTTTCTATGCCGACATTCATCAAGCGATATTGGTTCGGGATCATCATTATCTGTGTAACATCAAGAGATATATTGTATGCAAATATATTATCAATAACGGTTTCTATCCGATTCCAACTTCTACCGGAAGTGGTATAATTGATAGAAATTTCGGTGTTACTTTCATCAACTTACGGTTCTTTGTCATCGGTTCTCTCTTGGTCTTTATCATTCTTTTCTTCAATATGATCTTCGGATCATTTAATCCTCTTTTCTTTCGAGGATTTTTATCTTTAGAACCAAGAGGTCGGCCACGCTTACGGCGTGTTTTTGACTCAGCGACTATAGGTATAATATTTTGTTCTGCTGGAACTTCAATTCGAATAGGAGCATTTATAGCTGGAATATGCGATTTTGTAACTCTTCTGGAGTCAACAAAAGCGTCTGGCATTTGATTTGCAATGCTTTGCAAATGAATTATCTTTTGAACTTCAAGTTCACATGCGGTTGTGCGCGGATCAAGATAATTTAATGATGTTGTCCAATCAAGATCCTTTTTATACTGTTTGGGTTCTCCCCATTAATTTAGGGAATAATGATTTCATAAGAGAATAAGAAAAGAAATATAAGAAAATGATGACAAACAGGAAATGCCAAGAAAAATATCTATTTTTTTTTTCACTCTTCCCGGTACCGACTTTTCATCTTCCTCTATTGTCTTTTCTTCTCCTCCGACCCTCTACCTACCATCGACCTCTTCTTCTTCCTCATACAGATATATATATATATATATATATATGTATCGATATATATCTCAGTTATCGAGTCATTAGTAAACATCAAAAACAAAAATCACAAAGCAGATATGGAGACTCGTAATTCATTTGAGACATGGTCAAATTTTGACTCGGTTTCTGCAGCAGATGTTGATGTATTTTTCTTTCCAAACCAACTGCTTCTGCCTAATTCGAACGCAGAAGATTTTGATATGTTTTCCTTTCCAAACCAACCGCTTCCTCCTAATTTCAGGTGAGATACCTTTGAGAGCTTCCATTTGTTTTTAGTATGCTTGATAATGAAATTAAACTCTCTTTTGGTTTGTTTTTTATGTAAATCAGTGGAAGTTTTGAACATACCGCTTTGGACCAAGTTGATCTGCCCCTACAAGAGACTGCTTTTGATACTGTTCCTCTTGATGCTATTCCTTTGAATGAGGATATGCTTGTGCATGATCCTTTCTACTCTCTAATGGATTTTGAACAAAGCCATAATATGTTTCCAGGTTATTATACATTTAAACATGAATTTTGAATGGTATTACCTTTACTGATATTATTTTCTTTTTCTAGGAGAAATAATGAGTGGTCTTGGCAACGAAGTCGGAGTAAGTACTCATGAAATGCATAATATCGAAGTTCAAGATATTATTGCAGACAAAATTCCTGGGGAGAAGAAGATGATTAAGAGGCAGAGAGAGAAGAAGGGCAATAACTCCCAAACACTATCAAGAGAAACAATTTCGCAATACTTTTACCTACCAATCAAGAGCGCAGCCAAAGAATTGAATATTGGCATAACTTCGTCTCAAGAAAAGATGTAGGGAGTTAGGAATTCGTCGATGGCCTCACAGGAAGTTGGTGAGCTTGGAGACCATAATTAAGAATGTTCAGGTTCTCTCTCATACATACTTATAATTTACAAGTATGAAACTATGAAAGATTTATAAATAAATAACCGATTATATCACTTCGATTTACAGGAGATGCAAAATAAAGAAGAAGGAGGACATATGGGCGAGAAGAAGTTGAAAGAAGCCATTGCGATACTTGGAATGTGAAAAACAGTTGGTGGAAGAAAGTCCTAATACGCAGTTAGAGGACCAAACACAGAAATTGAGACAAGCATGCTTCAAGGCCAAATATAATAAGAAATACAATAAACTTAAGGAGATCATAAAATCTCAAGACTCATTTCGCAGTAATTTTACGGCTAATTCTGCTGCTAGTCTCGATGCTGGCTCAAAGGGGAAAGAAAAGGAGGAGGATGTTGAAAAAGAGGAGTCGAAGTCCATAATTACTAATTGTTTGTCGTCCTCTAATGTAAATATTGAAAAAGAACAATTACAAACCTTCATCTTACATTTGTCGGCTCAATTACAAAAGAGCAACTATAAGCATGTATCATCAAGTTCATATGAACACTAGTGATATGAATAAAAGATGTGATGCTTATTATTAATGGAAATATCTTTTTCCCTTATTATCTTTTCTGTTCCACTTCGGTGGCCGGTATTTCTACGTGATAAGGGAAATATCGAGTGTGTCCATGACCATAACCACGGCCATCGCCACAACTACGACTATAACGATGGCTTCTGCTGGAGCCAACAGACATTCACTTCAGGAGTCTTTGTTGAGCGGTTCATCCGGCTTCATGATTTCTCAATAATAACTCATGTTAAAGTTGTCAATTTTGGATACCCTTTTTCTCGATATTGTTACTTGCAGGACAATATTCGAGGTATGAAAAGTGGAGAATGTCTTCTCCAATATAACTTCATCGATAACTTTTTCTCCGCAAATTTTTTAACTAAGATGTAGTTTTATACATCACGGAGTTTACGGTTTTACAATCTTGCAACTTCGAGTGCAACCATTCATACCGTGCAGTGGGTAGTACGACCATCTTCAGGTGGTCAAATCTTTCTTTTTATCCACATGACATATGGATCTCCCTTTTTTTTTTAGCATTTAGATACATTTCTGTATGACATATAATTATTTTTTTCAGAAATATCAAGGGCTATAAATTCGAATTTAGCGAGATCAATAAATGCGTACCTGTCTTCTGGCTTTAATAACGGTAGAGACTCGTGCTGATAACGTGTTATAAAATTAGGGTAGTGTAAGAATAAAATCTACACACTACACACTAAGAAAATTCTAACTATTCTTTACACAAAAATTTCTCTTCAAACTTCTCTCTTTCTTTCTCTCACAATTCTTTCTCTAATCTTTCTTTCACTAATCTTTCTTTTACAAAATGATGGTGTATTACAAGCTTAGAGAATAGCTCTATTTATAGAGCTCTAATTAGTGAAATACATCATGGCATACATCATCTTCAATTAATGGTGTCTCCACTAAATGGTGGACATCCATAAAAATCTTCTAATAATTCACATAAATCCATAATTAGTGGAGCCTCCACTAATTAATGGAGATTCCAATAATTCATAACAAAAAGTCAATTATAATTTTTCTTCGCTAAGAATATATATATATATATATATATATATATATATATATATTTATTTATTTGCTAAATCCGCTAAGAGTAGATATAGTCTAACTACATATATACTACCCTCAAAAGCTGACAACAAATTATAAACTAATTAAATTAGTGTCAATCACATTTTAATTTATAACCCTTTACATTTCGTTTCAATTTGGCATTAAATGTCTCGAAAGGTCTTAAATTTTAATCAGATGTTAAAAAAGATATTACACTGCAAAAATAAATTGCATGCTATTAACAAAAAAAACAGAAAACTTTAGAAGGAATATATCAATTTATATATATATATATATATATATATATATATATATATTCTATTTGAAATATATAGGTGTATTTTAGAGTAGAATTATATTAATTTTTTAAAAAATTCAAATAAAATTTATAATTTTATAAAAAAATTTATAAACTCAAAATCGACGTGCTTAAATTAAATAAAAAAATTATTAATGTTTTACAAATAAAATATATTTACATCATATCAATTTTTCATTAAAAAATTTTAAACAGTTTTATTTAGAAAATAGTTACAAAACAAGTACTTCACTAATTTTTATTTTTATGTATTTTAGATGATAATTTATTTTTCAAATATTGTTTTTGTCTACGATATCTCATTTTATTCCTCCTAATCTATCTTTTCCAACTTTCATCAATAAAATTAGAGGCTTTTTTTTTTTTTTTTTAACAACAGCAGCTATAAATTTTAAATCTTCAAAACAATCACAATCTGTTGCACTTTCGTGATGTAACTCAAATTAAGAAGTTAGGGTTTAAAACGATGGTACTTGATGAAAAAGTTCAATATCCTTTGATAATGGTGAGTGCAAACGTATGCCCTAACTGACCTGACACTCTGAAGACCCTGGCTGCCAACAGAGCTGACACAGTGCAGAGCATGGCTGCCACACATTAAATTGAGCCTCCCTCTCTCGCTCTCTTAATCTCTCCGTTATTTCCATCCCACCCCCATATCCCTATCTATGTGTACGTACTGAGAACTTTTGGCAGGCGAAGAAGTGGGAGAATCGTTTGGATCTGGGCTTCACAACCAATAAAAACCAGCCAATCATATACTAGATTGAACTTTTTCCCGCATGTCCCCTTTTAATTTATTGAAATTTCTAGCTGACAAAAAAAAAAGGAAAGGGTAAAATAGTCCAATTAAATAATAAATTTAATAATATATAACGAATGTCTAATTCTTAGAATCTTTATATATATATATAATTGTTAAGGTTTTACAATTAACAAATTTGAGTGCCTCCTTAAAATAAGTCAATTTTACCTTGTAGTCTATATTTTTATTTAAAGGCTTCAGGTTTATTTTCTTTTAAAACTTTTATAATAAAGAAACTTACATCTATAGGTAAACTTTTATATTTTAGTGTTTGAAAAGAATTGCATTTTTAGGGCTCTTTTTCGTTTTTCATTAATGGTGGGTTTCATTAAATAGACCATGAAAGATGACACAACATATAAATGAATTCCTTAGCACATTGCCCGAGTTTTCAATCTATGCTTATGCTACACTGAACATTCTTCTTGTCTCTTTTTTTGGTTATTCCAATTTATTTTTTAAAAACAACAACAACAATGACAAAGATCAGTAATTTTTCCCCCTAAGCGTAGACTGAGTCCAACTACATAATCAACATATATACTACCCTCAAAAGCTGACAAACAATTATAAACTAATTAAATTAGTGTCAATCACATTTTAATTTATAACACTTTACATTTCGTTTCAATTTGGCATTAAATGACTCGAAAGGTCTTAAATTTTAATCAAATATTAAAAAATATATTACACGGCTTTTGCTAGATACTGTTTTTGGCTTTTGCTAGATAACTAAAAACGAAGGTCCTTGATGAAAAAGATGAAAAAGTTCAGTATCTTTGATAATGGTGAGTACGCACACCGACCTGACACTTTGCAGAGCATTACACCTATTACACCTGTAGCTTCCAACAGAGCATTACACCTGTAGTGACCGGATTAAATCAATCCCCTCCCTCCCTCTCTCAGGGTAAGTTTGCCTAGCGAAGGGAAAGGGAAGGAAAAAAGGAAGGAGGGTGGAACATTTTATTTTCATTAAAGGAAATAAATATAATTACTTTCATCTTATTTGGTTGGAGTGGAAGGGAAGTAAATATGATTTATCTTTTATTATTTGGTTGTAGGGTATATAGGGAGGAAATAATTATTGAATTACTATTATACCCCTAAGGCTAATTAATAAAAAATTACAAAGTAGGGTAAAATTATAATAAGATAAATACCCTAGGATAAGAGGGTCATTTAACCCTCATTTACTTCCCAAAACCTCCAATTCCCTTCCACATATATTTTTCCCCCTCCAATCACTCCAACCAAATTAAGTAAATCACACATTTACTTCCTATTTTACTTCCCTTCCTCTTTTCCTTCACACTTTCACTCCAACCAAACTCACCCTTAGTTAGGGGCGGCAATATTGAACACGACACGGTTATAACGGGTTAGGGTTGGGATTTCGCGGGTTCGGGTTGAAACAGGTCGACCCGTTTAACTTTAAACGTGTACAGGTCATAAACGGGTTCAACCCGTTTTAACCCGTTTCAACCCGCGAACCCGTTTAACTTTTTTTAATATTTATATTTAATACTTTTTGTAATACCCTACAAATTTTACTATAGAAAAATAGATAATTTAATTTTTTACATGAATTAATTGAATTAAATTTTATTATATGAATTAATTAAATTGTTTGTGTGTCTATTTTGTTTAATTATATGAGACCTCTTAAAGAAAATAAATGATGTTAATATGGTCATTTGCTTGATATATAGTAAATGAATTATTCTTAATTAATTATTATTTAATATCTATAATGATAATATTATTACGAGTTGGTAAGTAACGATCTTATGCGAGTCTAAAGGGGAAGGTTAGATATTTAAGAAATAACATATGTAATATGCCTACATGCCGAATTGAATATAGAATGAAAAGAAGCTCGTGTGGTGCATTCATCAGAGGGTAAGGTTCACTCAGCATCGATTGATCAGTTCATATACTATGCTATTTCTGACATTAGGACAAAGACAATTTGAATTACACACAAGCCTTCCTTTCGTGCTCGTTTTCGACTCTCCATTTGCTCTTTAAAATTCCTGGCATGCTATGACAAAATTGTTATTCTAAATATTTAGAGAAAATAATATCTTGAACAATTCAATTTTATTGCAAAATTACATTTGTTTAGATTTTTAAGATTAAATCTTATGAATTTATTAAGATCTCTCGATATTTAGCGAGATGGTTTGTTATTTTACTGGTTATTTATAACTTTACGGGCTGTTTTATTAATTTTATATGATTTGATTTGATTTTTTAAAATTTTTTGTGTAATGGTGCACAGATTGGCGGATTTAATAGGTATTCGGATTGATGAATTTAGTAATTATTTATTTAATTTTTGTGTCTAATCGTGTCATGTCGTGCATCCCGTTTTATAACACGAACACGACACGAAAATAAATGAGTTGACACGACACAACACGTTTATTAGTCAGATCGTGTTTGAATTGACCTATCGAGTGTAATTATCACGAATTGACACGACCCGTCAACCCGAACACGACACGATTGCCACCCCCTACCCTTAGTCTCTCGGATCTTTCCATTCCACCCCATATCCCTAATACATTAGTTAAGCGGAGTACGTAGAACGCCGAAACAATCCGCACTCAGAAATGAAGTTCTTCTTAGTCGCCTCCCTCTCTTCGTTATTCATGTTGATGACCCTACTGTTTCTAACCTTCTTCACCACAGAAAACATTTCATAGTGGCTTGGTGGAGTTACCGCCACAATTGGTGGTTTTTTTTTCTTCAACAATGATGAATCCCTCTCCCGCTCCTTCGTTTACGGCGTTCATTGATTGGATGTGTTCCCCTTTCTCCTATCTCATTCGCGCTCCCATGGCATGTTATATATTGGCATCTGGGGTGTTATTATTTGTGCTATTGGACTTTTTGCTCCTAAAGAAGATAGGAGAGGGAGTATTCTTGATGAGATGGCTCTGTATTCAGTGATAGCGTGGTTCGAAATGGTTATTGTACATGAGAGGATTGGGGCAGAGAGCGCGTTTTTGGGTTTTTTGTGGCTATGGTCACAAGTGCTAAAGGTAAAAGAGTTTATCTGAGGATTTTGAGTTGTATGTTCAATCAGGTTTCCTTCCTATCATCCGGGTGATTATTCTTTTGTTTTTCATTTTATACGAAGGAACACGACCGAGAAGCCCGTCCCACTCTGATTCCTGTGATCCACAACCCTGCTTGTAAATCTCTTTGGGAAGAGGCAGAGAGAGAAGCAAAAGATTTGATGGGGCGGATGGCTCAGTTTTTTGTATATGTGCCTTAACCCTGCTTTTGTTTTATTTCTCTCTTTCTCATCCTTATTTTGTCTGACTTTTTTCAATTCCTCATCAGCAGTCCACCCCAGTGAGTCCACCACAGTATCGAGAAAGAGAGCCACCATCACCAACAATGTCGTACACGGCGGAGCAGCTGGAGTAACTTGTCACTGTTAATCCATAACCCTGCTTTTGTTTTATTTCTCTCTTTCTGTGAGCCCATGGTCCAGAGGCTCTACTGGGCCTTTCGTTTTTTTTTTTTTTGTGTTAATTAGCAATGGGCTCAGCCCTTATAGTTAGGGACTTAATTAATGGGGGAAAAATTAGGAGGACTTGATAGCAATTTTGTAACTCTCTAACTGATTAAACGTTCTACCAGAACGTGGTTCTGATATTCATCATTGTTCATCTGTCAGAGACAGTTCAGAGAGGGGAGAAAGGCCAAGAGGAGAAGGCAAAGGAAGGGGAAGAGCTCGAGGCTTCGAATTTAGGTAATCCACGTTCCCCTTAAGCTTTTATTGAGGTTTAATTGATGTCTAGGGTTCTTGATTTTACTGTTCTGATTTGGGGGAAAATGGGTGAATGATATTCTGATGGGGATTGATTGGGATTGTAGGTGTGGAAGAGGTTGGTGGTGATAAGGGTGATCTGTGAGTAGGATTCCGGGTAAGGATTCTGACTTAACTGTGTTTTGATTTTTAACTGATGGTTTGACTTTATGATCTTCTGTTTTTCAATCTGAAAATTATGTTGGTATTCAATTGGATTGAGCATGGGAATAATTTGTTGTGATGTATGAGTTGTTTATGATCAAGTAAGACTATATGATATGTACTTTACTGTTCTTGTTCTGTACTGAATTTTGGTTGCTAAAATTTTATTCTGTTCTATCATCTGTTTGGGGTTTGGTCTTAGTAGGGATGATCCCTTATGTTCTGTGTACTGGCCCTAGGCTTGGGGGATACAATACCTTGCCCAATTCTGTGTTCTGGCCCTCCTCCTAACGGGATAAAGTAGTTAGGAGACTGATATCAGTTAGCCAAAGCTTCTCCCCGAACACGTGTCATGAATTCTGGGTCTGTTCAATTGATTTGAAAAGTTGGAAATGGTGTAGTGAACTGTTATGGAAAAATGGTAGGGTAATGGTTGTGTTGTTCATTATTGGAGTGGTTGTGGATGTTGAGCCTTGTTCTGTTTCTTTGTGCATTTTGGCCTTTGATTCGTTCTAGTTTTATGTCATTTCTTTGGTCTCTACTTTTCGTGCGTTGTGCTCTGTTTTTTTTTGGCAGATTTAGTGTGAACAGGCGCCTGTTATTCAGTCCAACAGGCGCCGATTGACATAGCTAAACAGGCACCAGTTCATCTCAGAATCGGACCCCTTCCGTTTTAGTAACAACGGGCACTGTTTACTCTTCCTAACGGGCGCCGGTTGACTTTCTAATTCTGAATCTCTTCAGTTTGATCAAAGTTACCCTTGTTTGTTGTAATATTCTTTAGTGTGTGCTATAAGTGAGAAATATTTGAGCCTGAACCGCAACCATATGTTACCCTAACTAAGTCCACTGCTACCACTATTTTAAAATTCAATGATTTGCGAAACTATATCTATGTAACTTGCTCAATCCCGATTAAGTCACGATTCTTACTGAGCTAGTGAGCTCATACCTTACTTATCATTTCAGGTTCTCAGTTGAACGAGGAAGAATTAGACGGGTGGTTCGAGGAGGACCTAGAGTGACTAATTTGACGAGTTCATGTAACGTTCTCATTTATGGTCTACTTTATGACATTGGAGTTTTAGTATGTTTGAAGTTATTCCAAGAGATTAGTTAAATCGTTTTGCATTGTAACATAATAATTATGAGTTTTGGCAATTTCAGTTATGACAGTGGAGTCTATTTTTTTCGGTAATGTCTGTTCTGGTTCCGGGTTCGGTATCCCATTTCGGGATGCTGCCATGTCATCTCCCGAGTTTGGGGTGTGACATTTAGTGGTATCAGAGCCATAGGTTATGACATCTCTAGGCTTTAAACTGCAAGTGAAAAATAAGTTTGAAATTTCTTAAGTTGACGTGTGAGGGGGTTGATGGTTTAAGTAATGCCTAGGTTTCGAGACTGTTGTTTATTAAGCTTTTGATTGTTTCTTTCTTGTTTGATTTCTTTTATTTAGTTCTTGGTTGATTACGATATTCGAGATGGCACGTGGAGCTAGGAGAGCAACACAGGAGGGTGCAGGAAACAGTGACCGAAACAGGGTTGCCACCAGGGCACGAGGCCAGTCCAGTAGAGCAGCACAGGGCTCGGGTTCGTCAGCTACGGTATCTGCACCGCGACAGGCTGATGGGGTACCACTTGGGGGAGTCCATTTGCCTCCACCGCCACCGTATATGCCACCGCCGCCTGCCTCAGTACCACCACCAATTTCGATGCCGGCAGGAGTGCCTGCTTTTTTCCTTCAGCTATGCCGGGACCTAGCGCACCGATAGATATGTCTGCAGTATGGGCTATGATGGCTCAGTTAATTCAGAGCCAACAGTCTCTCCAGCAGGAGCAGTTACGGTTACAGGCAGAGCAGCAGAGCATACAACAGAGGAATGACTCGGAGGCTCGGTCCTTGTTCGAACGGATGAAGAGAATGGGGCTTCCGACATTTGATGGCATGGGCGGGCCAGATAGAGCTGAGGCATGGTTGGAGGAGCTAGAGCATTATTTTGAGACTTTGGAGGTGCCAGAGGAAGTCAAACTTAAGGTGGCTGTTCCCTTCTTAGTAGGGGAAGCATTGGATTAGTGGAAAGGAGTTAAGCCAATTTACTACCAAAGAGAGGAGCCCTTCACGTGGGGGAAGTTCAAGAAAATTTTCGTGAATCAGTATTTTCCAGACACATTCCGGATGGAGAAAGAGAATCAGTTCTACGAGCTCGTCCAGACGGAGTAGATGAGTGTCACTGACTACGCACTCAGGTTTAATACTTTAGGGAAGTACGTACCAGCAGTCACCAAAAATGCAGCTTCACAGACTAACAGGTTCATCCGGGGACTTCAGGCCAAGATTCGAGGAAGGTTATCTGGTAACAGGCCTACCAACTATCAGGATGCCTATCAGCGGAGTCTGGACATTGAGGCGGAGTTTCAGAGGACCGATGCTGAGAGGGACCGGAAGAGGCCTAGGTCCGTTGTCAGTCAGGGGCAAACTGTTGGATCCGAATTTAGTCGAGGGTAGAGTGTTGGGACCGGATTCAGGCAAGGGCAGAGTTTCAGACCGGGTTCCAATCAGGGGGAAGGGCTTAGATCAGCACCTACGGGACAGCCAGATCCCAAGAGGAGAGCTATGGCAGGGTCATCAGCACCAGCAGTATCGGGAGGTCGCACCATGAGTGCCTCAGGTTCCATAGCGCCTCAGTTCAACACGCTGTGGAATGCTTGCACCAACTGTGGCAGGAGGCACCCAGGAGAGTGTAGGTGGGCATCAGGCAGTTGCTTCCGGTGTGGGAAGCAAGGACATAAGGTATATCAGTGCCCAGAGCCAGTGTCGGGGTCAGCTCAAGCGAAAGTTGAGTCACAAAGGCCTAAGACGGGAGAGCAGAAACAGAAACCCAATGCTCGGGTTTTCGCCCTGACTCATGATGAGGCCGAGACAGCAGATGATGTGGTCACAGGTACGATTCTGGTTAATTTTGTGCCAGCTTATGTGTTGTTTGACTGTGGTGCTTCACACTCGTTTGTATCCCGTAGATTTGCTAGAGTACTTAAAACCTCCCCAACCTTGTTAGAAAATGCTTATAGGGTGTCTGTCCCCAGTGGGAAGGTGTTGGTTTCTAATCTGTTGCATGGGGATTGTAAGGTAGAAATTGAGGGGGAGGAGTTGGGTGCTAATTTAATTCAGTTGAATATGGTGGACTTTGATGTCATCCTAGGTATGGATTGGTTAGCTAGGAATCATGCCTTAGTGGATTGTCGGGAGAAAAGGGTCCAGTTTGCTTTGCCGGGTAAAGCAGTGTTTCACTTCTAGAGCAGAGGAAGAGAGTCCCATAGAAGATCAATGCCAGTAATTTCAGCTATCAGAGCTCGCAAGAGTCTTCAGAAAGGATGCGAAGCTTATTTGGCTTATGTGGTGGATACTAAGAAAGAGGAACCATGCATGGAGGATATAGAAGTGGTAAAGGAGTTCAAGGATGTCTTCCCGGAGAATTTACCAAGCATACCACCAGCCAGGGAGGTAGACTTTGAGATCAACCTTGTACTAGGAGCTGAGCCTATCTCTAAGGCTCCATACCGGATGGCGGCAGCGGAGTTGAGAGTTGAAGACTCAATTACAGAAGTTATTGGACAAGAAGTTTATTCGCCCTAGTGTCTCTCCTTGGGGAGCGCTAATCTTGTTCGTTAAAAAGAAGGATGGTAGCATGAGGATGTGTATCAACTACCGGGAGCTGAACAAGATTACTGTGAAGAACAAGTACCCTCTACCACGAATTGATGATTTATTTGATCAGTTGAAGGGGGCTAAGGTATTTTCAAAGATAGACTTGCGATCGGGGTATCATCAGTTGCGCATCAAGCCCGAGGACATCCCGAAAAGTGCCTTTAGGACACGATATGGGCATTATGAGTTCTTGGTCATGCCTTTTGGTTTGACTAACGCCCCAGCAGCGTTCATGGAGTTGATGAACAGGGTCTTTAAAGAGGAGTTGGACAAATTTGTAGTCGTGTTCATTGACGACATCCTAGTGTACTCACCATCAGAAGAAGCTCATCGAGAGCATCTCAAGATTGTGTTGCAAAGGCTTCGCGAGCAGCAACTTTATGCAAAGTTCAGTAAATGCCAGTTCTGGTTGAGGAGTGTAGCATTTACGGGTCATGTCATCTCGGAGGAAGGTGTTGCTTGTGGATCCTAAGAAAGTTGAGGCGATTGTGGATTGGCCTAGACCAACTACGCTTCCGAGGTTAGGAGCTTCTTGGGATTGGCAGGTTATTACCGGAAGTTCGTGGAGGATTTCTCTAAGATAGCTACTCCACTAACCCAACTTACCCATAAGAGGACCCAGTTCAAGTGGAGTGATGCATGTGAGAAGAGCTTTCCGGAGTTGAAGAGGTTGTTGACTTCGACTCCGGTTTGGCACTACCTTCGGAGACTGGAGGATTCATCATTTTCAGTGATGCTTCGAAGAATGGACTTGGTTGCGTGTTGATGCAGAATGGAAAAGTTATAGCTTATGCATCTAGACAGTTGAAGCCATATGAGCAGAATTACTCGACTCACGACTTGGAGCTAGCTGCAGTGGTGTTTGCGCTAAAGATCTGGAGGCACTACTTATATGGGGAAATGTGTGAAGTCTTCACTGATCATCAAAGTTTGAAGTACCTGTTCACTCAGAAGGAGTTAAATATGAGGCAGAGACGATGGCTTGAACTGATTAAGGACTACAACCTGAAGATCAATTATCACCCGGGAAAGGCAAATCGAGTTGCGGATGCTCTTAGTAGGAAAGGAGCGGGAACATTGGCAGCTTGTATCACTGAACAGCATCAGTTGATTTTTGAGTTTGAGAAGTTGGAATTGGAGGTTGTGCAACCTGCTTCGGGTTATCTGGCAGCTTTGATAGCTCAATCATCATTGGTGGAACGGATTAAGGAGGCACAACCCAAGGATGGTGAGTTAGGGAGGAAAATGGCAGCAGCACTCAGCGGAGCACAGCCGGAGTTTCAGGTTCATGAAGATGGCAGCTTGCGGTTCCGGGGTAGATTATGTGTCCCAAGTGATGAGGTGCTGAGGATGGAGGTGCTTAGGGAGGCTTATAATACGAAACTCTCAATTCATCCTGGAGGGACTAAGATGTACCGGGATCTCAAAGGAAATTTTTGGTGGAGTGGAATGAAGCGGGACATAGCAGATTTTGTATCCAAGTGTCTAGTATGTCAGCAAGTTAAGGCTGAACATCAAAGACCTACAGGATTGCTGAAGTTACTGGAGATTCCTATTTAGAAGTGGGAGCACATCACCATGGATTTTGTTACGGGTTTACCGAAATCAAAGACTGGGAAGGACACAGTATGGGTTGTGGTGGATCGGTTGACCAAGTCAGCTCACTTCTTGCCTATGAAGTTGACAGCTTCGATGGAGGAGTTGGTACAGCTATATATGGATGCAATTGTTAGGTTGCATGGGGTGCCAATAAGTATAGTATCGGACAGGGATACCCGATTTATGTCACGGTTCTGGAAGAGTTTCCAAGAGGCCATGGGGACCACTGTCACCTTGAGTACTGCTTTTCACCCTCAAACTGATGGTCAATCTGAGAGGACAATTCAGAACTTGGAGGACATATTGCGCGCTTGTGTTCTGGACTTTAAAGGGAATTGGTTGGACAGCTTAACTTTGGTGGAGTTCTCTTACAACAACAGCTTTCAGTTTAGTATTGGTATGGCCCCTTATGAGGCGTTGTATGGAAGAAGATGTAGATCCCCGGTTTGTTGGGATGATGTGGGAGAAAGAAGGGTAACTGGACCCGAGTTAGTGCAGATAGCCTCAGAGAAAGTACAAGTTGTTCGTGAAAGGTTGAAGGCAGCTCAAGATCGGCAAAAGAGTTGGGCTGATAGTAAACGGAGACCTTTAGAATTTGAATGTGGAGACAAGGTATATCTGAAGGTTTCACCAACCAAAGGATTCATGCGGTTTGGCAAAAGTAGGAAGTTGAGTCCGAGGTATGTGGGACCGTATGAGATTCTGGAAAGGGTTGGAGATCTAGCATACCGGTTAGCTTTGCCACCGGCACTATCTAGGCTGCACAATGTGTTTCATGTGTCCCAGCTAAAGAAGTATGTTGCTGATCCGAGTCATGTGTTGGAAGCATCTCCTTTGCGAGTCCGTGAGGATCTGACTTACGAGGAGGTACCAATAAGGATCGTGGACAGGAAGATACAAGTCTTGAGACGAAGAACTATACCATATGTGAAGGTGCAATGGTCAAATCACACGGAGCGGGAGGCCATTTGGGAGCTGGAAGAGGATGCACGACGAAAATATCCTTCCTTGTTTGATGATTCAGGTGCACAAGTTTCGAGGACGAAACTTTTTGTAAGGGGGGTGGAATGTGAGCCCATGGTCTAGAGGCTCTACTGGGCCTTTCGTTTTTTTTTTTTGGTGTTAATTAGCAATGGGCTCAGCCCTTATAGTTAGGGACTTAATTAATGGGGGAAAAATTAGGAGGACTTGATAGCAATTTTGTAACTCTCTGACTGATTAAACGTTATGCCAGAACGTGGTTCTGATATTCATCGTTGTTCATCTGTCAGAGACAGTTCAGAGAGGGCAGAAAGGCCAAGAGGAGGAGGCAAAGGAAGGGGAAGAGCTCGAGGCTTCGAATTTAGGTAATCCACGTTCCCCTTAAGCTTTTATTGAGGTTTAATTAATGTCTAGGGTTCTTGATTTTACTGTTCTGATTTGGGGGGAAATGAGGTGAATGATATTCTGATGGGGATTGATTGGGATTGTAGGTGTGGAAGAGGTTGGTGGTGATAAGGGTGATCTGTGAGTAGGATTCCGGGTAAGGATTTTGACTTAACTGTGTTTTGATTTTCAACTGATGGTTTGACTTTATGATATTCTATTTTTCAATCTGAAAATTATGTTGGTATTCGATTGGATTGAGCATGGGAATAATTTGTTGTGATGTATGAGTTGTTTATGATCAAGTAAGACTATATGATATGTACTTTACTGTTCTTGTTCTGTACTGAATTTTGGTTGCTAAAATTCTGTTCTGTTCTGTCATCTGTTTGGGGTTTGGTCTTGGTAGGGATGATCCCTTATGTTCTATGTACTGGCCCTAGGCTTGGGGGATACAATACCTTGCCCAATTCTGTGTACTGGCCCTCCTCCTAATGGGATAAAATAGTTAGGAGACTGATATCAGTTAGCCAAAGCTTCTCCCCAAACACGTGTCATGAATTCTGGGTCTGTTCAATTGATTTGAAAAGTTGGAAATGGTGTAGTGAACTGTTATGGAAAAATGGTAGGGTAATGGTTGTGTTGTTCATTATTGGAGTGGTTGTGGATGTTGAGCCTTGTTCTGTTTCTTTGTGCATTTTGGCCTCTGATTCGTTCTAGTTTTATGTCATTTCTTTGGTCTCTTCTTTTCGTGCATTGTGCTCTATTTTTTTTGGCAGATTTAGTATGAACAGGCGCCTGTTATTCAGTCCAACAGGCGCCGGTTGACATAGCTAAACAGGCACCGATTCATCTCAAAATCGGACCCCTTCCGTTTTAGTAACAACGGGCGCTGTTTACTCTTCCTAACGGGCGCCGATTGACTTTCTAATTCTGAATCTCTTCAGTTTGATCAAAGTTACCCTTGTTTGTTGTAATATTCTTTAGTGTGTGCTATAAGTGAGAAATATTTGAGCCTGAACCGCAACCATATGTTACCCTAACTAAGTCCACTGCTACTACTGTTTTAAAGTTCAATGATTTGCGAAACTATATCTATGTAACTTGCTCAATCCCGGTTAAGTCATGATTCTTACTGAGCTAGTGAGCTCACACCTTATTTATCATTTCAGGTTCTCAGTTGAACGAGGAAGAATTAGACGGGTGGTTCGAGGAGGACTTAGAGTGACTAATTTGACGAGTTCATGTAACGTTCTCATTTATGGTCTACTTTATGACATTGGAGTTTTAGTACGTTTGAAGTTATTCCAAAAGATTAGTTAAATCGTTTTGAATTGTAACAGAATAATTATGAGTTTTGGCAATTTCAGTTATGACAGTGGAGTCTATTTTTTTCGGTAATGTCTGTTCTGGTTCCGAGTTCGGTATCCCATTTCGGGATGCTGCCATGTCATCTCTCGGGTCCGAGGTGTGACACTTTCTCATGCTTATTTTGTCTGACTTTTTTCAGTTCCTCATCAGCAGTCCACCCCAGTGAGTCCACCACAGTGTCGGGAAAGAGAGCAGCCATCACCAACAATGTCGTACGTGGCGGTCAAGAAAAATAGTGCAGATGGTGTCCCATTTCAACCTGTCACCCGTATCTCCCCAGTTCTCGGCTTAAAAGAAATTTCCAAACTCTAGTTATAAGCTGAGAAAAGAGTATCACAGGAAGAGAAAGAAAGAAGCCAAGATAGTTGATTATCTTTTTTTTTTTTAATTCATGGAGCAGAGTTTTTACTGCCGCTTCTGCAATTACTTTTCTAAGGAGAACTGAGGAGTGTCATGTTGACATAATCGAGTATTGCTAACAAAATGCGGAATCTGAGATATAGACTCGTTTGACATTCCCTATGTTCTTGACATCAAATTGTTGTGTCTTTTTGTGTTCTTTGCTAAAGCTTCTTTTTCCATAATTTTATGAATGATGATAAAATTAGGAGGAATAAATGCATTTGGCTGATATAATTACCTTATGAACTTATATGTGATAATTAATATACTCTCGTGTACTAAATTAGAGCACGCTTGTTACTAGATTAGAAGTACATTGGTAAAGACAAAAGTATAATTAAATAGACATTGATTTATTCTTTTTTTTTAAATTTATTTATTTAATCAGCCTCATATGAAATAGAAGAAGAAAGAAAGTGGAAAGATCCCCTTATCAATATTAACTAGCTTCCATGCTAATAATTATTCATTAGCTAATTCAATATGTACCCCATCCAAAAAATTATGGATATTACCGTCAATTCACTATATATATATATATATATATATATATATATATATATATATTTATACACTCATTGAATGTCAATTCTAATATTAGGAATCATCCATGATGCAGAAAATATGGCCCACGCTATATTGATATTAGTATATTTAAATTATAAAATCCAATTACAAAAAGTATTCAATAACAAGATATCATGTGTCATATTATTATTGTTATAACACTGTACTAGACAATGTACTAAACTAAAATTATCTATTAATTGCATGCTTGTTATAAATACTACAATAACCCTAGATATATTCAGACTTGATTAACTCTTTTAGTGCTGCTTTCTTCTTCTTCTCCATGCTATCTTTCTTGCCAATCAACTCTTTGGGTGGGGCAGGAGCCAGATTCAGTTCAAAAGAGGAGTTTGGCTCACGCTTGTCATGAACATAAAGCTACCAGCCAAAAATACAACATCAATTGTCACAACACTTTATATAAATGCCTAAACTTCACATATATTGTGGTAATTATTTATTCAATTTTCACGATATAATTACTATTAATTTCTTTTTTTTTTTGGGGTGGGGTGGGGGTCTTGGATAAATTGTAGTTAACTTCAAGTCCAGTAGCCCCAAGGACTTAGCTCTGTTGGTCACGAGAGAATAGATTGGGAATACAGACTTAAGTTCGAGTCTCGCCAGTATATGGGGAAGGGTTCTCGTGGATAGTGAGCACTGGACCTCCTTTCTTGTTGTCAACCATTATGAATTTGACATTGAGTTCTTGGGAGGTGAAGCTTGTGTCCCTTACACACTTCATACAATTGTAGTTAACTCAGCTGTTCCTGTTCCGGAAAAACAGATTAAGGCGGCAGCGGCAGGGGAGGAGGTTTTTGCCGGAAAATCTAATAAGAGGGAATGGGAAAAGAAGAGGGAATTAAGTCGCAGAGGAATCGAGGAGGGAAAAGACGAAGGGGATAAAACGACTAAGAATTTAACTTAGTCTTCAATTTATTTAGAGTTTAAAATCGCCGCTAAGTCCTCTCAATTTGAGAGAAGGTTATTTACTAACTACGTTCTTAAATCTAAATAATTCTCATTCATCATTTTTTGGACTTACAAAGTCCTGTATCCAGAAGCGGATGGGACATATTCAAGTCACGTATCTTGATAGGGATTGGAGACTACAACAGACTTCATTAGTAATAATATATTATATGTAGTTATTTATATGTATATAATATTAAATATTCCATATAAAATAAACATTTAATAGTAATAATATAAATATTAAATAAAAAGATAAATATTATTATATACTAGTAATGATTTTCTGATCTTTTTAAATTTTTTTTTTATTTCCTGATAGGAAATTGTCTAGGATTTTTTTTTTATCATTCTTTTTATAATTATAATTACTAATAGTATTCGATCCAAATGCCCTAGTGACTCTATGCCCCATATTCCATATTTTAATTTTTTTAAAAACTCATAAAAATTTTATATTTTGCCACCAATTTTTTTTTTTTTCAAAAACTATAGCATTGTTCCCTTAGTATAAATTTTCTCCCAACTCCAAGTTCTTATTTTCGTCCCTTTTCAATCTTAAGTAATATATAAAAACACTATCTACAGTCATGAACCCCATAAGTAATATATGAAAATACCACGTATAAATTTATGAATCCCATTCTTGAGTCCAAATAATTCTCATTCCATATTTGAATTTACTCTCGTATCCTGAAGAGGATAAGAGACTATATATCTTGAAGTCCAATATCCAGAGACAGACTGAAGACTTCTTCAGCACTAACATATTATATGTATTCATATATATATATATATATATATATATCAACATATAATAGTAAAAATCTAAGTGTTAAAGAAAAAAAGATAAATATTATTATATAAGAATTCTGATTTTATGATTTTTTTCCTGACTGGAAATCATATAAGAACTATTTTTTAAAATTATAATTATCAATTGTGTTTGATCGAAATCCCCTTTTGACTTCGCACCCTAGAATTCACTGTTCTAAGTTTAAAAAATTCTTTAAAATTTTATATTTAGGCCCCTCTATCAAATTTTTTTTGATAAAATTATAACATTGTCACACAGTATTTGTCTAATGAGTTTCTGTTGTTGACTCCCTTAATTTAGCAATGGTATCAAATAATTTTGTTAAGGCATGTATTCCGTAGCTAATTCCTCATAGATAGCGAGAAAGTGACGAAATTATATAGATTTTTTTTTTTTTTTGCATTTCTATATTATATAAGTTCATTTTATATTAATATATAAGGCTAGATCTTAATTTTACTCAATTTCATGTGGGTTGTAAGAATTTTTTATAAAATTAAACTCAAAATTAAATAATTAATTATTTATTAAATATGTTAATTGATAATAAATCTTTTTCCAACTTTAATCTTTTTGCTAAAAAATATGTTATAAATAGCTAAACATTTAATAGAGTTATGATTAAGTTGTTAATATTTACTAGTTAACATTAATTTAGTTAAAACTTAACAAAAGTTCAAGTAAAATTTAAGTAATTTGTATAATTAAAAATAAATATATTAGAATAGTTATACTTTGCTATGTATTTTAACAAAAGTTCAAGTATCATAACTACAGGATAGTTACAATATTTTAATTAGAGATAGCATTTGAGTTGATATATTTTATTATATATTTTTAAAAAATTATAAGAATTTAAAGAATATGTATATTATATATATTATATATTTTTAAAAACTATTTAAAAATATTTACAAAGGATAAATGTCATAATATATATATATATACATACATAATTATATATATATATATATTTAGTATGCGTCAAATATATATATAGACACGCGCACATACATATTAGTATTATATCCTAGAAGCAATCACATGTATTCTATATATTATGCATTATTAAATAAAATAAGGCATTTTTTATCTTTCAATTTGTTTTATTTATACTTTCGTGTAAAATAATTGTTAGATAAAGTCTCAAGTGCAACACTGTATTAAGAAAATCATAATAGAGATTATAATGTAGGGTTCCTACTACACTGAATAGTGTTTGTATTTAAATTATCCGTAGTTGTAGTATTAATGAGATATGACATCATTATTACGTTAAGACTAGCACGCGTTATCCTTTCTAATTTGATCAGGCGGTGGTTCTCACATCCGTGAGTATTGTGATACTCAAAGTTAACACGTGGATGCTTGTTACTTGAACAAGTACATTGGATGACCTACCTATGAGATAATAACATAGATAAATATTTAGTGCCAGTGATAGAATCTCATCATAGTGAATATGTAAGTATCCTTAGACTTGAAATCTCTAAGGTACTTTATTTGCTAAGTGTTAGACTTTAATTTTAATCTCTGGAGTCCTGTCAAGACCTCTTATGAGATAGATATTGAGTATAATATGAAGCAAATGAAAGTAGTTGAGATGATCAATAAAGGATTCGCCACTCCTAATAGTAGGAACGAATATCTCATGCCACTTCTAGGAATCACTACTCGAGAAGTCCTTGGCCAAGGCAATTGTATATTGGAAATGGTTCCAATTGATACATATGTTGAATAGTGAATTATGGGAATAAGTACTAAAATATTCGGGTCAGGATTAATTTATTATTCTGAAAAGAGTTGGCATTAATTTCGTACTTCAAATTGAATGAGATATTGTATGGTGAAAGGAGTTTATTGCACTGTTGTTTGCTATTGAAAGGTTCATATCAAGTCATTTGACTTTCTGAACTTTTGGGTGGTTATGATGTGTTGTTAAATACCACTTATGATATGTTAATATGGATTTATTAATTAGAAAATTAATAAATAAATCATTATTAGAATTAATAAGTTAATTCTAAAATTATTAAGTATTTTTAATCTTAAAGATGTTTAAACTAATTCATATTTTGCTACCAATAGACCGAAAAATCTAATAGTCACACACAATAGAGAATTGAGTGCTCAAGATGTTATTTGATAACATTATAGGGTTGATTGTAAAAAGAAGAAATTGTTGTGATTAAATTATAATTAATTATAATTTGTGAGATATATTGTAATTAATAATATTCATAATAATTATTGGTGATTAAGAATCCATATATGTTATGGATTCTGATTACCAAAATATGACGGACAATATAAATGATATATATTCTCTGTGGTATTATGATTTGTGGATTACACAAAAAGTTTTTTTTTAGGGAAAAACTGAGAGCCGTCTAATCTTCTTCTTCTAGAAATAACAAAAACCTAGCCGCCAGTTTACTTTCGCTAGCACCAAAGTCTAGTGATTTTGAACACCATTCTCGTGTAGATTATATTGGAGGCAATCTTACACTTAGATTGCAGTGTTTTGATGGAATAACAGAGAAGACGTTCTCTGTGTTTGTTGGATCATGCCTCAGAGCAAAGGAGAATTTTGGTTGCACAGAGGAGGACCAAAGGTAATTTCCCTCCTATTTTTTTATTCCAATTATCGCATAAGAATGATCCTCGTACTTAGAATTCTTGTTTCTCTTCCGCTGCATGAATCGTTTTTGCATGGGGAATTCCTACACAACACACACACACACAAATTAATACATAATATGCATACCTATAATATCCATATTTGTGTATACAATTATAACTATTAATATATCAATACAGTATATAACTAGATTAAACATGTATGTGTTAATTATCTAACATTTCGAGTATACTGATCTTCATGTCATTATTATATAATGGCATGTACGTTTTAAAATATATACGTAATTATACACAAATCTAATAAAACGGAAGGGGAAAGGAATGGGGAATTAAGTCACCAGGGAATCGGGGAGGGAAAATATGAAGGGGATAAAATGACTAAGAGTTTAACTTGGTCTTTAATTTAGTTAGGGCTTAAAACCATCGTTAAGCCCTCCAAATTTGAGAGGGTTATTTACTAACCACATTCTTGAATCTAAATAATTCTCATTCATCATTTTTTGAACTTACACTAACAGAAAGTCTTTTATCCTGAAGTAGATAGGACTGTATACATATTCAAGTCATGTATCCTAATAAGTAGGGGAGGCAATCGTGTCGTATTCGAGTTGGCGGGTCATGTCAACCTGGAGTAATTACACACGACATGTCAATCCGAACACGACACGAAAATAAATAGGTTGACACGACACGATACGATTAGACACGAAAATAAATAGATAATTATTAAACTCGCCAATCCGTCAACCCGAATACCTACTAAATCTGTCCACTCATTACACTAAAAATTTTAAAAAAGTAAATCAAACAATATAAAATTAAAATAACCAATAGAACAGTTGATAACATCTTAAATAGCCAATAAAATAATAAATCATCTAATTAAATATCTAAAGATATGAATAAATTTATAAGACTTAATATAAAAAATTTAAACATCCAATTTACTTAATACATTGAAAATTTAACAAATTTCAAACAACATTGACAATGTTCTTCTCAGCAGCTGTCTCCTTATTGATGTTCAAATCCATGACATTTTGAACAACTTCATCCACGTTTAACTTTTCAGCAAGTGCTTCTGCAATAAATTTAAACAAACAAGTATTATAAATTTTATCTAAAAATATAAATTGAAATAAAAATATAGTCTAAACAAATTTTTACCTCCATAAATCCAATCCTTAGAACAAATCAAAGATCAATAACATCAAGTGATAAAGAACTTCTAAATTGGTCAAGAACTCTACTACCACTACTGAATGCAAACTCAGAAGCAATTGTAGAGGCAGAAACTGTAAGCACATCTTGAACCATTTAAGCTAGCAAAGAGTATCTATATTGATGAGCCTTCCAATAAGATAAAACTGTTGGGGATATGCCCTAGAGTCAATTTGTACTTATACTATTGTCATTATGTTTTATATAATAATATAAGGCTTTCCTTTCCATGAATAGTGAGTTTTGTTTTGTTGGTCATCAAGTACGTGACTTGATAGTAAAACCCTACAATGAATACAATGACTATTCTAAAACTGTCCCTAATCGATTATTATTATTATTGGAATAATAATAAATTAAGATTAGTATGTTTGTGACTTGATGGCTATGTTTTACTGGTCATGGATATTTGTGATATCGAGTCAAGATATAAATAAATGTTAGAGAACATTGTATTGGATATGACCCACTGTGAGAGTACTTCATGGAATATGTCATAAGTACTTTCTAGCCATAATAATATTGAAAGTTCTTCGACCTAAATTCATCATAGTTTCTTACTTGATAAATTCTATATTTTGACATTGTCTAAAGTTGTCTTTAACCAGATAATAAATTAGACTACTGTTGGATATAGAATAAATCAAGGAGAGGAATATGATTGATTGTGAAGGAATTTGTCCCTCTTAGTTATGGGAGAGATATCTATGGGCCCCTTGAGAAGTTAGACTATTAAAAATGCATGGCCGTGCTCAAATATATCAATCTAAGATATTGATATCATTTGTTTGAACAGTCTACTATGAAATCAAGAAATAATTGATTAAGCTTAATAAAGATGACATGCTCCGTGCCTTATGCTTAATCTGGATATCGTGTGACAAAAAGGACTAAATATAAAATTATGGTTTGGTTCAAAGAAATCACCGATCTTCATTTAACCTGGATAGTTATAATGTTTTACTAGAATCGCTTATAACTTGTGGGCCATTTAAATATGATTTAGGCACACTGCCAGTGTTAAATGAACCTATAGGGTCACACAATAAGCGAACTTGTTAGGTTATTTTTCTGGTGACCAGGTTCGATAAATCTGGAAATATGTCTAAGTTAATCATACTTAGAAAATTTACCAGATACAATGAATCTGGAAATATGTCCACATTCGATGTATCTGGATGATGTCCAGATTATAAGAATCTAACTCGGTAAATTAATTAATTAAATTACCGAGATAATGTCTGAATCTTATCATATCAGTTTTAATTTAATTTGAATTTAAATTAGAATATGATAAGATATTATTAGGGTTGGACTCTAAGAGGTTCGGGGGTTTTTAAGAAAACCCTAGCCGTCTTTTCAATAGTCCAATTTTTCGGTTGAGAATATTCGTGCCATTCTCTACCAGAAAAGAAAAAAACCTCTCAAACCCTAGGCGCTAGCACTCCTTGGGTATCGAGTGAGTTCACGGTGTGTATCCGATAGAGGACGTTCGCATACTGCAGCGTCTGGTGATTGTTCGGGTTGAACGTACAACAGCGCAACCAGAATCGAAGGATTTCGATTACAGCAACCAGAGGTAATTCTTAAACCTTAGATCTTCTTAATCATTTACTTGGGTCCTCGGGAGGGATTCGTTGATGTTTTGACGTTTAGGAGTCCACGAATGCTAACAAAAACATCAAGTTTAACTGTCCTATCAACCCTTGGCTCATTTAAATACAACTCCAACTCAGATTTCTGCATATGCTTCATGATATCTTTACTTTCAAAATCATCAAACTCCTATTTTAAAAATTAAAAATAGAATTAGAAAGCATAAATTAAATTATATATCAACAGTATATAATTATAAAAGATATTAGACTTATAAAAAAGTAATAAGTAAAAAAAATAACCTGCAAAACACTTGAACTTTCTGTACTATATTTCTCTTTAGTAGAGGTTGATTTTGATTGTTCTTGAGATACAGTGCTAGATACTCCAAAAATAGAAGAAACATTAGTCTTGTATGCTTCAAAGATAGAGAAAAGTTTAGATTTAAGTTCTGAGCACTCCACTTAACCATCAATATCATAAAGTTTCCTATAACTAAATTTAACAAATTACATTTTATACCGAGGATCAAACACAACAGCAATGGCTAAAAGTGGGTTGAACTCTTTCCAATACTTATCAAACTTCGAAGTTCAAGTGAATTCTGATGCCTACAAAAGAACTATTAATTTCTTCCGTTAACCTCAACTGAATCATAAACACATGGGGAAAATAGAGATTGGAAGTAGGCCTCTTCACACTAGAAAATGCATTTGTTGTATCATAAAACAATTTCAAGAAAGCACATATTTTCTCCACTTTACTCCATTCTTCTTCAGAGGGGTTATGCTTGAAATTAGAGTCACTCAATTACAAATGACAGAAAGCAAGCTTATAATAGAGTGTACTAGCAAGCATCTCATATATAGAATTCTATCTTGTAGGTATATCTTGCTTAAGAGATTTCTTGGATTCAAGAAATGTGTGTGCCACACACTCTAAAAACTTTTGCTTTTTTATTGGTGACCCTTTTACATACTTCACAGATTCTCTTACCTTCTCAACTAATTCATCAATTTCTTTCAACCATTCTTTTACAATTAAATTGAGAATATGGGCACAATATCCTACTTGAAACAAAGGACCAAAGTCCAACAAACATCTTTGCAAATTCAATTGATATTTTAAAAGCTTAACACATGAACTGTTGGTAGAAGCATTATCCAAAGTTATAGAAAATAACCTCTTTTCAATTCCCCAATTAGCAACCAAACTATAAATTTTTTCAACTAATGCAACGCTAGAATGAGGTGGAGGCATGTATGAAAAATTCAAAATCTTTTTATACAATACCCAATTCTTGTCAATAAAATGTGCAGTCAAAGTCATGTATCCATGTGTAACTATCGAAGTCCAACAATCAGAAGTCAAGCAAATTCTACTGGGACATTGTTTAAGTTGAAAAGTTATCTTGGTAATATAATTAGCATGCATATTTTTAATATCTTGCCTCGCAGTATTCCTACTAATATCAGACACATCTGACTCTAAGTAGGAAAATACAGCCCTAATGCCCTCATATTCCACAAAAGATAAAGGCAAATCATGTTGTATCACAGCATTAATCAACAACTCCCTAAACTTTGCTTGACAGAATCTCCTAGATCTAGTATTTATGCTGCCACCACTAGATTCAATGAGCATTTGTCCTATATCCTTTGAATCAATCCCAGGACATTTCTTAATATATTTTTTCAGGTTACCTATCCCATATTTGCTAGCGGAAAGATATGTTTGGCCACAATTCTTACACTTGTATATTTATTTTCCATCTTCACCAATTGATAGTAGGTCAAAGTATTGCCAAACATTACTTGTGAGCTTTCTTTTACGTTTCTGGCTTGTTTAAGTGGTAGAAGAATCATTCGAATTTGCACCATCTCTGTTGTCATTTCCAACCATCTCAACACTTTCATCGTCTGTGTCACCTTCAAGTTCAACAAACTTTTGCTGCAATTCGTTAATTTGTGGTGTAGGTAACAATGTATCCATCTCTACAATTAGTAAAAAAGACATAATTAACCTCAAGTATGCTAACAATGCTGCAATTATATATTACATATAGCAAAACCATAGAAAGTATAAATAGGTATGGAAGAGGGATAGAGTTGACAAGCTGAACTCTTAATTGTGATTGCAAATAACTGGGATAGTCTGATGAAATTAACCAAGTAGTTAAAGCTGAAGTTTTTTGTAGTTATTGGATAGTGTGTCAGGCACTTGAAACTAGTTTATGACTATTCTGTGTGCTAAAAGAATAGAAGGATCAATATGGTTTTGTATCTATTTAGGGAAGGATATGAGTAGATTTTGTAAAACACTCTGACATTGGTGGTTGAAGATGAAGTCGGGTAAGCTTTACAAAATAGTCCAATGACTATGAAACACCTATAAGTGAGAATTGTGCACTTAGACATCAGAAGTTGTTTTAACATGCATTTAATAAGTTAACAACGAATAATTTACATTGAAGTTTTACTGTCATTTGTGGGGCTTGTTGAACTAGAAAAGCAAGGGAGAGATAGGGGATGTTCTGGAGAGAAGGGCTAGAGAAAAGGTGTACTTACTATACAAGGGACAAACGAAGGAAAAGAAGAGAGTTTTTAATACATTAAGTGCACAATCAGTGCATGAAGATGAAAAGTGAATCTTGATGATAGACCAAGTAACATTTTTAATTAAGTTGCTTGGTGGTGGTGAATAGAGTCTCTTTTTTTTATCAAGAGAGCTTGGGTGTTTATGAAACTCTATATAGCACTTATGTGCATCAAATCTTACATATTCATAAATAGAGAATTTGCTAGATAGACATATAAATGATTATCCACACAAGTACACTACAAAAAAAATTCTTATTTGCGACGGCTAAATTCGTCGCAAATCGAGCGTTGCGATGGATTTGCGACGGAAATAGCCGTCGCAAGTAAGGGCGTCGCAAACAGCGACGTAAAACTATATCCGTCGCAAATAACGACACATTTGCAACGGCCAAATCTCTGGTCAATCAAATTAATATAAGCAACATTTTGCTATGGATTTTAAAAATCGTCGCAAATCCATAGCAACTTAAGAGGGATTTGCGATTGAATAATTGAAAAATAAAATAAAATGTGAAAAAAATCCATCACAAATCCGTAGCAAGTTGCTACGGATTTGCAACGGAATATTTTCATGAATAAAATAAAATGAAAAAAAGTCCGTCGCAAATCCGTAGCAGATTGCTACGAATTTGCGGCGGAATAATTACATATTAAAATAAAAATAAAAAATATCCGTCGCAAATCCGTTGCAATTTAAGGGGGATTTGCGACGGAATGTTTGAAAATTAAAATAAAATGTGAAGAACACTGTCGCAAATCCATAGCAAAGAGTTACGGATTTACGACGACTAACATATAATGGAAAAAAAATTCCGTCGCAAATCTATAGCAAAGAGTTATGGATTTGTGACGGCATAATTACATATTTAAAATAAACAAAAAAATATCCGTTACAAATTCGTTGCAACTTAAGAGGAATTTACGAAGGAATTTTTGAAAATTAAAATAAAATGTGGAGAATGCCGTCGCAAATTTGTAGCAAATAGCTACGGATTTGCGACGGATAACACAAAATGGAAAGGCGTTCGTCGCAAATCTGCAGCAGATTGATATGGATTTGCGACGGAATAATTACATTAAAATATATCCGTCGCAAATCCACAGCAACTTGAGATAAATTTGCGACGGAATAATTACAAATAAAAAAAAATTTGACGCAAATTCGGTCCATCGCAAATCCACTGCAAGTTAAGACCGAATTTGCGTCAAAATTAATTTTAAATAAATAAATTTAAAAAATATGTGACAAGTATTTAAGCAAATTTTTTTTCTTAAATATCAAATTTGTAATTTTTTTAACGTGAAAAATTTTAATAAAACAAATAAAATTTCGAAATCAATAATAAATTACAACATGCCATATCATAAAGTAAAACTACAATAATTCATACATGTGTATACACATAAGTATCACAATAGATAAATAATGTAAACAATATAATCATGTAGCTAAAGGATTAGGAGCACTAGCTGAAGGAGGAGTGGGAGGATCATCAAACCCAGTACTAGGACCGGGGTGATGATCAAGTGGGGAAACAAATAAATATTCTCGTCGTCCTTGTCTTCGTCCTCATCCTCATCTGCGTCCTCGTCCTCAAACACCGAAGATATCTGTGGCATAGCAACCCCTATCTTCTCGGACATAACTGCCATCCAAAAAGTGATTCCTGCAACTTTATGTTCAAAATTCTTCTTAATCCTCTCCTCACGACGCTTGTACTTATCCTCGCGACTCTTCTCTCGATGCCTCCATCGATCCTCAACTTCCTGAATCCTCTACTGAACCTTAGTCTCAACTATTTGGTCAACATCAACAGGAGTGGATGAAGATGATCCTAATAGATGAGACTGATGCATCTGTTCCATAATGCAAGTAGCCTCTAATCCCAATCCGTAGATACGACCCTTGTTGAATCCGCCAGCTGCCTCAATGATAATGGCCTTGTCATTTGGCATAGCAACGGAGTCGACGGACCCGCTAGACTCCATTTGAGAGTAGCACTCCTTGGTGACATTTTCCTCCTCCTGAAATAACGTGAGTTTTTAAAAATTAAAAGAAGAATAACAATAAATAATGTAAGAATAAATTATTTTTACCAATATCTTCTACGGACACTCGCCCACAATCTGACCCTGTCTTACCCCGTTCTGGAACATATATAGTTTTTTGAACATGTCCAAATAGCTAAATGTGTCCCCTTCACGTCTCCTCTGCAGTTAAATTAATAGAAAACAATATTATTTCGAATACGATAAAGAAGATTGAAACAATTATAAAGTATACAAAAGTTAATAAAATTGAATTTTCCATCGTTCCTCGTGCTCAATGAAAGAGATGGAACCTCCTGTGTGAGTGACACCGCAACGAGACTGATTTTCCTTTGCAGACTACACGATTCGTCGATACTTGGGATCCAACCAATATTTGTTCATCTCCGACCAATTAGTTGGATCAATCTAAGTTGGACACGAATTAGCAGGTGTGATCTTTCGGGTTCTCGACAAAGTATCGAAAAGCCTTCTTGTACACTTATTTTCCCAACTTCTCCGTATCTAGGGACCATGCTTAGGAGCCCAACGAAATAACTTCTGCAAATATAGTAAACCATCGCCGTTAAAGTTTAAATTAACAGTTTAAAGTAAATTTGTTTGCAAATACAACAAATGACATTTGAGCATATAAGTTTCAATAACATATACATGTGATTAAATTTGTAAGAAAGTAAAAGAAATATACTCCCCATCGTTGAACCACATATCCCGAATGTGTATCGGGACATGTGAGTATGTAGCATATGAACCATTGAATTGTCTCTTGAATATACCTTGAATCTCTCTCACACATTTATCTAAACCAGCAAACTTATTTTATATAACCAGAAAGGAAAGTAATATGATTATTAAAGAAGATATACTGAATTGGAAATCAATCAATAATTATAAATTACTCACCCATCTCCTCGAGGAATAATCACAGGTCGGGGGTCTGTGGCCTGTGATCCTATATGGTGTGATGTATAAGTAGGAACTTCTGCTGGAGAAGCACCTATTGATTGCGAAGGTGAACCAGAAATCGTTAATGGTACGGAGAGGAGCGGTGCGTGTGACGGTGATAAGGTGTCAGAATGATGAGTATGTTGGTCCATTCCAGCACCTCCAGAAGACTGTCCATGGCCAGACATCCTAATTTTGAAATAAAAATATGTAAATTTCAAACATATATATAATATATATGTAGAACAAGTTAAAAATAGAAATTTATAAAGAAAATTGACAAAGTCTCCCCTATAAAATGGTCATTTTCCAGGCATTAATGCTACATTTAAACATATTTCTAGTATCATGAACACATTAAACACACAAAACATGTACAACAAAACCTATACAAAAGAACACATTTTCCATTACAAAAAATTAACTGGTAATAGAAAAATTGGAATATGTAGAAACTTAGCCATTTATACAACTTGAGAAGGAAAAGGTTTGCTATTTTTGTTTTCTTTCAAAATGGCTTCATTCTTGCACATAAGTTTCTAACCTTTTCCAGCCTAATTGCTTTCTAACCTGAACAAGGTTTTCAATTCAAAGAAATGAGGTTTTCAGTTCAAGAGTTGAATTGTTTGAGAGATTTTAGGAGGTTTTCCGGGAATTTTATTTTCAAATTCAAAGCATTTTGAAGGGTGAGTGCATGATTCTTCCTTTGTCAATGGATCAAAGCCATCACATGTGAGAAAAATTTATGTGTTCGTCTTGTTACTGATAAATAAATAGAACTCCTACTGATAATATGCTACACAAAATTCTCATCTAAACAAACAAAGAAAGAAAGAACTTCATAACATAAACTCTATATATTAGAGGGGCAATTACTGGTCTCCACGAATATACAATTACTTTTTCATTCTCTTATAGAATTCAGGCATGAGATAACAGGATAAATAAGCTGTTCAGAATACAGAAACAAAATCCTAATGTTGCTAGCTTCCTTTGTAAGAAGAACCCAGAAGTGGTAAGTTGATTGGGAACAAAGCTTTGAGCAAAAATCTGTAATGGAAAACCAGATTTTTAATGAGATTTTCAACACAACAGAAACTTGTAATAGAAAACTCATTTCCAATTTGGAGCTGGTTTTGCATGTGACCAAACACAACCATTTATATGCTAATAACAACAACAAAAATTATGCTCCAGATAATAAAATGTTTGTTCTTTTATACAACTTTTGTACAGGTTTTATTTCCTAAAAAAGAAGATATCTATAATAAAAAGTCAATATCAATAACAACAATTAACTTAAGGGTAATCACCCATTACCCAGGAGGAGTGATCACCCATCACTCACGGGGAGTGATCACCCATCACTCACGGGGAGTGATCACTCATCACTCACAGGGAATGATCATCCATCACTCACAGGAATTCAATTCATATATTAGATAAAAAAATATACCTTTGGAAAAGTAAAGAACACCTGCAGAAAAGAAAATAGTAAGCATTCACTAACAGTTAACTGTATTTATAATTAAAAAAAAAAAAGCAAACCTATGGAAAGGCAAAGAACACCTGTCGAAAAGAAAATAGTTAGTATTGATTCATGCTTAACTGTATTTAAAAAAAAAGTATTCCTGTGGAAAGACAAAGAACACATGTGGAAAAGAAAATAGTTAGTCTCCCCTAACACTTAACTGTATTTTTTTTTTTTTAAAAAAGCATACCTGTGGAAAGGCAAAGAACACCTGTGGAAAAGAAAATGGTTAGCATTGACTCGTACTTAATTTCATTTAAAAAAATAAAAAGGACAAAAAATAGTATAATAATTGATTATCCAATAATTAGTAAAATATGAAAGTTTAACATAGATTATTGATCAACAATATAAGCAACATCATAAGTGATTTAAACTTTACATCACGAACGTATAATAAATGTACTTTATTCACTCGAGTCATCCTTTGATATATATTCTTCTTCTTCCATCTCTGTCATGCTATTTGTATTGCAGTTACCTTCATCTTCATCTTCATCTTCGAGTTCATTTGTATCCCTAAGTAATCTTTCTTCTTGAACATCCAACAAATCACTTGTGCCCGATTCATGAGCTAAGGGACCAAGATCAACAACTAAGGAAATGCTCATTGCATTGTGAGTATCCACCTCTTCTTGGTAAGCTCTATCAATCACAGATGCATCAATCACATGTCGAGCTTTTACTTTACACAAAGCTAACCAATCGGATCTTGGTCTTTTGCATCCTCGATATGAGGCATAATACACCTGAGATGCCTATTCAGCTAGCACAAACGGATAATATTTTGGATAGCTCATCTTGCAATTAATATCAACAATCTTATACTCCTTATGTATTCTCACACCGCGATTTGTTATTTGATCGAACCAATCACATTTAAAAAGCACAACTTTCTATGATGGATTACCAGGAAATTCAACTTCAACAATCTCTTTAAGAACCCCATAATAATCACTCTCTTCTGAGTCCTTTTCACCCCCCCTTAACACAAAGTCCAGAATTTACTGTTTTCTTTCCTTCGATGTGTTCGTGGGTGTGAAATCTATAGCCATTAATAATGTACCTAGTTTATGTTTTCACTTTTCTCGAAGGTCCCCAAGCAAGATTCTTCAAACATATATTTGACACATAGTTTTGTGGATCATTCACCTATAAAGTATATGAAATGTTCAGGTGGACATACATTAACTAACAACATATGTTCACTTGTACAAAAATTTAACTGATTTTTTAGGAGCATACATAATCTGTAAATCATCCTGTGAACTCATTCTCTATCCTTCTTTGTACATCCAATTCCGACATGTTTGAGATAGAAGATTGTAAACGAGATGTGAACTCACTGTAGAGAAGAAAATTACACAATTACCAATGGATCTTATTTCTAATATCAACAGTGGGGTAAGCATCTCACCTAATATATAGTTGAACCTCTTCACAGTTAAGTAATATATAATTTTTTGCCACTTTATATTCTTTATGAGAGAGGAATCGCGTTTGAATCTTTCCTAATATCTTCCCAAAAATGTTACTATTGACAACAAATCTTCATCTACATCTCGCTCGACTTCACCTTCATCATTGCGAGCCATGGATACATGTTTTGTCCGCACATGTACCTCAAAATAATAGGAGAAGAATGTAGATATTTCCTCAACAAGATAAGCATTACAAATTGACCCTTCTACTCGTGCCTTCTTTTTCACCTTAACTTTAAACGAAACAAGAACCTGGAATAATTCAAAGCATGATAGTTAATAAGTATTATGCAATGACTATAGCTCACCATAGCATAATTTGAAAAATAACAACTACCTCTCAAAAGGATACATCCATCTATATTGTACAGGACCACAAACCTTTGCTTCGTAAGGCAAATGAACCAAAAGATGTTCCATAACATCAAAAAAACCTGGAGGGAAAATCTTCTCTAACTTACAAAGAAGAACTGGTATCTCTTGCTCCAACTTCATCATATGAGATACAGACAATTTAGGAGCATAAATGTCCCGAAAAAACAAACTTAATTTTGTTAAAGTTCCCTAAACATTAGCTGGAAGGAATTCTCTAAGGGCAATCAAAAGTAATATTTCCATGAAGATGTGGCAATCATGGCTTTTCATGCCGGACAACTTCAATTCATTAAAATCAACACATCTACAAAGATTCGATGCGTATCCATCTGGAAGAATTAATCCTTTCAACCACTCAAGCAAAATTTTATTCTGTTTTACCGTCAATGTGTAACATGCCTTAGGTATTGCTATCCTCTCTTCTTCGACGTTATACACATGTAGTTCTGGCCTATTGCAATATACTTCAACGTCACGACGGGCGGGCCTTCAAATTGTCTTTAATTTTGCCCTTCATATCCATAACTGTATTGAAGATATTATCGAACATATTCTTTTCATTATGCATTACGTCAATATTATGACAAACTAAATGCGTTAGTCAATACGATAAATTCCAAAAAATACTCCGTTTAGCCCAATTATGACTCACATATCTACCTTTTGATCTCCCAAGTTCTCTTCTCGACTTTGTTATTTTCGAATACTAACAAACACTGCTCCATAGGTCATCCCCAATGGGACGTAGAATAGGTTGTAACATATCAGAGCCCTTATCTCTCTTAAATGATGTTATATCCCGTCGAAATGGGTGATCTATAGGTAAAAAACGGCGGTGACAGTTAAACTATGAGTGTTTACCACTATATTGTAGATGAAAAGACTTTGACCCCTCTATACAATATGGACACGCTAATCTTCCAGCTGTGCTCCATCCACTCATCATTCCATAGGCAGGAAAGTTATTAATAGTCCACATTAGTGCAGCACGCATCTGGAAGTTTTGTTTCTTTGCTATGTCATATGTAGCAATACATTCAGTCCACAAATGATTTGATTCTTCTATTAATGGTTGAAGATAAACATCCATTTTATGTTTCGAATTCTTTGGTCTCGGTACAATGATTGTTAAAAATATCACAGGATCTTTCATGCACAACTACGGTAGGAGGTTACAAGGAGTGACAATAACTGGCCAACATGAATACTGCTTTCTTGACATGCCAAACGGTGAGAAACCATCAGTACAAAGTTCCAATCTCACATTCCCCACTTCTTTTGCAAAATCTAGATGAATCCAGTCAAAGTGCTACCAAGCCTCACCATCTCTCGGATGGCTCATGTTTCCATCTTCCTGCTTAGCCTTTGCATGTCAACTCATGTGTTCAACTGTAGTTTTAGATGCATACAACCTCTGCAACCTTGGTGTAATTGAAAAGTAGTATATTTTTTTGAAAGGGATCACGAGCCTAACCCTTCTTTTTTTCCCATATTTTCTATGCATGTACCGAGCATGTCTGCAAAATTTACATTCTTTCAAATTGATATTGTCCTTCCAATAAAGCATGCATCCATTAGTGCATGCATCTATCTTTTGAACAGACAATCCCAACCCAGATATTAACTTCTTCATTTGATAAAAGTCATCAGGTATCTTGTTGCTTCTTGGAACCATCTCTTTCATAAGCTGCACCACTTGGTTAAAAGCTTTTTCAGATACATTATTTTCAGACTTAACATTTAGTAGCCTTGAAACTAACGAAAGCATCAAGTAATTCGTACACCCTTCCCATATGGGAGTGTCTGCTGCCCCCAACATATCATAAAACTTCTTCACTTCCGTGTTAGGAGGTTCTTCAACTTGCTCATCTGACGGTCTTTCCAAATTAAAATTAGGACCGTCACATCAATGATCATTTCCAGATACGGATTTCTAAAACATGAATCAACTTGAACTGTACTAGATGTTGAGGTAGACATGCTTTGATTTACATAGTAAGGTTTACCGTGACAAATTCACTGATGGTAGTTGCTAACATACCCATATCTGTACAAATGGATCTCAAATTGGTCCGGAGAGTCAAATTTCATGTTTTTTCATTTTGTACAAGGACATCTGATTTTACCAGACTTGGAATTCGATAAAGCGAACGCAATAAATCCTTGCACCCCCTGCTCAAATTCAGTAGTAAACACTTTACCGGGCAACCGCCTTCTATACATCTAACTACGATCTTCCATCTATATGTTCAACATATTATGCGAGAAAGATATTTGACTGTGAGTTTATGCATGTTTGCGTAAAAGGTTTAGGAAAGCTTAAGGGTAATCATCTTCATTATACTTTAAACAATAATTATAAATACCTGAATAGCCAACTATATGTTTCTTTAAATATTTTTTTAGTAATTTATATATACTTCTGTTATCGTGCATCATACATGGGCTTTTGATGATGAACCATCGTCGCAAAACACCAATTGGTTTCCCAATCATGTTTATATAGACACCTAATATACTTAACACATAGTTAAATTATTAACCTCTTTAACAATATCTCAATAAGTAACTAGATTTAAACCATGAAGCATCAACTAACTCAACCACCAATTTACAATCAAAATTATGTTAAACCAACAACCACAAACACAACCATCGGCACAAAATCCATTAGGGATCTTGGCAGAATTTCCCCTATATACTGGATGTTTTTAGGCACCAAGCCACCACAAAATCAACAACATTAAAAAAAAAAAAAAACATTAACGTCTATCACAGCAATTATTCAATAGAACTAATGGAAGGGTAATCACCCATTACCCATGGAGAATGATCACCCTGAGGGAGACGAAACAGGAGACATGCACTGTAACGGGAAAAATAGAGAGAAAAAATAATCGCAAGCCTTAAAGGCCACACAGAAGCGTGAAGATCATACCTTTGCGCTCCTTAACCCTTCTAGGTTGAGTAGATGTCTGGAATCGCCTCGCTTCGCCCATTTGAAGAAGCTTTCGGTTGAACACCTGCTAGCCTCTACTTCATCTGGTTTGCATCAACGCCAAGCTTTCCAACTCTCGGAATATTCCTCTGCCTAACCTCTAGTCGGTGAACACTATGGTGAAGAGGAACGGTCTCAATTCTCCTTGGTGCACTTGCTATTGGTTAGCAAAGAAACAAAAACAACAGAAGAGGGTGGCGTGAGAGAGAGGAGAGAGTAGCTACGTGAGGCTTCTTAGGCTTAGGAGGATTAGGGTTTTCATCCACCAGACACTAGTTTTTATTGGTTAGCCAAAACTAGGTTTCTCAATATTTGATAAACATATCATTGGGATTTCAAAACACCCGAATGTTATCCTGAGAATCAGTTTGGCCTAACCCTTAACTCCTCTTAACCGTATCTGAAAAAAATCCTAAGGTCCAAGCTATTGGGCCGGAAAAATATTTATTATTTCTCTTGGACCCAAAAGGCCCAAAATAATAAATATTAATTATTTATTTCGTGGGCTTATATAAACAACCCAATAAATAATTAATGAACCCAAATGAACCATAATAATTAATCTTTAATTATTTATTGCTTGGGCCTATATAAATAACCCAATAAATAATTAAATATTAATTATTTCCCCTAATTTAAGCCAGGTTAATTTCCTAATTATTCATACTAGACCTAGGCCCTGAATAATTAATTAACCAATTAAACTAGATAATTAATTTCTCTCAACTCCTATGTTAATTAATTAATTTATTTTATTCCAGGCCAATAATAAATTAGACTTCCTGAATAAAATAAAATAAAATAGAATAAAATAAAATCCTCTTCAACTGAGACCAATTCCTCAACCCAAAATTAGTTAGGACTTACGGGCTATTTTGAGGAAAAAAAAGACACATCGCCTTGGCTGCTAAAATGACCAAAATACCCCTACTATATAAATAGCTGTATTTTGCATTTTAAATATTTTCTAATATCACCATAAGGAAATATTGACCCCAAGGACAATGCTGCATTAGCAAAGTCTCCGACCTACAGGTGAAATGACTAAAATACTCCTCTACATCGCCGTACATTTAGAGAGGAAGAAGTGTACTAACACTCTTCTAAATGACATCTACCATCCTTAAGCTTCTAGTCCAATAATCCACGACTTCCTGGAGTGTTTCCGCTTTCCAATGGAGCTACCCTAAAGTAAACATCCAAGTCATGTTTCCCAGGGCCCTAGACATTTTAGACCATTCGGACAACCATAAGGGGCGATATAGTGCATAAACTATCTTGTACAAGTCTGTCTTAACTAACTAGTCACACATACCTAACATGCAAGTATATTGGCCCTACGATAGAACCTCAACTATAGCAAATCAAAGTATATGCTTCCAGCTTTGCCAGACCACTAACTCATACTCAAGTCGTAGAGTACTAGTCCATGCTGTAGCAGTAGTAGTCTAGGTTTCTATCATATAATACTTTTAGAAACCACTACTACAAGTCCTGTCCTACGTATTCAAAATACGCTTATGTCATGAAGTGAGTGGACTACTCACTGGCTAAAGGTAGGTCATTCCCCATTTGGAATTCATAACATAATAACCTAAACATGATGAGGTTCCCAGTCTCATCAATAGGTTAAGAACAAATGTTTATGTGTTAAATAACCCGTGATCCATACCTTACTGTGAAAGACCACCATTCACATGGATCACTTATTTAAACATAATGGGTCTGTTCCAAACGAAAATTGTGCACAAATAAAAAGTTAATTCACAAACAAATTTTGAAAATTAATTTCTTTTATTAAATATTCGATTTAATATCAGAAACCTAGTCTAAGAGGGCATACAATCCAACAATCTCCCATTTGCACTCTAAGACTAGGTAAGTCCATAGGTGCCCACCCCTATGGCGTCTAAGTGTCTTTTGAAGACTCTCTCAGCTAAAGGCTTGGTGAATGGGTCTGCTAGATTATTTTCTTAGGCAATATGCTCCACCACGACTTTCTGTCTTTGGATGAAATCCCAGATCAAGTGGTACTTCCTCTCGATGTGTTTCCCCTTCTTGTGGTTTCAAGGTTCCTTAGATTGCGATACTGCTCCAGTGTTGTCGCAATACATCACAATCGGCCTGTCCATATGTGGAACGACTCCAAGTTCTGAAAGAAACTTCTGGAGCCAAACTGCTTCCTTGGACGCCTCCGAAGCAGCCACATACTCAGCTTCCATGGTTGAGTCAGTAATACAAGACTGCTTAATACTCCTCCATGAAATTGCTCCTCCAGACAAGGTGAAGACATATCCACTAGTGGATTTTCTCTCATCCTTTTTTGCCTGGAAGTCTGAGTCTGTGTATTCTGTTGGAACCAAATCATCAGCCCTGTAAACCAGCATATAATCTCTCGTTCCCTTGAGGTACTTGAGAATATACTTTACAGCTTGCCAATGAACCTCCCATGGGTTTGACTGATATATGCTAACTAAGCCCACGACAAAGTAGATATCTGGCCTAGTACACAGCATGGCGTACATGAGACTTCCCACAGCCGAAGCGTAGGGAATCCTACTCATTCTGTCCTTTTCTTCTTGAGACTTAGGACAGTCCTTCGAAGAAAATGACAACCTATGTCTGTAAGGGATTAGAGCTCTCTTGCATGAGTCCATGCTGTACTTGGCCAGCATCTTGTCAATGTATATCGCTTGGGATAACCCTAACATTCTCTGCTTCCTATTTCTAAGAAGCCTAAGCCCGAGAATGTAGCTGGCTTCTCCCAAGTCCTTCATACTGAATTGACTAGACAACCAAACCTTTGTAGATGACAATGTCCCTACATCATTTCCAATGAGTAGAATGTCATCCACATACAGGACAAGAAAAACCACATTAATGCCTTTAAGTTTCCTGTACACGCATGGTTCATCTTCGTTTTGAATAAAACTATAAGACTTTACAGTCTCATCAAAACGAATGTTTCATGCTCTCGATGCCTGCTTAAGTCCATAAATGGACTTCTTAAGCTTGCAAACCATGTGTTCCTGGCCTTCAGCAATGAAGCCTTTCGGTTGGGACATATAGATGTCTTCGTTAAGATGGCCATTTAAGAATGCCGTCTTGACATCTATTTACAATATCTCGTAGTCATAGTGACATGCGATGGCAAGAAGGATGCGGATGGATTTAAGCATGGCTACCGGGGAAAATGTTTCCTTATAGTCGATTTCCTCTTTCTGAGTATACCCTTTCGCCACAAGCCTAGCTTTGAAGGTTTCCACATTCCCATCCGCTCCCCTCTTTCTCTTGTACACCCACTTGTACCCAATGGGTTTTATCCCTTCAGGTGAAGCTATAAGATCCCAAACCTGATTGAGGTACATAGACTCAATCTCGGCTTTCATTGCTTCATGCCACAGATTTGCATCGGCATCAGTAATAGCCTCCTCGTATCTAGTGGGGTCTTGTTCTTGATGGTCGGAGACCAGCTCAAAGGCTTCTCCAGTCCATCTATCTGGAACCCTAGACACTCTCCTACTACGACGAGGCTCCATTTGAACGGGCTCTTGAGGCTGTGCCTCTTCTTGTTCCACAATCGGGCCAGAAGAAGTTGATTCCGTAAATAACTTCTCCTCAAATTTCAATCTCGTTGAACCTTTAGTGGAAGTACTTTAATCATCTTCTAAGTATCTAGCATTGGTACTGACTAGTACCTTCTGCTCCTTAGAATGATAAAAGTAACCTCCTTTTGTTCCTTTTGGATACCCAACAAAATAGCATAATTCTGATCTTGGTTCCAACTTGTCTCATTTGATCAGTACATAAGTTGGACATTCCTAAATCTTGAGATGATTCAAACTTGGCTTACGCCTAGTCCACATCTTATAGGGAGTCCTAGGTACTGACTTGGAAGGCACCAAGTTCAGAATATATGCCGCTGTTTCCAGGGCATATCCCCAAAAGGACACTAGAAGAGTAGCATGAGACATCATACTTCGGACCATTTCCATCAATATTCTATTCCTTCTCTCAGCTACTCCGTTCTGCTGGGGTGTTCCCGGTGCAGAGAGCTGGGATACTATCCCATGATGTACCATGTAGTCCTTGAATTCACCTAGGAGGTACTTTCCACCACGATCCGATCATAAGGTTTTGATTAATTTACCTGTCTGACGCTCCACTTCAGCCTTAAACTCCTTGAACTTGTCAAAAGAGTCAGACTTGCGTCTCATCAGGTAAATATAACCATACCTCGTACAATCATCCGTGAACGTGATGAAGTACTCAAAACCTCCTCTAGCTGGTGTAGACAATAGACCACACACATCAGTGTGAACAAGACTCAACACCTCTTTGGCACTATCCGCCTTTGATGTAAATGACCTCTTGGTCATCTTTCCCATTAGGCAGGATTCACACTGAGGCCAACTTTTCAATCTCAATGAGCCCAAAGGCCCATCATGGATTAGCCTCTGAATCCTGGTTGGGTTAATATGACCCAACCTTAGATGCCAAATGTATGAATCATTGATATTGGTCTTTCTCTTCCTAGTTAAAGGTTCAGACTGAGCGTTATTTGATTAGTTGTTAATAGGGTTTAAAAAGAACAGATTTCCATACATGTGCCTAGTACATAAAATTTCTCCATCTCTATTGATAGAAATACCAGAATAGAAAGATACAGAATATCCTTGATTAATAAGTTTTGCAACTGAAATCAAATTCTGACGAAAACCAGGTACATATAAAATATCCTTTAAAACCACTATCTTATTACAATAAAAAATTAGATCCAGCTCTCCCACTGCAAAGGCCCAGACTTGTGCTCCATTACCCACTTGAAGCCCATGTTCGCCCTTCTTAAGTCTTCTTATCTTCCTAAACCCCTGCAAGGAGTTACAGATATGATCAGTGGCTCCTGAATCAACAATCCAAGTGGAAGTTGATCCTACCATTGATATGGACTCTAGATAGTAAACATTACCTGTGGAGTTTTTCTTGGTTTGAAGATCTGGACACTCATTTTTCCAGTGTCCCTTCTTGCCACACTTGAAGCACTTGCCCTTTGGCTTGTCCTTGGGTTGGGTCTTGGGCTGGGCTGTTGCATTCCCCTTCTTCCTCTTGAACTTTCTGGGTTTAGGCCCAATTCTTGAAGAAGAAGCCTTAGCAATCATGGCCTTAGATTGCGGCTTCATGACCTTCTCCGCTATCTGGAGCTCTTTCATCAGTTCAGTTAAACTCATATTCAACTTATTCATGTTATAGTTTAACTTGAACTGAGTAAAAGAGCCCGGTAGAGATTCGAGAACCATATCCACTTGGCTCTCGGGGTCAATGACAGCCCCTAAGATTTCCGCCTCCTCGAAAGCAGCAATCATCTTGAGCATATGCTCTCGGAATAATACTCCCTCAGCCATCTTAGTGTTCACAATAGTTCGAAGAGCCTCCTGCCTTACGGGCCGGCTCTTGTCTGCGAACATAGTTGCCAATGATTGACTTATGTCATATGCAGAAGTCATATGCTCGTGTTTTGACTAGAGCACATTAGACATGGAAGCTAACATATAGCAACGTGCCATTTCGTCAGCTTTCTTCCACGCCTTCTCAGCCTCTCGCTCATCAGCAGTGGAACCTTCCCCGATAATAGGGCAAGTCTCGTAAAGGACATACTTATACTCCTCAGTTGTGAGTATTATGTCCAGGTTCCTTTTCCAGTCCACATAGTTTGGACCCGTTAACTTATTCTCGCTGAGAATAAAGGCCAATGGACTAAAAGAACCTCCCACCATTTCTGAAAATCGAAAATAAAAGAAAGAATTTAGTTTGTGAAAATAAAATAAAATTTGTGCACTGAAAATAATTTGGCTCTTAGGAAAACTGACATAGCTTCTTAGGAAGATTAACAGTTTCCTAAGCTAAGTGTATTAACCCCCACAAATTAATTTCCCTTCTAGGTAATGGTCTAGAGAATAACTCCATCGTGGGATGGCCGTTTTCTCTCATTTCCTATGGACATACCTCGCACTATAACCTCCAACGTGGGCTGGCCGATCATAGTACGTGTCCCGGGTTATTAATTACATCTTTCAATTAGATCTAGATCCTTGTGGTATCCCTATCCTATACGGGTTCACTCCTAGGGTGACGCGAGGGGATCCACAATCTCTAATGAGGACCGTGATGGAAGCCGTGGGGCCGTTGGAACCCCTTTCCCACTTAGTCTTTTAAAATAAAGGTTTTCTGGAAAATATCCTTTTGAAATTTCCATTAAGTTTTTCCTTAACTCAAAAATAAAATATCTAAATCCAATAAAATCTCTATGTCAAGGCTTATATCCTTTGAGAGATTTTCTCTATGGACTAATTTTATTTAAGTTAAAACTTAATGATTTCAAAAAATTTTCAATTAAAACTTTCTAAAGACTTTGGTCTCAAGTTTATTTGACAAAATCATTTTTCTAGTCCAAAACAAAACAAAATGGCTCTCCATTTTAATTTACAAAATTATCTAAATCCAATATATTTTCTATGTCAAGGATTAAATCATTTGAGAAAATATTCAAGGATTAATTTTTGTACCAATTAAAATAACCATTTAATTTTTGAAGAAAAATATTTTTCTTGTCAAAACAAAAAAGTTCCCATAGACTTTGGTCTTTGAGAAAAATCACATATAAGTACATAAAAAAAAATAGCATGCTAGAAAACAATAAACGTTTTCATGTTTTTCTATTTTTTAAACATAAGTGCCTAAATAATAGAATTAAACACATTAATTAATTAATTAATGATCTTGTTTAATCCTAAAATCCCTTACTAATATTTTTCATGCAAATATATTTCAAGAATATAAATATTGCAAAAATATTAACTTTGCCTGGTATGGAACCCAAAATGAAAATGAAAAAAAAAGAAAAAAAAATTACAGAAAAATCGCTGACGGTCCACTGCACTGGCCGCACCAGATCGGCGCATTCTGCTCTTCGGTCCACCGCGCCCCCCGGTGCACCAACCGCACCAAATCAGACGCTGCCTCAACCCGCCAAGCCACGACCCGCCCGCCTGAGTGCCCGCGCCCGCGCCCGGTTCTCCTCTGCTGCCGACCCGCGTGCGACCAGCGTACTCGCCCGATACCGCCGCTCGACCCGCGCAAATTGAAGTTGCAATTGAGCAACTAAATCGGCTCAATTTTCCTCCAAATCGGCTCAGCTCCAAGGCGTGAATAGCTCGACTTCACTCACAATGTTGGCAGCGGCTCGGCTCGGCTCACACGGCTTAGGAACAGTTTTCTTCTTCGTTTTTCTTTCTCTCTCGCGCGAAAATTGCAGAAACTTCTCTTCTTCAATTTTTGCTTATTTCTTTGGCTTCTTTGGACATTTTTACTTACAAAAACTCATCCAAAACAAAAACACAACCGCCTATACCCTTCAAATTGGGTTTACACGATGTTTTAGCAAAGCCAAAAAAAAATTTGCAGGGATGCCTATGCTTCAACGATGAAGCTTACATCAACCTTATCCCATACCAAAACATCGAAGAATCACAGGTATAATCATCTTCTCAATTTTTATTAACTACCATGCTCCCTATATTGATAAAAAACTAGGGGCTCTGATACCACATTGAGGGAAACGAAACAGGGGACATGCACTGTAACGGGAAAAACAGAGAGAAAAAACAACCGCAAGCCTTAAAGGCCACACGGAAGCATGCAGATCATACATTTGCGCTCCTTAATCCTTCTAGGTTTAGTAGGAGCGGATTGAACGACTGGAATTGCCTCGCTTCGCCCACTTGAAGAAGCATCCGGTTGAACACCCGCTAGCCTTCTATTTCGCCTGGTTTGCATCAACGCCAAGTTTTCCAGCTCTCGGAATATTCCTCTGCCTAACCTCTAGTCGGTGAACACTATGGTGAAGAGGAACGGTCTCAATTCTCCTTGGTGCACTTGCTATTGGTTAGCAAAGAAATAAGGAAAAACAACAGAAGAGGGTGGCGTGAGAGAGAGGAGAGAGTAGCTACGTGAGGCTTCTTAGGCTTAGGAGGATTAGAGTTTTCATACACCAGACACTAGTTTTTATTGGTTAGCCAAAACTACGTTTCTCAATATTTGATAAACATATCATTGGGATTTCAAAACACCCGAATGTTATCCTGAGAATCAGTTTGGCCTAACCCTTAACTCCTCTTAACCGTATCTAGAAAAAATCCTAAAGTCCAAGCTATTGGGCCGGAAAAATATTTATTATTTCTCTTGGACCCAAAAGGCCCAAAATAATAAATATTAATTATTTATTTCGTGGGCTTATACCCAATAAATAATTAATGAGCCCAAATGAACCATAATAATTAATCTTTAATTATTTATTTCTTGGGCCTATATAAATAACCCAATAAATAATTAAACATTAATTATTTCCCCTAGTTTAAGCCCAGGTTAATTTCCTAATTATTCATACTGGACCTAGGCCCTGAATAATTAATTAACCAATTAAACTAGATAATTAATTTCTCTCAACTCCTATTTTAATTAATTTATTTATTTTATTCCAGTCCAATAATAAATTAGACTTCCTGAATAAAATAAAATAAAATAGAATAAAATAAAATCCTCTTCAACTGAGACAAATTCATCAATCCAAAATTAGTTAGGACTTACGGGCTATTCCGAGGACCAAAAAGACACATCGCCTTGGCTGCTAAAATGACCAAAATACCCCTACTATATAAATAGCTGTATTTTACATTTTAAATATTTCCTAATATCACCATAAGAAAATATTGACCCCAAGGACAATGCTGCATTAGCAAAGTCTCCGACCTACAGGTGAAATGACTAAAATACTCCTCTACATCGCCGTACATTTAGAAAGGAAGAAGTGTACTAACACTCTTCTAAATGACATCTACCATCCTTAGGCTTCTAGTCCAATGATCCACGATTTCCTGGAGTGTTTCCGCTTTCCAAGGGAGCTACCTGAAAGCAAACATCCAAGTCATGTTTCCCAGGGCCCTAGACATTTTAGACCATTCGGACAACCACAAGGGGCGATATAGTGCAGAAATTATCTTGTATAAGTCTGTCTTAACTAACTAGTCACACATACCTAACATGCAAGTATATTGGCCCTACGATAGAACCTCAACTATAGCAAATCAAAGTATATGCTTCCAGCTTTGCCAGACCACCAACTCATACTCAAGTCGTAAAGTACTAGTCCACGCTGTAGCAGTAGTAGTCTAGGTTTCTATCATATAGTACTTTTAGAAACCACTACTACAGGTCCTGTCCTACGTATTCAAAATACGCTTATGTCATGAAGTGAGTGGACTACTCACTAGCTAAAGGTAGGCCATTCCCCATTTGGAATTCATAACATAATAACCTAAATATGATGAGGTTCCCAGTCTCATCAATAGGTTAAGAACAAATGTTTATGTGTTAAATAACCCGTGATCCATACCTTACTGTGAAAGACCACCATTCACATGGATCACTTATTTAAACATAATGGGTTTGTTCCAAACGAAAATTGTGCACAAACAAAAAGTAAATTCACAAACAAATTCTGAAAATTAAATTCTTTTATTAAAATATTCGATTTTACATCAGAAACATAGTCTATGAGGGCATACAATCCAACACACCCATCACTCACGAGGAATGTTAACCCATTACTCATGGGGATCCATTCATATAAGTTAAAAAAAGAGAAAAAAAGATGCAGTTGGTATCCGTTGGGGGTATCTATTCAAGCAAATGGCATGTCTCAAGCTTATGTTCCCACCTACACGCATAGTTGGCAACAATTAAGAGGAAAAGGTCGAATTGCTATCAAATGCCTATCCATTAAGCTGAGAGATAGGATGAGCTTAACAATAATATGAATTGAGCACTAAATGATTTGGTAGCTATCAAAAAGCAACATTCTCTTTTTTCTGTCAATAGTTAAAAGTGCAACTTGAAATTCAAAATGCTAATTCCAGAAAAATCCCACATCAATAATCTTTTTTGTTCAAAGCAATTTAAGAACAAAGTCAGAAATTTAGAAGCTCCGAAAGAGTTCTACATTGGGCATAACAACCATCTATACCAAGAACTTTCAGCAAGACAAAGGTGCAAATAGAACTAGCCGCCCCATTTCAAGATTAACTATCAAGGGAAGGAAAAAAAATAAAATACTAACAGACTTTAAGATTACATTAGGCTGGCCAATAGTAGGAGTAAAATGCCAGAGGTTTTATACGTAATTCCAAGGAAAACAGAAGCACTTTTAGCAAAATTACTCGGATATAAAGCAATCAACTAGCTTTGTTTCACAGATAAATTGTGTAGAAATATTGGAAGGAAAAAGAAAAAGAGCATAAAAGAGTACTCACTCTTCGCGATTGAGGGACTTGAGAATGGAACCCTTGCAGGACTCTATCTCCTAATTTGTTCTTTCTGGGCCTGAATGGTCTGCTGCAAATATATTTTTCTTTTTTAATTTGGATTTTCCCGTCGTAATGTCATAGCTAATTAGTTTAATACCCGTACAGCACGTTAACGACAGCATTGCAATGACTGGTGAATCATTTTTTATTGTTTTGTTCTCATCACAATACTGTCTCAAAATTAGCAACGATTATAAAGTAGTTGCAAAATTCCGTCGGTAATATCAATTTTTCTAGTTGTGAATAAGATATTGACACTCAAAATTTTGTGCAGAATAGGATAAATCTAGCAAACCTCACCCACAAGCACCCAAAGTAAGGCGCATCACCTTTTCTGATCAAACGTAGACCATCAAACACCAAACAAATAAACAATTAAACATCAAACCGACAATCATCCACAAGCGAAATTGACTAAAGAACCTCCTAATTCCTTTTAATCAATCAAAATATCCATTTAAAACCTAAAAGCAATATTGAAATTCAAGTGAGTTTACATTAAAATTTAGAATATCATACTCATAAAAGTCTCACTAGATACGATTCTAAAGTGTCAAATTCAAAAAAATATCTGCCAATCTCCCTTCAACACAACAAAAATAGAAAATGAAATCGAAAGCACCATCCACCCATCCAAAATATAAAAACATTGAATTTTGATAAATTAGATCAAGAAAAACTCAAAAACGGAAGAGAGCATGCAAAGAAGTAATGCCATCTCCTGTCGGGTACGGATAGTGAAGTAATTGTGCAGCCAAAATTTGAGACTTTGACTTGCATGGTGCCATTGTTGAGTTCAAGGAGCTTTGGTTCAGCTATTGATTCCCACAAATTGATTCTGAGAAACAAGAGAGAGTAGCAGCTAGCAAGTGCACTAGCCGAATTACAGATTCCTACGGCTTTGCGTACTCTTCTTTAAACGTCACCTGTTGCAGTGGTGACGTAATAGGTGCCCTTTAAAATTAAGGATGACAGATAAGGCCTACTCACGTCAAATATTTCAATTTCCATCCTTATATTTAGCTATATATTTACATATTCACATATCCATATCTATAAATACTATAAGGAATTTCGAGAAAAATTTTAAAAGATTTCAAATAAAATTTATGAAGTTTTTTTAAGATTAATATGAATCCTTATCCGAATTCATCACAATTCAATTAATTAATATATTCAATTAATTAATGAATTCAGAAAAATTCTGATAACCTTTAGATTTTTATTTTAAAAAACTTTTTTTAAAAAAAATTTAATGCCATCAAGTTTCAAAGTATACACACAACCAAAGTAATGGACTCTTCTACCTAAATTCAATGTAACTCTTTTGCCTAAATTCAATGTAAGATACTTTATTATCTGCTGAAAATATTAATCATAGAATTGCACAAAATTAGTGTTCTAGACTTTATAATGAAATTGCACAACACCTTAGTTGTGAACTCTATAAAAGAATTGCACAAAGCTAGAGTTCTGAATTTTATAAAGGAATTGTACAATACTATAATTATGAATTCTATTAAGAAATTATTTATTTAGTTGTGCCAATCATGCACTTACACATCATCGATTATGGAATGCAACACATAGTTATCAATACCAGAATTTTCAACAGCTCTATATCTATAAGGGTAAGGGCTGCGAACCCTCGCCCCCCCCCCCCCACCCCCCATTCCATTGTATTGGTGGTTGGCGGATGGAATTCCACTGGGTGTTTAAGAAGTTAACAGATCATGGAGTGAGCTTCCCAAGTGGGCCTATGCATGTGGAAGCCAGCACATGGAAACCAGCCAATAGGCTTGGAATTGTTGATTGAAGGCCCATTTACAGCCCAATATGGTGGATTTTGAATCAATGGATGCCCTTGCCAATATTCCAACCCAGTAGGATGCTACTCTCCCACTTACTGTTGGAATGAAAATCAATATCTGCAACTTACTCCACAGCAAAATGAATCCTTAGAAAAAGTTAGAAAAGTTTTCAGGGCTTACGATTATTGTAATACTCCTTCAAATCCCCATATAGAATGCATGTTTAATCACTAGAATGTTAAATTGATGCTACATAGCTGAGCAAAGATATCATTTTATATTTTAAATAAATTTATTTCAGTTGAAGAATTTCATCGTTGAATATTTAGAGTTATTTATAGTATTTCTTAAAAATATTTATTATTTAATTACTGGCATTGCAGTACTTGAATGAATATCTTTGTTTAGGTTTTGTTTTTTCAATAGTTTATTATTGACAATAAAATAGTTCATATAAAATAAAAGTGATGAATTTAATCAATGCTGTAACTCTTTTTTTTTTTTTTTTATATATCCAAATAAAGTTGATTAATTGTTTAGAAATTCGTATATAGTGAAAGTAAAAGAATTTTATAAAAATATATTAAATAAAACAACACTTTTAGATCAGCAAATTGCACTAATAAACTATAATACAATTAGAGACGGAACTAGGGCACTCCCAATTTATTTTAAATCTCATATATAACTCTAAAATTTTGTAAAATTTTAAAAAGATTTTTTTAGAAGTTTTTATTCCGCCTCCTCAAAATTTTTTGAAAAAAATTATAACATTATCCTTCTATATTTTGTATATATAGTTCCCCCAACTCTAAATCTTTGGTTCCATCCCTGAATACAATGTGGGAAATTAGTAAAATTGTCATAAAACTAGGCAATTATTACTAGCAGGATATATAAAATTGATTACATCTAACCTTTTCCTAAAGTTTTATTTTTTTTCTTGAAACTATTTCATTCAATAAATTTATCCGTGGAAACTAAAAAATAAATAAAAGGATTACCCTTTCACTAAATTTCTTTATTAACACTAATGAAATTATAGGGACTTTTATCTTTTTAGAGTTTAAAGCTCCTTTTTTGCTTCTTCTCCTCCAACCTTTCTTTCGAATGGAGAATAAATCAGAAGATGGAATCTTATAATGGAATCATAAGTGGGATTTCGGGTGGAAGCAAGGGGAAATCAAGGGAGAAAGGGGAAAAGAAGGTAACAGACAACAATTAGAGTGTCACGCATAGAATAATAGAGGAAGAAGACGAAAAAAAAAGAAAGCAAGTCTTTAAAAGAGAACAAAATGTTATGAATATATTAGTGGGAGCTTCACTAATTATAGATTTTTATGGATGTCCACCATTTAGTGAAAACACCACTAATTAAGATGAGTGAAAGATAATATATTCCACTAATTAAAAGCCCTATAAATAGAGCCATTCTCTAAGCTTAAAATACACCATCATTTTGTAAAAAGAATTGTGAGAAAATTGTGAGAAGAAGAAAGAGAGAAGTTTGAAGAAATTCTTGTGCAAAAAATAGTTAGAGTTTTCTTAGTGTGTAGTGTGTAGATTTTATTCTAACACTATCCAAATTTTATAACACGTTATCAGCACGAGTCTCTGCTGTTATCAAATTCAGAAGACAGGTACGCATTTATTGATCCCTATGACTAACCTTACTAAACTTGAATTTGTAACCCTTGATATTTTTGGAAAAAATTATATGTCATGGGTTTTCGATACATAAATACATTTAAATGCTTAAAAAAAGGATTTGACCACCAGAAGATGGTCGTACTACCAAGTGCACGATATAAATTATTACACCTGAAGTTGCAAGATTTTAAAACCGTGAATGAATATAGCTCTGCGATGTATAAAATTACATCTCAGTTAAAATTATGCGGAGAAAAAATATATTGGAGAAGACATTCTCCACCTTTTATGCCTCGAATATTGTCATGCAATAACAATATCGAGAAAAAGGGTATACACAGATTTACTTATTGCCCTCCTCATTACAAAGAAAAATAATGAGTTATTATTGAGAAATCATGAAGCCAGACTAATTAGCTCAACAGCATTCCCAGGCTCCAGTAGAAGCCATCGTTATAGTCGTAGTTGTGGCAGTGGCCGTGGTTATGGTCATGGACACACTCGATATTTTTCTTAGCACAGAGAAATACTGGTCACCTGAAGTGGAATAGAAAAGATAATAAGGGAAAATGATATTTCCATTAATAATAAATATCACATTTTTGAGATGTTACATTCGGATGTCAATATATACTATATTACTACTAACAGTTCAGAAAAAAAAAAAATCTATCTCCTCTTGATCATAAGTCTTGTGTTCACTTGCATTTCCTTCATTCATCTCACTGGTGTTCACGTGAACTTGAGGATGCATGCTTGTAATTGCTCTTTTTCAATTGAGTTGACAAATTGAGGATGAATGTGTGTAGTTGTTCTTTTTCCATGTTTGCATTAGAGGAAGACAAACAGGTAGCAATTACTTATTTCATTTCCTTTTTTTCGGCATCCTCCTCCTCTTCCTTCTCTCTTGGGCCAGCATCTAGACTAGTAGCAGAATTAGCCGTGAAGTTACTACGCAATGAGTCTAGAGATTTTCTCATCCCCTTAAGTTTCTTATTATATTTGGCCTTGAAGTATGCTTGTCTCAATTTCTGTGTTTAGTCATTCAACCGCGTATCAGGACTTTCTTCCACAACTTCTTCTCACATTCCAGTATCTCAATGGCTTCTCTTAACTTTTTCTCAGCCATATGTCCTCCTTTGTCTTTATCTCGCTCTTGTAAATCGAAGTGATATCATCGGTGGAGATACATTCATTCCAGTCATTATTTACTTATAATTTTTTCATAATTTCATACTTACAAATTACAAGTGTGTGTGAGAGAGAACCTGGACATTCTTGATTAGTGTAATACTCCGCCCAAAACCACCTTTGACTATGGGGAAAAGTCATGCATTGCATAGCATCTTGCATTTTATGTGGTAGTTAGAATAATTTTATTTGCATAGATGCATGTGAATTTTTCCGTTGCTCTTGCATTTTAATTAATTGATGTGAAATAGTTGTGTTGTTAAAGATTTGGATAAGGGAGGTTTGGTCGAAGATTGGGAAGGATGAGTATTAGGGTGGTAAGAACTTCTTGTAGAAAAATTAGCATTGGAGTTGGTTTGGAATAGCGGGGAGGTTGGTGATTTCCTTTGGTGACCCGAGTTCGAATCCTACCTTTTGTGAAGTTAGTTTCTCTTCTTGAAATTCTTTTCTTTAGACCATTTCTTGTCTTGGCCGAAAAAGAACCTAGCTATCCTAGAGAAATTTTAGTATTTTTACTCCAAGGAAATAAGTCTCTATATTTATTTCCTAAAATTCAAGGACTTTGATGTGAATAGAGTTCATTTTTAATTTTCAACTTGTGTTCCTTAGGATTTTCGAAAAAACCCCTAGCTAGGAGCCACTTTGAAGAATTTCAAGTGGTATAAAACTCTTCTTGATGAATATTAGAGTTAGGGAATATATTAGGGAAAAATCTTATCTTACCTCTTCAAGAATTCTAGCCATAATCCTTTTATTTATTTAATTGTTTTAGAGAAATATTTTAACTAAAGTCTTAGATATTTTCTTTGGGTTTAAACGCCACTTCCATAGGAATAAGACTCTATATTTAACTCCTAAGTTCAAGGATTTTAGATAAGGATAAAGTTTGTTTTATTTTCAGCTTTTGTTCCCTTGAATTTTCGGAAACCATAAGCTGGAAAAATTCTGGAAATTTTTCCAGATTTTGTCCGCCACCTTGGAGCACCTTTAGCTCAATCCAAACTCTTCCAGGACTAGAGGAAATCCTATCCAAATCCTTGATAAAATCATATTTTATTTCAATCCAAATTCAACTAGGATTTTCTTCCTTTTCCTAGCTGAATTTCGACAGCTTTGTATCCACATAAGTTGTCCGAAAATTCCAGCTTCTTAGCTATAATCCAACTCTGTAAATCCCAACTCAAAACACCTAAATATTCCTCATTAATTCAGGGAACCTTAGCTACACAAAACCAGAATTTTATTCACACAAAAACACTGAAATTCGTCCAGCATATACACAGAAAATTCGATCAGCTTTGTGTAGGATTTTCGGCCAGCTTTGTGTTCCTACTTCAACAGAAATTCTGCACACATAATTCACTGAAAAACCCCAGCTGAACAAGCTATTTTCAGTGCCCAAAACCCTCAATTTTCCTCTAAAAATTTCGGTAGAAGTGCAACCGCCAAAACAGTCCAAACCTTGCTACACTTGCACAGAATTTTCACAGCACTTGCACAGGATTTTTCAGTCATTAAAACTCATTCAAACTTTTCCTTGTTTGGCCCAAAATTCTGAACACATTCAGCCCTTCCTTTGAGCAGTATTTCGGCAAGCATAAAGGAGCAAAATTGCAGAATCTTTTCCTCCATTAAACTCCCCTAAAATCGGCAGCAAGGAGACGCACGCAAGCTGAAATTTCGCCTTTGCTGTCCAAGAAACCTAAAGCCATTAGGAGTCTATCTAAACATCACCATCTAACCCTAAACCAATCTTCTCCAATTTTAAATCATAGCAACCGTCTACCCTCTCCATTCTACACGAAAATTTCAGCAACTTCTCTCTGCAAAATTTTCGAAACCACAAGAGTTATTCCAAGCAAAAATCGAACACACCTTAAGGCAAGCACAAATCCTTTCAACCTCTTGATGCCGTTTTCTCTAATGATTCTTTTCTCTTTCTTCTACCCTTAAATCACGCCCTATAGAGGCTGATTTCCTCTTCTTCCTTAATTTTCAGTCAAGTGAAGCAAAAGAGGTAGCTTCTCTCTTCTTCTCAAGCGAACTCGGGACGATCACCATAGGAGCATCGAGACCTCATTACCCGGTAGTTGCAAGGTAAGGGAATAGCCTCCCTAGATGCCGAAAGTAAAGTTTAATGGTGTTTATTAGTGAGATAAACATGTGGTTGTAGTATATGATCTTTGGGGATCGAATAGTTTACCTAGAATTAAATAGGAGATTGCGAATTGTTATGAAAATAAGTGGGAATAGAGCATGTTTGAATTGATTGAGACCCTGATCATAATATTATATGGTTTAGGTCAGGAGGATAATTGAGGAAAGCCAGCTGTGATTTTTATCTCGTTATCTGAGGCATATCAAGTAAGTCATTGCATAAACTCTTTTATTAAACGTTGTGATGGTAAGTCATTTTATAAACTATTTTGTTAAATGTTGTGATGGCAAGTCTATGTTGTGAAGCTTTGTAAAGCTATTGTTAAACTATGTTTGCTTGGGTTGTAAACGTGGATATTTATTTTTTAAACGGTTTTGTCAAACTAACGATTTTTAGCATGAAAACTATTCCTTTCCGTAAATTTTTTTAGAAATCTCTTTAAAAGAAAACCACGTTTTACAAAGCCAAGGTTTGAAAATATTTTGAATCAGGAATTGACGGATATGTTTGGTGAGTACTCAATAAGAGTAGGCTAACAATACTAGTCTTGGAGGGCTAGCGTAAGTCTTCTGGCAGGAGGCCACTTCCAGAAGATGAACTCTGCTTGAAAAAGCGACAGTGTTGGTTGGTCAGGCCAGTCCGAGCTAGCATTATACCTGAAAGGTATTATTTATATTCTCGGCATGGACACCCGGATGGTTTTGTTGGGTGTAGAGAGGGAGGAGTATCTCACCCGGTGGGCTGTACACTCACCTTGATCAGAACGCCCAACGTGTGATAATCTGGTCCGGACAAGGTGCACAAAGTGTGGTGCCTTGGCCAATTTGTTCTCATGGAGCCCAACGTGTGGTGACATGACTTTTATCCGAGTGGAGGATTTATTTCGTACAAAGTGTGACAATGAGAAAAACTCACACCTTGCGAAAAGAGATTGTTTATGACTTGCCAAATTATTTCTACAAATGTTTTACACTTTGCATACATGAACTATTTAAAACACCATGTGCACACACAGGACTTACTGAGATTTATTCTCACACTGTTTTACACTATGTTTTTAGGGGATAGACTGTGCTGAGTCAGTGGGGCATGTAATAGTTGAAGCTTTTGTTATTTTCTCTATCCGTTCTAGGAGACATTTGTTGCTTATGCTTCTAAACAATATTTTGTTTTATTCCGTTTTGCTCCAAGTTGAGCCTGATGTAGTAAGAGTATTTCTTTATTTATCTAAGTTGATCCTTTTGGAGATTGTCTTTATATTTTATACCTCGTTCTAAAGACCCCTTGTCCTACGGGACGGGGCGACATCCCTGCCCTTTTAGGGTACGTAGTCGTGGGGTGTTACAATTAGGGTCTCCAAGCTCATCAACTTCCTGTAAGGCCTCCAACGAATTCCCAACTCCCTACATGTATTCTTAAGAGGGGTTAAGTCAATATTCAGTTCTTTGGCCGTGTTCTTGATTGGTAGGTAAAAGTACTGCGAAATGGTTTCTTTTGATAGTGTCTTGGAGCTATTGCCCTTCTCCTCTCTCTGCCTCCTACTCCTATTCTTCTCCATAGGAATTTCGTCTACAATAATATCTTGAACTTCGATATTATGCATTTCATGGGTCCTCGCTCCGAATTCATTGCTATGACCACTTATTATTTCTCCTAGAAAAGGAAAAACAATATCAGTAAAGGTAATACCATGTAAAATTCATGTTTGAATGTATGATAATCTGGAATCATATTCTGATTTTGTTCAAAATCCATTAGGGAGTAGAAAGGATCATGCACAAGCACATCCTTATTCAGAGGAACTGAATCAAAAGCAGTCTCTTGAATGGGTAGATCAAATTGAAAATCCAAAGCAGCATGTCCAGAACTACTACTGATTTTCATCACAACAAACCAAAAGAGAGTTTAATTTCATTATTTCATTATTAAGCACACTAAAAAAAAAAAAGAAAAGAAAAGGAAGCCCTCAAAGGTATTTCACCTGAAATTAGGCGGAAGCGGTTGGTTTGGAAAAGAAAACACATCAAAATCTTCTGCGTTAGAAACCAAGTCAAAATTTGACCATGTCTCAAATGAATTACGAGTCTCCATATTTGCTTTAAGGTTTTTATTTTTTTAATGTTTACTAATGATTGATGATTGAAATATATATCGATACAAATATATATATATATATATATATATATGTGTGTGTGTGTGTGTGTGTGTGTGTACAAGGAAGAAGAAGAGGTAGATGATAGGTGGAGGGACGGAGGAGAAGAAAAGACAAGGAGGAAGAGGAAAAGATGGTACCGGAAAGAGTGAGATATATATTTAATATATTTCTTGGCATTTCCTACTTGTTATGTATGTAGTATTCCTCATAATATTCTTACATTTCCATTATTCTCTTGTGAAATCATTATTACCTAAATTAGGGGGAGAATAGAAACAGTATAAGAAAGATCTTGATTGGACAACATCATTAAATTATCTTGATCCGCGTACAAGCGCGTGTGAACTTGAAGTACAAAAGATAATTCATTTGCAAAGAATTACAAATCAAATGCTAGACGCTTTTTTGTTGACTCTAGAAGAGTAACAAAATCGCATATTCCAGCTATAAATGCTCCTATTCGAATTGAAATTCTAGTAGAACAAAAGATTATATCTATAGCTGTTGAGCCAAAAGTATGCCAGAAGCATGGCCAACCTGTTGGTTCTAAAGATAAAAATCCTCAAAAGAAGAGAAGATTAAATGATCCAGATGATCGTATTGAAGAAAAAAAATGATAAAGACCAAGGGAAAACTGATGACAAAGAACCAGAAGTTGATAAAAGTAACATTGAAATTTCTATCAATTATACCACTTCCGGTAGAAGTTAGAATCGGATAGAAACAATTATTGATAATATGTTTGTATATAATATATCTCTTGATGTTATACAGGATAATGATGATCCTGAACCAATATCAGTTGATGAATGTCGGCATAGAAAAGGTTGGCTACAATGAAAAGATGCGATTCAATCGAAGTTAAATGCACTGATACAACGTGAAGTCTTCGGACCTGCAGTCCGAACACCGAAAGGTGTAAAACCTGTTGGCTACAAATGGATATTTGTGCAAAAGCGCAATAAAAATAATAGAATCGTATGATATAAAGCACGGTTAGTAACTCAAGGTTTGCCACAAAGACCAGGTATGGATTATGATGAAACTTATTCTCCTATTGTTGATGCTATTACACTCCGATATCTTATCAGTTTGGTAATACATGAAAAGATAGATATGCGCTTATTAGATGTTGTCACTGCTTACTTGTATGGAATGTTTACATGAAAATCCCTGAAGGATTTCACATGCCCGAAGCATATAAACATTATCCTCGTGAAAATTACTCCATCAAGTTGCAGAAATCATTATATGGCCTGAAGCAATTTGGGCGCATGTGGTTCAATCGTCTTAGTGAATATTTATTGAAAGCGGGATTTAAAAATGACTAGGTATGTCTATGTATTTTTATTAAGAAATTTGGTTCTAAATTTGTGATATATGTTGATAATATTAATCTTATTGGAACTTCCAAAGAGCTCCAAGAAACAATTGATTATTCGACATCAAAGATGTTAGTAAAATTATATTTTGCCTTGGTTTACAAATTGAACATTTGGTAAGTTTCTTCAATTAACATATACAGCAAAAGTTCTAAAAAGATTTTACATGGACAAAGCACATCCATTGAGTATTCCAATGATCGTTCGTTCATTAGATGTGAATAAAGATCATTTCCGACTTCAAGAAGATGATAAAGAACTCCTTGGTCCTAAAGTACCATATCTCAGTGCAATTGGTGAATTGATGTATCTTGCTAACAAAACACAACCTGATATTGACGTTGCTGTCAATTTATTAGTAAGATTTAGTTCTTCACCAACATGACGACATTGGAATGGAATTAAACAAGTTTTTCGATATCTCCAAGCAGCTACTTCTTCAAATCATGCTGAAAGTATAGCCATTCATGACGTAAGTAAAGAATGTGTATGGTTTCAATCAATAATTCATGATATCCGAAAAAGTTGTGGATTATTATCTATCAGAGATATTCTAACTCCTCTTTATGAAGACAATGCAGCTTGCATAACTTAATTACGAGGAGGATATATTAAAGGATATCGGACAAAACATATTTCACCAAAATTTTTCTTTACTCATGAACTCCAAAAGAAAGGTGAAATTGATGTGCTACAAATTCGGTCATATGACAACTTCGCAGATATTTTCACAAAGACTTTACCAACTGCAACATTTGTGAAGTTGAGATATAAAATTGGTGTGCGTCGGTTAAAAAATTTAAAGGAATCATCTCATCAAAGGGAGTAATAAATAGACATATAGAATAGTGTACTCTTTTTCCTTCACTAAATTTTTTTTCCCACTGGATTTTTATCTAATAAAGTTTTAACGAGACATATTCTTTTTGTAATGGATGGACATCTAAGGGGGAGTGCTATGAATATATTAGTGGAAGTTCCACTAATTATGGATTTTTATGGATATTCATCATTTAGTGGAGACACCACTAATTAAGATTAGTGGAAGATGATGTATTCCACTAATTAAGAGCTCTATAAATGAATCTATTCTCTAAGTTTGAAATACACCATCATTTTGTAAAAAGAATTATGAGAAAAAGAAAGAGAGAAGTTTGAAGAAATTCTTATGCAAAAAATAGTTAGAGTTTTCTTAGTATGTAGTGTGTAGATTTTATTCTAACACTACCCAAATTTTATAACACAAAAATATTTTTAATTTTGTTTTTATCAGAGGACAAAAGGCTATTTATTATTTATTTCATTAGTTAGAGGACAATTTTTTTTTTTGTGTTTAGTAGTTGGCGAGCAAAAACTGAGGCATTTGGGGGGGAAAAAAAAAGATTTTTCGAGTGCCACTGATATTTTGATCGATTGTTGTTATTATTTCAAATATATTTAAGGAATAGGAGATTATTCGCCCACTATATATACACTTCAAATATATATATATATATATATATATATATATATAAGTAATGTGAAAAGCTAGTTTAAATAATTATTTATTTATTTGGGTCATAGTTTAAATAATTAATTTGGTCCAATAACTTAGACCAGGGTCTAATAGACTAGGCTTGAACCTGTGTAGCTTTAGGCTAATTGGTTTTGGGAGTTGGTCGTGATATGAGTTAGGTTTAACTATTTGAACTATCAGAGGATAACTTAGATGATAAAGTTTGAAATGATCTTGAATTCTTCAAGGCAATCGGGCTCTGAAATGGTGGAATAGATTGGAAAAAGAAGGTTATCTCAACTAAGTTTTTTAGCTTCTTCATTTGCTATTCTCTCTCATTTTTTTCTCTGTGTATCGGTTCGTCTAATTGATTCAAAAACAAAGAATTATTCTTTTTGACACTGTTCTTTAGCAAATCGTTAAGAGATTGACAAGGCCAATTCTTTTTTTTTTTTTTTTTTTGGCTTTCACCGAGTCTTCAGACATTGGTCGTATTCCAAAAAACCAAAAGCCTAGTGTTCATGCAAACGTGGAGAAACCAAAGACTTGCTTATCACCGAGCACTTCTTCTAATCCTCTAGTGGTTGAAGAACAACCATCCTCGACACAGACTAAGCAGCCAGTTTTGAGAAAACATAAATGTATTTTTCTTCCGTTGCTACATTTTTTTTCCTTGCTTCTGTGTGTTAGTGTGCTGTATTTAACCTTCAATTGGTATTAGAGTGTGTTGGTTTTATGGCAAACGTAATAAGCAAGTTAGTTAAGTAAAACTGGCCAGATTTGGTTGATATGCATTATAAGATCCTTCGTGTTTATGGTATGGGTAGAGTTCTCTGTAAGTCTCACTGTTGAGACATTGGGCCTTTGTATTTACTAGTTTTCTTACCATTGATAGATGGACTGAGTAAGTTATGGTCTGATGGTATCCCCACATATGACATATCGAAGAAACAAAATTTTTAGTTATGGGCTGCGCTTTTGTGGACAATAAATGATTTTTCAGCTTATAGAATGTTAAGCAGGTGGAGCATTGCAGGTAGATTTGCATGTAGCGTACCAAGTATTTTTAGCTGCAGTTCGGGGCTAAAACTTTTTGGTTCGATTGTCATCGCCATTTTTTACTGCTAGATCAGGGACACATGATATGGGCTAAATTCATCAATACTTTCCTAGTTATTTGAGGACGTTTTGTGATACATTTGATGCAATAATTAGTAATATTCTTTCATATTTGATATTTTATCCTTGAAAGGTGTTTTGATATTTTATTTCAGAAAAATGAGAAAACACGAAAAAAACTCATCATCGGGGCCCCTATTCAGAAATAGGGGATTTTTGCTAAAGAAAACAGAGCACGTTGCGATAGTGCACAGCCGGCGTCGGCTCCTCTGGCCCCATGACAACAAGTTTTCTTGTTTTGCGCAGATTTGGAAATTTCCTAAGAGTTTTGTTATTTTTCAACTTTTACTCGACCTAGAACTTTTAAGGAACGAATTTTGACCTCTTGGGAGCCTATTTAAGTAAGGAAAACACGAGAAAAACATATGAAACTAAGGATCAAAGTTTCCAATAAACCACAAGAAGAGGAGATTCATCAATCAAATGGCATCATTCAAGAATGTTTTCAAGAAGAAAAAGAAGGGCTCATCTATGAGTTCTTTCTCTTGTCTTTATTTTCTTTTTCTAGAATAATGATGTAATTAATGTTTTCATTGTAATTTGATATTATTTTGGGATCCATGATTTCTTGAGTTAATTTAGTTTTTTGATCAATTAATTATTTGTCTTGGGATTTGATTACTTATTTTTACTATGAAGTTGATTAATTGATTCTTATTGTTAACTTGCTTGAAAAAATGGTTGATAATGGTTTCAATTTAATTAATTTCAGATTTGTTATCTCTTAACTTGCTTGAAAAATGGGTTAATTGTTAAGAGCTTAAGTAATCAAATATTAGTTGATGATTACTAAAATATAGATTCATTGACTATTGTCAGACTTTAAGTCACCTAGAATATAGGGATGTATGTGAGGATTGATTTTAATGCATCTTTTAGGTAAATTGATTGAGATAAAATATATTCACTAATTTAATTAGAAGATAGTGATTTCATGAATTGTAAACAAAGCGGGTCTGTTTTAAAATCTTCATATTATCAAGATAATAATTGATTGTGATATTTACTAAATAATTCATTGTCATGTCTTCAAGAATATTTGTCTAAATTGCATATTCTTTTATCTTTGAACTGCAATGAGGTGCAACCATATATTAGGATTTTTTTCTGCAATGTTACGTTCCCATCAATTAGGTGTTATAGAGTTGGAAGTCGAGAGAATAATCGAGAATGAATTTGTTGGATGGTTAAAAAATTATATAAGTTCTTAAAGGTTTCGATTGTCAGTGAATGTGTTTTTATAGAGTTGACTTTTGCACCTACATCTCGGACATGAAATTACGAAATACAACTTTCTTATAGTTGCGTGACCCAGCCAATGGAGTGACATACAAATGTTTGCAAAATCTTTCGTGGGGACCGTCGAGAGAGATGAAATCATTTTGAGAATACGTAATTAATGGTTATCGATTTCACAAGATTGACCATGCAGAACATAGAAAAAATGTCAACCACGTAGTTTGTTTTAAAGGCGCCAAGAACGAGCATAGAAGTGTTGCTTATTATGGGGTCTTAAAGTAGGTTCTTGAACTTCAATTTCCTGGTTATCCAATTTAGAAAGTTGTGCTTTTTAAGTGTGATTAGTTTGACCTTACACCAAATTGGAGATTAAGGATACATCCTTAATATAAGTTAGTTGATATTTGTTAGAGATATGCCCTAGAGTCAATTTTTACTTATACTATTATCATTTTGTTTTATATAATAATATGATATTTTTCTTTCCATAAATAGTGCATTTTGTTTTGTGGTAATCAAGTACGTGACTTGATAGTAAAATCCAACAATGAATACAATGACTATTCTAAAACTGTCCCTAATCGATTATTATTATTGGAACAATAATAAATTAAGATTAGTATGTTTGTGACTTGATGGCTATGTTTTACTGGTCATGGATATTTGTGATATCAAGTCAAAATATAAATAAATGTTAGAGAACATTGTATTGGACATGATCTATTGTGAGAGTACTTCATGGAACATGTCATAAGTACTTTCTAGCCATAATGATATTAAAAGTCATTCGACCTAAATTCATCATAGTTTCCTACTTGATAAGTTCTATATTTTGACGTTGTTTAAAGTTTTCTTTAACCAGATAATAAATTAAACTACTATTAGATATAGAATAAATCAAGGAGAGGAATATGATTGATAATAAAGGAATTTATCCCTCTCAATTATGGGAGAGATATCCATTAGCCCCTTGATAAGTTAGATTGTTAAAATACATGGCCATGCTCAAATATATCAATCTAAGATATTGATATTATTTGTTTGAACAGCCTACTATGAAATCAAGAAATAATTGATTAGGTTTAATAAGGATTATATGCTCCGTGCCTTATGCTTAATCTGGATATCACGTGACAAAATGACTAAATATAAAATTGTGATTTGGTTTAAAGAGATCACAGATCTTCATTTAACCTGGATAATTATAATATTTTGCTAGAAATCGCTTATAACTTGTAGGCCATTTAAATATGATTTAGGTACACTATCAGTGTTAAATGGACTTATAGGGTCACACAATAAGCGAATTTGTTAGGTTTTTTTTTTCTTCTGATAACCAGATTCGATGAATTTGGAAATATGTCTAAGTTAATCGAACTTAGAAAATTTACTAGATATAATGAATCTGAAAATATGTCCACATTAGATGTATCTGGATGATGACCATATTATAAGAATCTGACTCGGTAAATTAATTAGTTAAATTACCGAGATAATGGCAGAATATTATCATATCAGTTTTAATTTAATTTGAATTTAAATTAAAATATGATAAGATATTATCAGAGTTGGATTCTAAGAGGTTCGGGGGTTTTTAAGAAAACCCTAGCCATCTTCTCAAGAGCCCTGTTCTGTTGAAAATATTTGTGCCTCCATTCACCAGAAAAGAAAACCTCTCAAACCCTAGGCGCTAGCACTTTTGGGGTAACAAGTCAATTCGCCATGTGTATTCGATAGAGGACGTTGGCACACTACCGCTTCTGGTGATCATTCGGGTTGCACGTACGACAGCACAATCAGAATCGAAGGATCATGATTACGCCGAGCAATGATAATTCTGTAAACCTTAAATCTTCTTAATCATTTACTTAGATCCTCGGAAGGGAATCGTGGATGTTTGCCGCGTTTAGGAGTCTACGAATCCTAACAATAACCATAAGATGTGTTATCCTAAATATGACTCTTTTGTATTGGCCCAACAAGCACATCAAGTATACTTTGTTACATATCCTTCAAGAAAAAGACAAAAATCTGAATGGATGGCAATCTGCAAAACAAAAGCACGACATGTGTTTGATGCACCTATTGTTGACAGGGCTTATCAAGAAGAAGTTGATGATAATATTGTAATGAGTATATCTTTGGTGGTCGATCTTGGGCCCTTAACACACGTGGAAGGTATAAATAAGATGTTGGATGTTCAGAAAGAGATATTATATTAGAATCGAGACTTGCACGAGAATGAGGATGATAATGAGGGCAATTGGGAGACAGATTCTGAGACATAAGTTGATTCAGAGAAGTACATTTCAGAAAACAATACAAGTGAATAGTATAGACTATATACGAACTATTTTATTTTCACATATTTTTTGTCATCTTAATTACTTATTATACTTCTTAAAACATTTCTCTTAATTTTTGAAAAATTTTAAGTGTGAGAATATGTTGCTAATTTCTTTACACCAAAACACAAAATTTTAACAATTTTTTACTCTACCTAGATATGTCTACTGGAGAGTAGCTGCCTATTAATGACTCATAGTGCACTCAGTCATGAGACCAAATGCCATCACCCCCACAAGCTCCTTGGATACCACTTGCTAGGTAGGATAGAGATTCCCCTATAGTTCTATCATCCTCAGCATCGCATCATCCTGAATCACAGGCACAGGATCCTCGACCATTGATTATACAACGAGCGGATGGGTATGTTCAAAGTCTATAAGGCTTGCATTAAATTAATTTGTAATATTTTTTTGCATAATTATAAGAAATATTCACATACATTATTACTTTTTGAATATACTTTTCAATTTAATAGTATTTGATTTATATGTTTGGCTATATTTTAATTTCGATATGAAATAATGAGGGTTTTGCATTACGTGGTTTTTCATATTAAATGAGTTTTATTGATACTAATTGTTTTGCATTACTTTTAAAGATTTATTGGTTTCAACAGATGTGTAGGAAAGATCAAATCCATCTTTCAGAGGTACTTTGATGGGCCTTACACGTCATATGCTGATGTTAAGCATGAAGAACATCTAGTTTGAGGAATTTGAGGTAAGTAACTAATTATTGTATAAATTATTCTAAATTATTTCTTTCTTCATATATATTTTAAATCATTTTTTTGAACTACTAACTTGGATATACTTCTAATTTTTTTGTAGAAACTATTTCGTTAGGCCGATGAGCATAGTGTTAAGATCCGGTCCAATTAGAAGCATAAGTGACTGACTCGCTTTTACAACACCCTATTGAGGCTGTGGAGGACAACCTTGGTTGGCCAGACTCCCTCCTAGATCAACTCATGGTATTGAGAGGCAATGCAACATTGTTAGAGCACACAAGAGTTTCAGCGGGTCTCGTCCACTGCTCAGAGGAATAGGGGTCAGGGCACCTCCACTCATACTGGAGGCTCAGTCTCATGTATAGCCCACAAAGAGCATATGGTAAATTACATAGATTATTTACACATTTTTTAATTTTACTTCGCACAATTTATTTTTGGGACACTATTTTTATATATTAAATTTTAAATTGCAGTGACAAAAGATGTGCGATGACTTCAGTCACATCGAGTGGTTCAAGAGGCTATGCACATTTCATGGTGGGGAAAGACAGGGACAGCATGTCAGTGAGCGCACTTGCAAGATACTGGTAATTATTTATAATTTCAATACTTTTAAATAATTTTCAATTATCTACATTTTACTAAATAAAATACTTCAAATTGGATTTTAGGAGAACATGGTGGCTGAGAGGGAGCATCTTACTCAGGTATCTTTCTCCTTCTCTACTAGTGTTACGTCTTCAGTTGTCCTAGAAGATAGGGCACCATTTCTCAAAGCAGCAGGTGAGTACAATAGAGGAGCGTGTATGGACTGGGGTCCGAGGCTTCACGTATTAGACAGCAGCTTGACCAGGCTTCCTTGCCATCCACACCCTCTACACTCGTTGAAATAGAGGACAGTAGAGAGGAGGGTTGAGGAGAGGGTCCATATTGCGAGAGATGAGTTGAAGAAAGATTTTAGAGAAGAAGATAGATCAGATGCAACGTCAAATCGGTGGATTTATGAGCATGATGTTAGAGAAGTTTGGGATAGTGCTTCCACCATTTCAGCGGATTCAGGAGGATGATGAGGCGGACGAAACTGGGGCAGCTTTATTCCGCCACCAGATCCCCATCTTTCGAGACATTCTCGTCCTCATTCTTCTCCCCCACCTTCTTTAGCTGGTGCTTCTGCTCCCGTAGTGTAGGATTTTATATAGACATTATCTTGTATATTACATTTAATTCACATTATACATTTGTATTGAATAAATGTATTTTCTATTATTGAGGTGATTATTTATTTTTTACATTTTTAATAAAATCGGTCTACATGTTATTATGAATTAAAATGTGTGTAGTATATATTGTTTGATATATGGTTCAAGGGATTCAGGATAAATATAAAATAGCCCTGTAATAGGGGAAAAAAATTAGCAACGATTTATCTACGGATTAGCTAGGCCATAAACTAGCAACGACTTAGCTATGACAATAAAAATTTTATTTTAATTGTCAAATGCCATCGCTAAACACTAGCAAATTAGCTAGGATAATAACGCCGTCGCACAACCATAACTAACATTGTGAGGGTTTAGTGACGACTCATATTTTCCATTTTAAAATTTGAAAATAAACCTTCACTAAGCCTTTGCACATTTAGGCTTGGTTTGGTTCGCGAAGGGGAGGGGGAGAGGAAAGAGGAGGAGTGACATATTTTACTTCTACTAAGGGAAGATAATGTATTTACTCTTATCCTGTTTGGTTGGAGTGAAAATAGGAAGGGAAAGGAGATGGAAGAAGAAAGAGAATAATTAATTTAGTTTACTATTTTATCTCTCATTATCTATTTTATTAAAATTTTTAATGTTAAAAATGTGATCAATGTTGTCATTATTACTCTTACTTTATTTTCTCTCTCCCAATCCCTCCAAATTAGGAGGGGAGGAAATGCTAATGTGGAGGGAGAGTGTACCCTCTCTTGATTTATTTTCCCTCTACATCTATATCCAATCAAACAAGGTAAATATCTCATTTATTTTCACATTTACTTCCCCTCCTTATTTACTTCTACAAAACAGTTTAACCAAATCAAGCTTTAGCTACGGTGTAGCGACGGGATACTCTTAACCATTGGCACACCGTTGCAAATTTAGAGACGGATTAGCAACGACGTAAAATTATTAATTATTTGTAATTTGAAGAGTCTTCTGTGCCATCGATATCCTGTCGATAATCTAAACTTTGACTAGTCATTGGGCTAGCCATTTTTTGTTGCAAAGTAGCGACGACTTTTTCATCCCTAACAAAAAATTTATATAGCGACTAGGATTTTAACTATCGTTTTGGCTATCGCTAAACTTTTTTAGGGACGATTTGACTACGATTTTAACCGTTGCTAATTTTCTATTTTCTTGTAATGGTAGTGTGAGTGTGGTTTATTCTCAATCAGTGCTCCCCCAAAAAGAAGTCTTTTTGGGGGAGCTGGTAGATTCTATTGCAATGTCAAAAGAACCTAAGTCGCATCTAAAAGCAGTTTATTTCCTCTGGCCTACATCAGAAAATATTCAGCATATTCGGCGCCAACTGGCTAAGCCTCGATTTGAGATTATCCCCTATGTAAGTTCTTTGCTCTTTGATGTGGGCAGCTGACTAGGTGACATAGTTTGACTTTACAATTGAAATTATTGCAAAGCATTTCGAGGCATCAGGTATATGTGATTTTTTCCCCGATAAATGTTAATGGGTAACTCTTTGTCAGTTTGGAATTTCGAAATATTGTGATTGTCCTTAATATTCAGGAACTATCTAAGCAGCTTCTTGGTTTCCTTGCCTGCCATTTTTTTTTACAGTTTTCTCCAATATGTTGAAAGATACTCAACATCACATTCTAGCAGATTCAGATGAAAATGAGGTTGTTCAACAAGTGTAGGTGCTTTGTTTTTCCATAAGTGGCTTCTCTTTTTTACATTTTATGGGAAAGAAATCTATATGTTTTCTTTGCATTTGAGCATACAACTATCATTTCAACTTAGCAAGTTTGAATACAACTAAAAATTCAAAATTATTCTTTTCTATTTTTAGAAATAATAAGCAATATTAGTAATAATTTGATTTATTGAGGAATTTTATGCTGACTTTGTTATATTGGACCCTTACCACTTCGGCCTTAATATTGCGTTAAACAATATGTACATGCTCTCAACAGTTTGATCCATCAAGTTTGCAGCACTTCTGTGATCGAGTTGTTGACGGAATTGCTGCACTCTTTTTGGCCCTAAAACGAAAACCTATAATTCAACATTCACAAACATTAGATATTGCAAAGCTCAGGAAACATCGGTGAGCTATCATACTATCATGAATTATTGCATACTATTTTATATTTCAACAATTCATTTTTCATTGTTCTTTACATTTTTGACTGATTTAGGAGGAGTGTAGTTACAACTTTGCTATCCTATCTGTAAATTTATAATTATTTTGGTAATTGCAGGCTCCTTATCCTTTTGTAGATTTAAAAGTCAATTTTATCTCTTTTTCTGCTGGATATATATGACAGAAGATGATATGTCAACAGGAAAGTAGTCTTTTTGATTTCGGACATAGCGAAGTTTCTTCTTTGGTGCTAGTAATTGACGGGAGAGATGATCCTGTTACTCCACTGCTTAATCTATGGACATATCAGGTAGATGTCTTCTGCTTTGATCTCATTAGTCTTGTAGGCCCAGCAGGTTACTTCTGGGCAAGTGGCTTTGTGTTTCTCTTATCATGGATATGCAGCTCCAACTCATATCAAAAGTTTCTCATTGCTTGTTGTAACATATACAGGTGATGGTGCATGAGTTGATAGGCATTCAGGACAACAAGATGGACCTGAGAAATGTTGGCAAGTTTCCCAAAGATCAACAAGTTAGGTTTATTCTTTTGTAATAATTGCCATATTTTTCATGTTCATGTGAATGATAACTTTTCGATTTGTTATCATGCTTTTAGGAGGTTGCATGTACTATCGTCAAAGCAAGATTCCTTTTTTAAAACTAATATGTATGAAAATTTTGAAGATATTGTAATGAATATCCAGACTGTAGGTTTATATGTGGTTCTCTGTTTTGGATAACGAGTTCTTTTTCCTCTGTGGCATATCAGTTTGAACATAGTTAATTATCTTTTTCAAACCATCACTGCATCATTATATTTTTTCCTTCTACAGAGGACATGTCAAAATTTGTAGACAATTACCTGCAATACAGAAAAATGCAATGGCATTTAATATATCAAAATATATCTTTAATTTTATTAAAAAGTCAAAGAAAAAGATAAATTTCAATAACATTAAGACGATTTCACCAAAATAAATTGCGCAAATTTATTTTAGATCGTATATAATTTTTTTCGAATTAAATTATAAATCAAGCCTTTCTGTATTTAACAAATAAACACTTAATTTATAATATCTAAATAATTTATGTACAAAATAGGCTCATACATATATATAAATATATAAAAACATATTTTATTTGATTTCAAACTACAAATATTGTATTTACTTGATAGACATATCTAACAAAATTAATTGGTATCAGAGACTGGTTTGATATATGTTTATGTGTTAAGATTAAATATTTTATGCGTATATTTAGTTGAGCGGTATAGGAATAATACATTTATATTCATAATGAATAATTTGATTAATTCTATTCAAAATAATTTTATAGCCGTAGTTTTTTATTTGGTGAATATGTATAAGTATTATCGAGTCTTGTAATAAAATGGGTGAATTACGTCTCCATATTTTCCTTTTAAATTTTCTTTTAATTTTCTTTTTATGTTATTATAAAAAAAATTTATAATTTGGCAAGTTTGAAGAATTGGCGACGTGGCCATGTCTCCTAGTGCTGGGTTGACCCATTAATGGGTCAGCAGATCCAGCAGCCAAATGGAGTAGCTCAATGATTGGGCTAGCCTAGTGGGTGTTGGCGTGGCCTAGCCTCAGAGCCCGCGGCCTAGTGGCTGGCAAGCCACTCCCTTTAATATAAAAAAAAGGGGGTAAGGAATTGCCAAACTTAGGATTGATCCCAAGACCACTAGTATGAAACCATAGCATTCTATCCAACATTACACAAAAGACTTTGTGTTAATGTCTTGCTTCACCAAACTAATATTGCTGAAGATTGAAAGTTAGCTATTTTATTAGCCAATTAATTTTTCAATTGTAATTTTGCAATATTAGTTCTTGTGTCTAGGTTGGCCATAAAATTATTTTAATTATTTTTATAGTTTTTACTATTTAATTTGATTGAATTATACATCGTTCATATTAACATGCTATATAGTTTGCATTAATACTGCTCTAGGTACTATTTAGTTATACATAAATAAATAATTTTTTTTGTTAAATTAAAAAAATTAAGAGTAAAATGATTAATTTTAATTAATATTAGGTCTCCCCTATTAGCCCATTACTAAAACTAATGTTTGCTTCGTGCCATTTTAAATTGTTTCTCTATAAGAAGGTTACGTTTTCTTGGCTACTAGATTGGATATAAAATTTTTATTTATTTATTTTTTAAGTATAATTTATTCATAATTACCCTATAGGTGATGTTATTGGATTGGAATGGTTTAGTAAAAAAAAAAAAGAAAAAGAATATAGGGGTTATACTTAATTCAAAGACATTATAAGGATTTCCTACAGAATATCCAAATAATATTTATGATGACCAAAATATTAACGACACTAAAACTAATATTTCATTTAGATGCAGGATATATTAATTTTAGTGGGATGATCCAGGCATAAATATAAATTATATTGTTATCTCCTATAGAGGTGCATATTATTATGGGATTTTAGGTTGTGGATCTTAACCTAATTATAAGTTACATTATTATCTCCTATAGAGGTACATGTTACTATAGAGTTTTAGATTATCATATTTTGATAGTAATTTTTATTAATACTTAATATATTATCATATTGATCATGCATTATGTTATAATACTTTATATTAATCATGCATCGTGATATGATATTGGCTTATATATTTTATTTTATTTTATTTCAGAAAATGAATTCTAACACTTTATTCCTAATTTTAACAAAGAACCAACTGGTTGGAGAAAATTTTTATTGATTGGAAATAGAACCTCATAATCATTTTCACTGCTGAGAAGCTCAAATATATGCTAACTGAACCATGTCCTGCTAAATCTACTGAACAGTCCACGCGCATACAAAAAGAGGCTTATGATAAGTGATTGAGTTTTGATGAAATGACTTGTTACTGCATTTTGGGATCTATCTTAAATGTGTTGTAGCAAAAACATGAGAACATGATAACTGCTACAGAAATCATGAGAAGTCTCCAGCAAATGTTTGAGCACAAAGGATGTCAAGCCCGCCAAGCAGCAGTGACATGCATAATGAATATGCGCATAAAACCTGGAACGCCCGTGAGGGGTCATATGTTAGAATTGATCGCTCAGTTTAATGTGATAGAGGTCTTAGAGGCTGAAATTAAGCTTGAGACTCAGGTTGATATGGCTCTAAAACTCCCCCAGAGATATTCTCACACTTCAAAGTTAATTATAATATGAATAATATGGAGATGTCTCCTACAGAGTTTGATGAGGGAGCTCGAGAGCACTGAAGCTACCCTAAAAGTGAAAAGTGGCAACACTCTTATTTTAACTTATGTTGGATATTCCTTTTCCAAGCCTAAGGGCAAATGAGGAAATAAGAGGAAGCAAAATAATAAAAAATGGCCTAAGCAGCAGGTCAAAAAAGTAAAAGTGGATAAAAAGTCCAAAGGCAAATGTTTCCACAGCAAGCAAAAAGGACATTAGAAGACACAATGCCCAAATTACTTAGCTAAACACAAGTAAGGTACTAGTGAGTTATCTTATATTGAAATTTATTTAGTGGTTGATTCTACAAATACTTGGATAGTAGATTTTGGAGCCACTAATCATGTTTGCAATTCATTGCAGGGGTTCCCAATAACCAGACATTTCAATAAAAGAAAGCATACTCTAAGGGTTGGGACATGATCGATGATATTTGCAAAAGCTGTTGGAGATGTTTATCTTTATTAATAAACATTTGGTTTTGAAAGATTGTTATTATGTTCCTGACATTTATCAAAATTTGATTTCAATTTATTTGTTATTCAAACAAAAATATTCTGTTAAATTTTATAAATTATCAGTAGAGATATTTGAATAACTCTTTGATATGTCGTGGATATTTAAATAAGGGCAAAATATGTCAGCCACCCTTAAACTTTCACAAATTTTTATTTTCACCCTCGAACTTTAAAATGCTTGATTTTAGCCCACGAACTTTTAAAATACATAAAAAAATAGCACTTTCAACAATAAAAGCTCAAGTACAATACAAAATAACTAAATTTTTGCCTTTTTTTTTTTGAGCATTAAATCGCCTTTATAGTCCTCTCCCTCCATTTCTACCTGTGTTGGCACTTTAGTTTTTTAGAAGAATGACTATGGACAATTTTACCATTTTAAAAAGGCAGTAAAATTTACAGATCGGACCATTGGAATAAAAGTTTATGAATGAAAATGGATTAGAAAAATAGAGCTCAAGAATAAAAATGATATTTCGTAAACAGTTTAACAATCAGACTTAGCAAATTACCCAAAATAAAATTATAAAAATATTTTTCCTTTATTTGATTATTGACGAGCATAAGAATTCCTTTTTTTTTTTTTTTTGAATTAATAACTTACTTTGTCAACTCGCATAGCTCTTTCTGATGCATTTTCTGCAATATGTTGAAGTCTAATTTGGCAAACTTCAATAGCAATTCATTATGCGATTCATCTTTTTCGTAAGTAGGCATATACAGTCTTCCTGCAAGCCTTGTCAACGATTTTCGAATGGGTAGGTTTAAGGTTTGAACCAGTGCTTCTGCTTCTGTAGCATCAGTACTTATTGTTTCTTGAAGCGATTCCAGGTGAGAGGTAGTAAATATGAGGGCTTCCTCCAAAGCATTCTCACCATGCACTCTGAAGTGGGCTGCCTCATACAAACTGAGCAGTCCTCTAAGGTTGCTGCAAAGAGATTCCCGAAAGTTTCCTTCCTGGTCCATGAATTTTCTGAATATTTCTGTTCACACAAGGGCCAAGGCCTGCTTAAATGAGCCGTCATCCACAAGATTATTTCAATAGATTTCCAAAAATGATAACAGTATTTTTCTCCTTTTATTTTCGGGAATGGATTTTTTGCCTTTCATCCAATCCTATAATTTGTTGTTTTTATTTTATGTTAGAATAGTTATTTATTTTCAATGCAAGTCTTATATATGAAATTTATCATGCAAAAAGAACAAAAATAATAATATATATCGAAAGTATTATATATATTTACTCTAGATGACAATTTGGTAATAATCAAAATACACAACGGAGCAGAAAAATAATTAAAAAAACACTTGCTCTTCTACTTTTACGATTTCTTTTCCGTTGTTGGAAATTTTTTAAGTTGATACAAGAAAATATTTTTGAAAAATATATTTTTAAATTAATAATATGAAATAAAAAAAGTAATCGAGAAATTTTCAGAATAACATTTAATTTAAAAAAATTTAAAAAGATTATTTAAGTAATAGACATCAAGTCCCATGATAAACTAGTGACCTTTTTCTCTAAACACAATAGTTAATTAATGAAGCCAATATTGGAGCTTTACTGACCAGACGAGACTCGATACCCTTGTTGCCTTAGCAAGCGAAAACGAAGAGCAACAACATGAAGATCATTCCCATTCTCACAAGTCGAGTCCAAACTATTATATATAATTCTTAATGATTCTTCGATCTCACTGTTGAAATGGTAAGACACACCCTAAGCATTGGACTGCATCGATCAAATCTAATTTTGAAGAATATTCAGCAGGAGTTTTCACTAGCATATTTCCCACTTCATCTTTGAGTCGTTGATGTTCAACCTCTTCTTGGCTATCGGTTTCTGTCCATAAATTGAAACCCTTAACGTAAAAAAAAAAAAAAATACTTAATTGGAAAGAAAACTTTTATTATGTAAAATATTGAAGTTCTTTTACCGTGCAGTGAGAAGAATAGGCAAGGAAAAAATCACCCCAGACGCTCGGATGGAAAGTTGCTGTGTGACGCCCAACTTCTACGTCTTCTTCAATATTTCGGCCTGAAGAAAGAACAATAGATTCTGGAACGTTATGATTATTCATGCTGTGCTTCTTGAGAGCAATATGTGTTGGCTTTCCAGAAGTAGAGATTCCGCTGGGGAATACGGTGTAGAGGATTGAATTAACTTAATTTGTGTGCCTGTATACTAACCCATTTAGCTATTTATAGTGGAATGCAAGTCATGTTTCATATTTTGCTTGCGTAGTTTAATACACTATTCATTGTGAAACTATGCATGAATAAAAAAAAGTTATGGTAACACGTTAACAACTATACTATTCTGTCAGAAAAATGTCATTGCAATCGCTTTAGAGTATGGCCATCAAAGAGTATCATAAAATGTCTTTCACAGAAAACTTGTCAATGTGAAATGAAATTAGAAAATGACTTTTGTTTTTTGGTATAATACATTAATGAGTGTCCTTTTATTTCAAGTGACAATAGAATTTTTGTTAGATCGATCGATCGATTATATAATATAATTATTAATTTCAGTAATTATAATTAATTTAAAGTATAATTATATTATTTTAATAAAATAAATTATAATTAATAAATTATTTTTAATTAATAAAATAATTTATTATAATTTAATCTAATTTATTATAATTATTGATTCGATACCTTTGTTGCTTTAGCAAGCAAAAACGAAAAAGCAACGACATGAAGTCATGGTTCATATTTTGCTTGAGTAGTTCAATACACTATTCATTGTAAAACCATGTATGAAAAAAGGTAATGGCAACACGTTAACAAACTACTATTCTTCGTCAGAAAAATGTCATTGCAATCGCTTTACAGTATTGCCATCAAAGAGTATACAATGTACTTCACAGGAAAACGTTGTGAATATGAAATGAAATTAGAAAATGACTTTTGTTTTCTGACATTATCCGAAGTGACATTGGATTTTTTTGTTAGATCGACTGATTATATAATATAATTATTAATTCTAATAATTATAATTAGTTTAAAAGTATAATTTAGGTCTTTTTAATAGAATGAAGTGTAATTAATAAATTATTTTGAATCAACAAAATAATTTACTATAGTTTAATCTAATTTACTATAATTATTGACTCGATACCCTTGTTGCTTTAGCAAGCGAAAACAAAGAATAACAACATGAAGATCATTCTCATTCTCACCATCCAAGCCCAAACTGTTGTATATAGTTCATAATGATTTTTCGATTTCACTGTTAAAATGGTAAAACATGACTAAACGCTGGACTGCATCGATCAAGTCTAGTTTTTAAGAATATTGATCATGAGTTTTCACTAGCATATTTGCCACTTCTTCTTTGAGTAGTTGATGTTCAACCTCTTCTTGGCCATCGATTTCCTATCCATAAATCAAAACCCTTAACAGGAAAAAAATACTTAGTAGAAGAGAGAACGTTTCTTATGCAAAATATTGAAGTTATTTTACGGTGCAGTCAGAAGAATTGGTAAGAAAAAAATTACCCCAGACAGTCGGATGGAAAGCTGTTGTGTAACGACTAACTTCTACGTATTCAATGCTGGAATACGGTGTAGAGATTGAAATAACTTAATTTGTGTGCCTGTATACTAACCCATTTAGCTATTTAATGAGGATTGCAAGTCCCGTTTTATATTTTGCTTAGGATAATTTTCAAATTAGTCTATAAAAATATGTAATTATTTCAATCAAATCCTTTAAAAATTACTTTGCTCATTTTAATCCCTATAAATATGAAAAGTGTCTCAAAGATTTGATTGAGTCAATTATATTTTTTCCTTTTTTACACTTTTTATAATTTCAATAATTTATATTTATTTTTCTTTTTTTAAGCTCATAATTTTTTTTTCTTTTCCTTTTCTTATAATTTATCTAACACAATTTTTTTTCTCAACGATATATTTTTTTCCGTTTATTTTGGCTTATATATAAATTTTTTCATTTTTTACTTTCTTAGAATTTTTCTAATTCATAATAATTTCTTGATGAGTTTTTTTTATCTTTCTTTTATGTTATAAAATTTTTTTCTTCCTTCCTCTTTCTTGTAATTTCTATAACTCATTTTTTTTTCTCAAAGATATTTCTTTCTCATTTTCTTTTTAATCATAAAAATTATTCTCTTTCCCCTTTATTGTAATTCATCTAATTCATATTTTCTTTTTGATGATAGATGTTTTTCTTGTGTATTTTAGCTCATATTTTTGAGGTGGTTAAATTTTATACGAGCCAAAATAATTGAAAAATATATATATCATCAAAAAAATATGAATTAGATGAATTACAATAAAGGAAAAAAAGAAAAAAAATTTATTAGCTAAAAGAAACAAAAAAATATCTTTGAGAAAAAATATGAATTATAAAAAACAATAAAGATCAAATTTTTATGTGGTAAAAGAAATGAAAAAAAAATATGAATTATAGAATTTACAAGAAATAGGAAACAGATAAAAATTTCTACGAGCCAAAAAAAGGAAACAAATATATCGTTAAGGAAAAAATATTTGTTAGATGAATTACAAGAAAGAGGAAGGAAGAAAAGATTTTTATGAGCTAAAAGAAACATAAGAAAAAAATCATCAAGAAAACATTACAAATTAGAAGAATTCAAAAAAATAAAAAGTAATAAGCTAAAATAAATGGACAAAGTATATCATTGAGAAAAATAATTTTGAGTTAGATAAATTATAAGAAAGAAGAAAGAAAATAAATTTTTTATGAGCTTAAAAAAGGGAAAAACATATCCTTAAAAATAAATATGAATGATTGAAATATATATATATATATATATATATATATATATATATATATATATAAAAGCAGTTGCGGATGCTTACCGTTACAACACCTGGCATCATCTACGATTTACACGTGGCAGTTAAAATGAAGAATTTTTTCCCCACATTATACCACCGTGCACAATGTTTATGCACTCCTAGCCACTGTCCTTGTCGCTTCCGTTCCTCTAGCCTTTTGCTATTCCAAAATCCAATCTTTCTTCTCTCAAAAATGATGCTTGAATTTCTACAGTTAACGGGCTCTCTTCTTCCTCTTCTCTTTCCTCTTCTTCATTCCATCGTTTTCTCCAAAATCCGAAACTATCATATTCCATTTATTTTCTTTACAAGCCTCAACCAAAACGTTGGCAACAAACTACTTTTTCTCTTTCTCGGGCAAAATCACTCCTTCAGCTTCGCCGATCTTTCTCCACAAAATCCCCGTTTTAACCTAGACTTCTAAGCTCTAATGGCGGAGGAGTTTGCCAGGGCTGTGGAGGATGGCATAAGGCTGTCCAAGAGAATATATTTCGGCAAGGATAGGGAGGTGGCATCGCCCAAGACGATTACGGCTATGGAGAAGGCGGGAAGCATACATACTTGACATTTGGAAGCACTGAATTTAAAAGTTTTTTTTTCGTGCTCTGTCTTTCTAGATCTCTTTCTTTCCCTTCCTTCTTACTCGTGTTCTATTTGTGAATAGTTTGCTGGTTCTCTGAGGATTCGAGGGTTTCTTCGCTATCTCAGATCTCACAGCGTCTGAGTCGCTTGATCACTGTGGTTTTTTTGGACTTCTGAGGCCGCTATTTAATCACCGTTCTCCAGATCCGGATTTTTTATCTCGGAGCTTTGATCTCGCCACCATGGCGGCTGCTAACGCTCTGATCACCATGAAAGAGTCCTTCACGGTAATCTATTGTTTATACTGTCATATCATAATTTAGGTTAATAATTCACTTCGTCGTGTTCTGCAGATCAGTTTAGTTTTATTAATTGTGCTTTCTCCTTTTTCTGTTTTAGTTTTCATTCATTTTAACGAATAGAGACTTCAGTTAGCACTGTCCTTTACTGTGTCCCCCTTGGAATTGGTTGATTTGTTGTATTCTGTTCACGTTCTGTTACTTGAAATGTTGGAAATATCAAGTAGATCTATGATAGTTAATTTGCCTTCAAATCTGTACTTTACAATACATTTCTACAATGGAATTTTGACTTTCAAGCTGCTTTGTGATTCAATATTCCATCTTTTTCGATTATTTTGTGGAATAAATTTGGTTTCAGAGGGTTGGATTTTTGAGTCTACAATTTCAAAAGCGAAGGCTTTTCAAGGCACCAAGAGCAGAGTTGGAGATAACACGAAGAGTCTAATATCGAGTCGGAAGCCACCAACGGAGTGGTTGTTGTGGAGGACTGAAGGCGTTGGAGGGCTAGGGTTTTGGCACGAATGCGAACACCGATAGTGGACTACGAAACCTCCATGACTGCAACATCTGCGGTTATTTTCACCTTTTTCATATATTTCTCCATTTGGGAATTCTTGCCTGAGTACTATAAATGTCTGAAACTGTGATTCTCTACAACCTAAAGGATTTCATATGGAATTTGAAATGGGTTGGAGGAGGGAGAAGAGGATGGAGGAGAGGCGAGGGGTGGCAGGAGAGAGAGGAAGGAAAACTCTGCATCAGAATCTAATGGTTCTTAATTTTTTTCCTCATATGCAATTGAGACTATCGCTCATTCTATCTTCAGTTCTGAGTTGTGAGATTATCTAATGGTTCTTCAATAGTTGTGAGTTGAATTTGTTCCAATCATGTGAATATTGCAATATAGCAGTATGTTGTTCCTATTGTAGATATATGTGATATGTCCTTCATTAGAATGGCAGTTTATTTGCATAGAGACTTGAATGAGCACACAGCTAAGTTGCCAAAGATTTTTCTCAAACACCTGCAATTTCATTTAGACATATTTGAATGCTTGCATTGCAGAGATATTGGACATCGCTTAATGCAACTGCTTATGCATTCATTGTAGTTGAAACAAAAAAAAGCATATTGGTTCCAGAAATGAATACTTGAACATGAGATTCATGTTGTAAGGCTACGGAATAAATGTACTGACAAATTGAAGTATGTTGAATTCACCTAATATCATAAAATGGAGCAGTTTTGAGTAGATTGACATTATCTTGAGATATGCTGTGTTGAACTATGACTTATTGTTTCGCTTTCACAAGAGTAGAAAAACATGGAGTCGTGGACTTTGTACGCAAACTAGGTTATTCTGCAACTCATATAACTGTGTTAATGATTTGCATAGGCTGTTGCAAAACAAGTCCTTGCCATGCAAATATTGATATATAGAAAGATGAATGCAAATATGTAAAAGATGTTTGGCAGAATTCAAGCATCTGTGATAACAACTTTGTGATACGCATAAACAGTTTAAACATAATAGCCCATAGGTTGTTCAAGCATCATGGAATTGATTTGTTTAGAATTTTATCAATAGTTGTGAGTTGAATTTGTTCCAATCATGTGAATATTGCAATATAGCAGTATGTTGTTCCTATTGTAGATATAGGTGATATGTCCTTCATTGGAACCAATATGCTACTTTGCACGGTTTACTTTTCAGCTGCTTCTTGCTGTTGGTACAAAGTTGGAGCATGTGATTACCCAGCTGGCTCATGAGGTTGCTAAGAAAGATGTGGCTATAGAAGGTGAATTGCTGGTACAACCTTCTGATGATCATTTTTGGTTCTGCAAGCCCCGGATTGTTCTATTCTTGATACATTTTATTTTCTTCCAAAATGCTTTTGAGATTGCATTTTTCTTCTGGATATGGGTAAGCGGATTTTTGAACTTAAGCATTGTGTACACAATATAGCTTTTCAATTATTTTTGCAACTTAAATGCTTTTGGTGTATTGTAGGTCCAATATGGCTTTGACTCCTACATAATAGGTCAATTTTGTTACATCGTACCTAGACTAATCATAGGGTAAAGTATCATTTCTCTTCCCACATTTCTAACCATTGGGAGTTATCCTTCCCAAGTTTTGCTATGGTTACTTTAGTTGGTTGTGATACATCAATATCAAGCAGTAGTGAAACTAAAATCTATATTGACTTGCAATTATCTGAGGTTGACAAATTCAGACAAATGTAAGTGAATCTCTCTTATCTAAATGAAAAAAAAAAAAAATCACTATCAAGATCATAAAATGACATTTTGGTTTTCATTGATGAAGAAGGTGTGAAGATAATGACAAAACAGAAACAGCAACACAATTGGGTATTTCATCTATAGTGTTAACTACACCGCAGTATAAGAAAAACAAGAAAACCTCAGCTGAATTGAATCAGATTATCATGACTGAAGGAAAAATGGTATAGTTTGGAGCTGAACATCATTCAAAGGTAAAAAAAAAAAAACACACACACACACACATAGCATAACAGTAAACTGTTTTGAAAAGATGCTAAAACACACACACATATTGTTGCTCTCGATAGACTATTAGGGAACTTGAAAAACATTCAGAAGATGAAGAAGCAAAAGATTTGTAGAAAATGCTTAAGTCTAAAACACCAAACCAATAAGAAAAAAAAAAAAGAATAGGGCATCCACGATATAAATTATGGTTTAATTTATTCTATATTATTGACAAAATTTTATGCCATTTGAAATACATACCTAGATTTGTGTAACAGATCTCAAGACATTGGAGAAAACAAACAAAACCATGATTTGAATACAGAAGGGGCAAACAAAAAAAAGAAGATCCTTGCTGCAGGACATGCAAAAATGGTAATAGAAAAGATAGATAAATAAAAAATGGCGCTTGTGATTATCTTCTTAAGCCAATAAGAATGAAAGAGCTTTGTTTTTGGGATGAGATTGATTTGTTAGTTGCTTTTTCGATCATGATCTGATAGATCACTTGAGTGGGTGTTGATTGATTTGAAGTCAAATATACAATTGGATAATCCTTTTTGTTATGCAATGCAATGCTGCTTGCTGAGAAATTTTGTTACTTGATGATGTTCTGTTTCGATTCCTGCCAATTATGTTTTTGAATATCCGTCACGGTTTTGATATATTTCTTGAGCATTTTATTTGAGGAGCACAATCTCAGTTGCATGATGAAGCTATGAACCATTTGTGATTGATGTGTTTGGTGTTTTTAGACTACCAGGCTGCATAAAATTGGACAGTAATGTAGTTTATATTGATTCGAAGTTTGTTTGGTTCATGTACATTTGCAATTTGGCTTCATATTGAAGCTGATCTGAATATAATTTTGATCCTTGCTAGGGAAAATTGATGTGATTTCTTTCTTATACATAAGGGATATACTATAATGTTTTGCTTCACTGTGCTCTCCGCCAGGTACATCTTTCTACCATAATCTACCTGTATAATTTTTTTTCCTGGGTCAGTGATTTATTCATTGATTTTGTTGAATAAAATCATCTAAGCTTTTGTAAATTTACTGACTTTAAGGTTTTCTTTTATGTTGTTGTTGTTGTTTTTTTTTTTTTAATTTCCACCCACTCCCTATTGTTTTATTTTTTTTTGTATGCCTGTTTTTCATTGAAGAAGTGTTTTCAGCACTTGCCTATTGGGTGTGTAATTTGTGAGCTTTCTTCATAAATTGGGTAGATTGAATCCCGGGCTGGAGACATCACGATGTTAGTTGGTAACAATCAGGAAGTTTGAATCGTCTTTTTTGGTTTTGATTTGTTTGGTTTTTTCATTGGAATTCCTGTTTAGTAAAAGTTATTTGTAGCATACTTTCACATGATGTGTTTGAGATGACCTGTGGAAATTTCAGATTTTGAACAACTCATGATGTGCACACATGTGAATGATATGTTAATGTATTCAAACAACTGATTTTGTGCGGGGATCGTGTTGTCACAAAGCCAATAAACTGTGAAGAATTTGATTTAAGGTTATTAGTTATCATACCTTGACATATGTGCTGTTGTTTATATCCCAGTATGTGATAGACGAAAATTCCCCATTATTTACTGAAGAAATAATTCCTCCAATGTTATAGATGTGTTACAGCTTTGATAAGTAACCATCATGCCCACAAAGCTATGCTACAACGGTATAAATGAATTGCAAAACTGTAGTGTATCAACTATGGATATAAACTTTTTGAAGAGATATTGGACAGTAGTAAATGCATCTGTTGATGGAAACATTGTAGACATATTTTACAGAACTTAATGCAACTGTCCCAGTACATTGGCCTTATTGCTGCTACAAAAGCAACAGTATGCAATCTACTACCCTAACATGATCCTCTAGTGTGTTGAGTTCAAATATGGCTGATGTTAATGTTTTCCACCTGCATATGGTTTGCTTCTATAAATATATATCTTGCAATATTGTGGTGTGGTTCATATTGTGGCTTGCTTTTGTAGCATAACAAGATCATTTTATCAGCTTATAAAGGATATTCATTACAAATGTTACAGTTCTAGCAGCTCATGAAAGCCTTGGCATTTGTTTTTAGTACAATGAATATGACTCTAGCTGTAGTAGTGCTAGACTTTGGATCTTAATAGCAGTTTATATAGCTCAGAATTCTGCTTTTGCAGTTTAATATGTCCTTACAATTATTTATCAATTATATATGTATATTGAAAGATTACTATCTGATAAATATGCAAAAAAAAAAAAAAAAGGCCTTACATAGAACAAATAATGATACATGTTTGACACTTATGTTATCTATCTGCCATGTATGGGTTCTTGGCTTCTAGGCTAAAAAATCATGGATAAATCCTACTATGTTAGATATGCTATATATATATATATATATATATATATATATATATATATATATATATATATAGTGAAATCTATTACTAATTGTCATGTGTTATTTAATCTAAATTATTTAATCTACAGAAGAACATCATGTCAGTTTTCTATGTAAAGAATCTTGCACACAAATTGTATGCCTTGAATTTACTCCTCTCCTAGATTTTTTGTTATGGCAACTATGAATTTGGGTCATTTTGATGAGAGAGAAGTTTTTGGGTCTGCATCTTTCTAAAAAACTCTTTGTTTGTCTTTCTTGGGAGAAACTTTGAAGGATTGTTAAACTACAATAGTCTTAGGGCTTAACTTTATGTGCTTACTTTGTTGCCTTTGTGACGTGATATCTCTATGGACATTTCCTGTGCTACAGTTTTGATTTGGAAGTGGAAGATATTCTGATTGTTTTGCAGCAAAATTATTGAAGTTTTAAAGTAGGCTACAACCTTAGAATTCAGGCAGCCATTTGGATATCCTAAACATCATAAATTTAAACATTTAGGCAATCAAGGCTCATAGACACATGTTGACATTTTAGATTCCATTTTACGTGAAGTTTAAATTCAGTTATTATCATCTGTATGAGTCAATGTTAAGTTTCAGCAAAAAATCACTTATCTAATAAAAGTAGTGTAATGCAGAAAAATCTGTATGAAGGCACTAGCATCGACTACTGTTGGGAAGAATTGTTTTGCGGCAGTTGCTCACAAGCTTTTCGTCAATGTGATTTTGATTTCACTGTTTGAGATTAGTTTTGATAAAATCACAGAGCAATATGGTTTAAATGGGTGCAGAGTAGGTTTACTAGCTTCCCAACAGCTGAGTTTGCACTCTTGAAACTTTTTCCTTTTTTTTTCCCTCCTGCATCAACTTTCTTTTCTTCTTTCTTCTCTTGAAGAAATGAATTTTCTACTTGGATATAAGATTTTCTTTGATCATTTGTATTGAAACTAGAACTGTAAGTGTAAATGAATTATTTTCAACTCATTTTCTTTTATACAACAACAAACTAAGCCTTAATCCTAAGAAACTTGGGGTCGGCTACATGAACCAATGTCAGGTAACGTGTGGTCATATACATGAATCCTCTCTCGCCACTTTCTTTTATCGAGCATCATACTTTTGTCCAAATCTAACAAAGACATATCTCTTTTAATTACCTCTATCCATGTCGTTTTAGGCCTACCTCTACCTCTACCTCTGTCTAACCTATCCTGTCTCACTCTTTCCATCGCCCTAACAGGAGCATCCCTCGGTCTTCTCTAAACGTGTCCAAACCAACGCAGACGACTTTCACTCATCTTTTCCTTAGTAGATGCCACACCCATCTTTTTCCTAATGATCTCATTTCTAACTCTATCCTTCCTAGTATATCCACACATCCACCGTAATATACGCATCTCAGCTACTTTCATTTTTTGAATATGACACATTTTAGCTGCCCAACATTCCGTACCATATAACAAAGCAGGTCATACGGCTGCCTTGTAAAACTTTCCCTTTAAATTCAACGGTGCATTACGATTACAAAGAATACCAGTCGCACTCCTCCATTTCAACCAACCCGCCTTAACTCGATGTGCAACGTCGCTATCGAGCTCTCCGTCTTTCTGAATAATAGATCCTAGATAGCGAAAACAATCAGCTAACGGTATATCTCTACCTTCTAAAGTTACACTCTTGGCTATGTTTCTGCTACCACTAAACTTGCATCCCATATACTCTGTTTTACTCCTACTAATTCTGAAACCCTTGGATTTCAATGTCTGCCGCCATAACTCCAATTTAGCATTTACACCGACTCTAGTCTCATCAATTAATACAATATCATCCGCGAACAACATACACCATGGTACAGCCTCCTGTATAGTGCAGGTCAACTCATCCATAACGGCTGCAAAAAGGAAAGGACTAAGCGCTGATCCTTGATGCACCCCGATATTAATAGGGAATTCTGCAGTCACTCCGGCGCCAGTCCTTACACTTGTACATGCTCCCTCATACATATCTTTAATGAGAGTAATATACTTTATTGATACACCTTTCTTGTCCAGCACCCACCAAACTACTTCTCTAGGAACCCTGTCATAGGCTTTTTCCAGGTCAATAAATACTATATGTAAATCTTTCTTTCTTTCCCTATGATATTCAATCATCTGCCGTAATAAATGAATTGCCTCCGTAGTGGAATGCCCAGGCATAAAACCAAACTGATTATCTGAAATTTGTATAATGCCCCATAACCTCTGTTCAATCACTCTCTCCCAAAGTTTCATAGTATGACTCATGAGTTTAATCCCACGGTAATTGGCACAATCCTAGACATCTCCTTTATTCTTGTACAGAGGAATCAGAGTACTCTTCCTCCACTCTGTAGGCATCCTATTAACTTTATATATCTTATTGAACAGACTTGTCAGCCACGTAATACCTATATCTCCTAAACACTTCCAAATCTCGATTGGCATACCATCCGGTCCTACAGCTTTTTTTGGACTCATCCTTTTAAGGGCATCACGGACTTCATGCTTCTGAATACGACGAATCCATGCACAGTTAACCTCTTCGTTAAAAAGCGCCAGGCTACCTACACTCGGAACTTGGACTTGACTCCCGTTGAATAACTTATCAAAATATGATCTCCATCTCTCCTTTATTTCTTCATCCTTAACTAAAACATTGTGGTTTTCGTCCTTTACACATTTCACTACACCTATATCCCTCGTCTTCTTCTCCTTGTAACGCGCCAGTCTATATGTATTCTTCTCTCCGTCTTTGGTATCTAACTTTTCATATAAATCCTTGTAAACTATGGCTCTTGCGTTTCTGACAGCTTCTTTAGCTTTTCTTCTCGCGACCTTGTATTTCTCAAAATTTTCATCACTCCTACACCTTCCTAAGTTTCTATAGCACTCTCTTTTACTCCTTACGGCTTCTTTTACTTTGTTGTTCCACCACGACACATCCTTGTTAAGAGGTATTTTTCCTTTAGATTCCCCAAGCACTTCCTTAGCTACTGTCCTAATACATTAAGCCATCTTTCTCCACATAATACATTATGGTGGTTGTAGGCTTTTTTTCCCCAAAAAATACATATGGTGTTGATAGTGGTGGTGATTCTCAAGTGATTCCCAAGCTCACCTCTGAAGAATTTACGGCTCTTCCTCTCTTCTCCTATCTCTTTTTCCCTATGGAAGTTCCTAGATTTTTTTTTTTTTTTTTTGGTGGGTTGAACATTTTGCTTTGAAAGATTGCCTTTTTGTTTGTTGTTTTAATTCACCCTAAAAAATATGCATGTTGCTTGCTCAGTTGAACTGAATACCTCTATTTCTTATTGCATATATTTTGGACGAGGTTGATTTTAAAATGCTGCTTTTTATTTCCATTTGTCAATGAATGCCAACACATGGTGGCAACATTGGGTTGAATATGTGAACCAAAGCTAGATGCACTACAAATGAAGGCATTAGAAGCATAGGAAAATCAAAGAGAACATGATCTTTTCATACCTATTTATGTGTTTTTTCAATATTTGTAGGTTCCTTTTTCAATGCATAACTAAGATGAATACAAGATTCAACATTTTAACCAATTTTGAGAAGATATGAAGAAAAGATTTCTGAATAATTTCATTTCCATTGCAGAAAGTAATGGTTATTTAGCACAACAATGATTTCGAACTACCCATTCACATGACAATCAACCTTTTCAAGGAACTACGCCTGCTAAGAAGATTTCACCAGCCACATACTTTAATCATGAAAGGAAAAGTCTAGAAACATTATCTGCTTCTAGATATAACTCCAATGGTTCAAGTTGGAGAAATGGAAGCAATGAGTCTTATGATGGGTACAGACTAGACAGAGAAAGTTCAAATGGTTATTTCACTAGAAAAATTATATCTTCAGAGCCTGTGATTCCTCTTGTTGATGAAGCCTATCATGTGCCTAACGGTTCTTCCTCTTCCTTTTTGAATGGGATAGGAAATAAAAAGGTACGTACTACTAATAAGAAAGCTGACTTTGTTGGTTCGCCAAATGAGTTGGGTAATAATGTTTTACCTAGAGTCATTACTGCAGAAAAATAAGAACCCATACACAATTGGACAACGACTTCATCCATTAGTTAAATAGTCTTGCTGAATTCAATGAATTTAGATAAGATAGAACTAATTATTATGCGAGCTTTTTTGAACCTCCTAGAATTATGTTTTTTTTAACTTCTCATTTTTAATTAAAAACAAATTTACAATATAAACTTTTTACGTTATTAATTTTAAATCCATTTATTAATATTATAACAATTAATTTTTTTGTTAATTATATTGAATAAAAAATAGTCAAAAGTAAATTGTATTGTTTTAATTTGGAAGAAGCAATACATTATCTAATGCGATAAATATTACTATATATCTATATTTTTTTTTACCACTTTTTTTTTCATAATGTATTTAAACTAAAAATAAAATAAATATATTACTCCCGTGTATCGCAAGAGCAATAATCTAGTTATAAAAAAGTTAAAAAGCAAAAAAAATATAGTCCTACTTTGAAATAATTTTTCATATTTTTGGGACTAAATCAAGCAAAATAATTTTTAAAAAATTTAATGGAGATAATTATCTATATTTTAAAATCAATTTAAAAATTAATAAAGTAGTTTATACACTATTCATTGTGAAACTATGTATGAAAAAAAAAAAAAGAAGAAGTTATGGTAACATATGTTGACAAATTAATATTCATTGTCAGAAAAATGTCATTGCAATCATTTCACTTTACTGTATTGCCACCAAGGAAAACGCCGTCAATGTGCTAAATGGGAAATGAAAAGAAAATGACTTTTTGAGCAACGGCCTTTTCTGAGCATGATACTTCAAATGATTGCATGATGACTTCAGATGAATTTGGCTGCTTAGGTTTCCTTCTGACACAGTTCTAGCAGGTTTATCTAACATACTTCACAGCCACTAAAAAAATAGTTGGAATTACAATCTTTTTGGATGAAAAAGCTTACAAGCATTAGATTTGTTTAAGGGCACATATTCTGGGGAAGCTTTCTGCAGATAATGTTGATACAGTTCCCAGAGCATAGAAGAAAAGGATACTAATGATTAGCCATATATGAATGACTAAAATGTACGCATGTATTTCTCTTGTCAAAATGTCCATTGTTTACTAAAGCTGAGATTCTTTACTTCATGTCCATGAATTGTTGATCTTCTAATGTTCTTCTGAATGGTAGTCCTTCAATTTATATTTTTCTTTAATGTTTTTTTTCATCTTATATCACTTCGCCGTGTGTTTTTCCATGCTGCCCTCTGTCTCTACAATCAATACTGGACTGGTCACGTTGAAAGTTTTCAAAATTCATCTGACTGACGTATCTTCCTCTTTTTTTTTTCTTTTTTTTTTGTATCTTTTTTATTTGGACAGAATAAACTCATATAACCTGTCCATACCTTTTATTATTATTATTATTTTTTCCTTCTTTGGGAATCCTGAATGCTTTAATGCTCTTAAGCTGCAATAGACAACATTTCATTGCGTAATAATGCCCTCTTCAGATGTAACATCGACTTGTGCTTTTATCACTAGTGTCCTAACAACTCTTACCCTTAAATTTTGTAGAGAATATAAATCGCAAAATATACAAATTAAATTGAATTAATTTTGATATAAATATTCTATAATACGAATTCAACTGCTATAAAAATTCTATTCACTCATAGACTTAACAAGATTTAATCTCATTAAGTCACTATAGTCCCTATCAACACACAGATCATAAGCCCAACAAAAACTAATACTTACTATAATTGGGATATGGTCAGTAGAGCTGTCAAAATGGGTTAAATTTATGAGTTAGGCCCGATCCACAAATAATATGAGTTGGGGTGAGTTGTTATTTTTTAGACCTGTATTTTAACCAAGCCTATTTGAGCCAGCCCACAAAACCCATGGTTGAGTGGGGTGGGCCGGACTTAGCCTATAGGCTAGCTCCTTTTTTTTTTTAATTTTTAAATTCAAAAATTATAAAAGTTTTAAAAGTCAAAATCACATACTAATTATAGGTGAAGATTGTAATATATAATAATTTTTTAAATTTCTTTAACTAATTAATAATTAGTAAGTATAATACTAATTACATTCTTTTTTCTTATTGTGATTTGTGATTATTAGATGAACAATTTGACCTTGAAACAGTTATGTCAAATATATCATTGTCAACAGTAAATTCAAATATAATCATTGAAGAAATGTTAGATGATTGAAGAATGTGCATCTTTTTGACAGACTGGCAGTATGAGTAATACTTTTAGCTTTTCATAACATTTTTATGAAATTGTGAAACGAATATTGATTTTTAACTTTAATATTTCTAAATTTGAACCTTTAAATTAGATTGTTGTATTTATATATTTAAGAGTTATGGATTTAATATGTGATTTGTGATATTTAATTCTTGAACTTGTTAAAATTGTAAATTTATGTAGAATTATGTGTGTAAAGTATAATAGATAAAATATGCTTAATTTATTATTTTATATTTGTATTTTATTTTAATTTATAATTTGATTCATTATATTTGTACTAAAGTTAGAATTAAAGATTGAAAAATATAAATATTATATAAAATGTTTTTTAAAAAATTATTATTTATATATAAATGATCCATGAGCCAGTTATGGGCTAAGAAAAATTGAACTGAACTTAAAATTTTACAACTCATTAAAAAAATAGATTAACCCATCCCAATCTATATTTCAATCAAACCCACATAAACTGGACCGGACTAGTCCATTTTGACAGCACTAACTGTCAGATCATAAACTATTTATTGTGAAACAATATTTGCAAAAAAGTTAAACATGTTGACAAATTAGTTTTCATTGTCAGAATAAAGTCATTGCAACTACCTCCCTTCTCATCCTCGTAGCCTCAACCTCCATTGCCTTGGTTAAAATCTCTACTTTCTTTGCTAACATCTAGTAAGAATAAGACTTTCAACAAAAAGTTTATCGCACAACTTCTTCATCAAAAGAGGTAGAGAGAGAAGCTCTCAACTCCCCTGAGTCCTCTTCCTGACTCTCATATTCCTTGCTACCAATGATTGGTCTTCAAGCTCTGTTGCTAATGCATGGTAACCCCTGTTGCTGCGTCTGGTTGCCATGGGTATGTCTGAACTAGATTTCAGTTTTTGTTCATGGATCCTGGTAGTCCCTGGGTTCTGCTAGGGTTGTTGCATAAGTGCCGTTTTGTGATACTTCTTCCTGTTGCTTTCCGGTGTTCAAACTGTATATTCGTCTGCACTTTCCTGGTTGTTTGTCGGCCTTGGTCTGATTAATCTATCTAGCAGTCTGTCTCCCACCGTATTTAGTTAACTAAGTTGTAAGAGTGTAGTCTGCCTTCTGTCCTGAGGTTAGGTTCATATTAAAGCGTTCTTATTCCAGTTATTCTGTCCGTGCTTCTATTCCTGAATCCGTTGTATTTGATCTGTTTTAGCTTAAAGTTCCCTTCGAAAACCAGTTAGTCAGCTGTTGACCCTTGTAGGCTCGGCTTGAATTATTCCTCCCGCACTATGCTCCAAATTACATCTCATTTTCCCAGATACTATCTATTCCAACTCCCTGTCAACCTCATATTCCATCTACTCAGAGAAGTCCCCTACCTAATTCACTCCCCCGCCTGCTGCTTGTTCTTTTCATATAGCTAATCTAATTATTTGTTTTATGCCTGCTGCTTTGTCTGATGGCCTGGACCTAATGGTCCAGACTAGAGGACGGAGAAAACTAACTTCTTCTGGGGTGTTGTCGGCTTTCACACCCCAGGCATACCTCTCCTCCCCCCAGACTGAACACCCCTCTGCCAAGACGTGAGCATAGGCAGTCCAAACCCACCACCACGATCTATACCCGAGATAACCTTGGTACCTGACCCCATTCCTCCTCAATCACATACTTTCATTATCCAGCTGCCTCATTTTCCAGACTCTGTACCTAACGTAGTGACCTCCTCAGTGGGCCCTGATGTTGGGTGCATACTTTCCCCAACTACCCAGCTCGTTGCAGAACAAAATATCCCAGATGAGGTCTGTCTGCATTGCTCGCCAGTGAGGAGCAAGCCCCCTTCTCCTACCCCACACTCGTCTGTCCCTCCTGTCCCATGTGCGGGGAACAACACCCAGTCCCAATCGAAGTCCCATCTCTCTATCATTCCTGTGGATTCCAATCAATCATCTCGGTCGTGGGCTAACGTTGTGAAAGGAAGCAGGGAGCAGTCTAATGGAATGAAGTTAAGTTTCATCCCAGCTCGGAAAAGGTTGTTGATATTGATGTAATGGACTTTGAGGATACTGTAGGCAAGCTGGGTGCATGTCTAATTGGGATGTTTGCGAGAAGATTCCCAGGAATGAAGACAGTCATGGAACTCACTAAACATTGGGGTGTTGTGTCTAAGGTACACTCGCATGCCTCGGGATGGTTGATTTTTCGATTCAACTCGGAAGATGACAGACACAAGGTTCTCCGTGGAGGGCCGTATGCAATTTTTGGAAGATCACTCATGCTAAATGAGATGCCTGTGGAATTTGATTTTTCATTGGAAGAGGTAAGTATAATGCCTATATGGGTCACTTTCCCATCCTTGCCTCTTGGTTGCTGGAACATGTAGTCTCTCAGTAAAATTGCCTTTTCTATTGGTATACCAATTATGACTGATATGCTCACAGCGACATTGGATCGTCTGTCCTATGCCCGTGTTCTAGTGGAAGTAGATGTATCAAAACCCCTAGTGAAAGTGGTGCCAATTAGACTGCTTTCCGGCAAGATCAAACAGCAAACTGTTAGGTTCGAGTTTGAACCATCTTATTGTAACTTTTGCTGCAAATTTAGCCATGTCATAGAGGCTTGTATGGGGAAAAAAATGAAAAAGAAGGAATAGCTGCTGAAAAATAGTAGTGACCAGACTAACAAATGGATAAAGAACAGGCCAAGGCCCGTGTCTGCACCAGTTGGACAGGAGATGAGGTTAATTTCCCCCCTCCAATCAAGGCAGACTCGTCTTGACAAAGGAAAAGAACCTGTTCAAAATAATGGTGATGTACAAAGGCACAGCACTCCGTCTATGGCTGAAGGTAGTGTAGAGACAATGATGGGGGATGCTAGAGCCAAAGATGATCCATCAACTTTAGCTGGGCAACGAGGACAGTTTAAGGATGTATGAGGAAAGTCCAAGACAAGGTGAATAGGATCGTAGTCCTGAAAAAATCCCATCGGCTATGGTGAATGCAGGTAAAGCTACCGTACAGGCTTCGGAATTTACTCGGTCAGTATGGAAGAAATATGCTCCAAGTAGTGTTGACTTGATTGGTGCCAAACAGGCACTAATTAGACCATCATGAGAGTTGCTTCATAGAATATTCGAGGGTTTAACAGGACCCTCAAGCAGCACGGGGTTCGAGAATTCATCTCAAAATATCGAGTGGATGTCATAGGTTTACTAGAAACAAAGTTGACGGTTGATGGGCTAGATAATATCCTCCAGCATAATTTCGGTAATTGGTCAGTTTTACATAACATGGTTGAAGCTGATGGGGGTAGAATTGTCATTTTCTGGAATGGGGCAAAGGTGGATGTGTACCTTGTCCAATGCTCGCCTCAGGCTATTACGGTTCGCATCACATATAAGATTTCTCATGTTACTTATTTCTTTTCTTTCGTCTATGCCTTTAATTCTGTTGTGGCAAGAAAGACTTTGTGGAATGAGATTGAGCACTTATCCTCTGCGTTATCGGAGCCATGGATCCTAATGGGTGATTTCAATACTTATCTACATGTGGATGATAAACTCAGTGGTATCATGCCGACTTCATATGAAATTAGGGACTTTGCCTCATTATGTGCTGATTCTGGTCTGGAGGACCTTCCCTATGTCGGCCCGCGATTTACCTGGACAAATTCTAAGGTGTGGTTAAAACTTGATCGAGTCATGGGTAATGATGCTTGGTTCCAATGCCATGCACAGGCTTCGGTGGAATTCCTCCCTATTGGGTTTCTTTCTGATCATAGTCTTGTCATTTGGTCAGTGGTTGACAATAACGGGGGATCTATTCGTCCATTTAGGTTTCTTAATTTTTGGGCTGACCATGACTCATTTCATAATATTGTCAAAGGAGTATGGGATCGTACATTCTCGGGATTCCATCAGTTCACTCTCTGCCATCGGTTGAAAGAACTAAAGCGGGACTTTCGGAGATTAAACAGACTGAAATTCTCTCACCTGTCTGGTCGTGTTGAACAAGAAAACTTAGCTGTTATTAATGCTCAACAATCATTACTTAAAAACCCCATGGATCAGAATCTTGCTGCACAGTACAAGGAGTGTAAATGGATTGCATGGTATCTTGCGGAGGCAGAAATAAAGTTCTACCACCAACTTGCAAAAGGTAAGTATGTTGCTCAAGCTAACAAGAATACTCGGTAGTCCTTCAACATTGTCAAAAGGAATAAAAAAAAGAGTTTCATTACTTCTATTCTCAAGGAAGATGGGTACATGACTGATAGTCCTAAGGCTCTCGCTGATGAATTTGTGGAATATTTCCGTAACATATTGGGAACTAAGGTATGCTGCTAGGAAATCAATGTGGACTATGTTCATGCTGGGCCAATGGTCCCTTATGATCTAATGGATGTCTTGACTAAAGAGGTCACTATGTAGGATATTAAATTGGCACTGTGGGATATTGGTGATTGCAAAGCTCTGGGTCTAGATGGTTTTTCTGTATTTTTCTTCAAGAAAGCTTAGGATACTGTTGGTCAGAATTTATATGATGCTGTTTTGGAATTCTTCACATCTGGCAGATTATTGAAGCAAATCAACCATTCTATTATTACCTTGGCCCCCAAATCTGAACATGCAGAGAGAGTAGGTGATTTTCGGTCAATCTTGTGCTGCAACGTGGTGTATAAGATTATATCAAAAATTTTGGCGGAAAGACTCAAGTTGGTTGTTCCATATCTTGTGGACATCTCCCAGACTGCTTTTATCCACGATAGACTAATGACTGATAATATCCTCCTAGTTCAGGAGCTTATGCGTGAATATAGTAAGACTAGAGTCTCTCCTAGATGTACAATTAAAGTGGACCTTAAGAAGGCTTATGATTCAGTTGACTGGGATTTCCTACTGGAATTACTTACAGAAATTGGGTTCCCTCATATCTTCGTAAACTGGATTAAGCAGTGTGTGGCCACTACTTCCTTTTCTATTGCTATAAATGGGACTGTGCATGGTTTCTTTAGAGGTGCTAAAGGTCTGAGACAAGGGGATCCGATCTCTCCTTTGCTGTTTGTCATTTGCTTGGAATATTTCTCTCGAGTTGTTAGAGTGCACACACTTGGGACTCCATTCAGATACCATCCCAAGTGTGAGGCATTAAGAATTACTCACCTTGCTTTTGCAGATGACCTGAAGTTGTTTGCTAAGGGAGATTGTTCTTCTGTCCGTACTCTCCTTGACTGCTTGGAAATTTTTAAGAGGTGCTCGGGCCTTGAGATTAACAAGGATAAGTCAAATATTTACCTTACTTGGATTCGGAGGGATACACAGGAGAGTATCCTGGATGACACCTATTGGGGAACTTCCTTTTCGTTACCTTGGCTTACCAATCAGTACTGGTAAAATTAGACTTACCTACTACAGACCATTGCTTGATAGAATTGGCTCTTACATTGGGAGATGGTCTGCACGTTCTCTCTCTTATGCAGGAAGACTCTAATTGATCCAGTCTGTTCTTCAAGGCGTTGAATGTTTCTAGTTGTCCATTCTTCCTACTCCGTTAGCTGTGATTTGCCAGCTAGATAGGATGGCTAGGGATTTCCTATGGAACTCAAAAAATGCATTGGTTGCCTGGAAAGATATTTGTATGCCTAAGACTGAAGGTGGACTTGGCTTGCAAAATTTACAAGCTTGGAATGGGGCATTATTATCTAGAATCATTTGGGATGTACAAGCAGAGAAACAGTCCTTGTGGGTCAAGTGGTTGGACCATTACTATATGAAGGGAAGATCTGTTTGGGAGGTTGACCATCATCAGAGCCATTCCCCTTTGATTCGTAGTCTTCTCTCAATCAGAGACGTAATTATGGACAGGGAACAAGATACTCATAGAGCGGCGGACCTTCTTCATTCTTGGCCTATGGGTACTAAATCGTTTACTTCTCAAGCTTATGAATATCTGAGGCCAACTACTTTCAGGGCATATTGGGCTAACACTGTTTGGAAATAGGGTCTAACCCCTAAGCATGCCTTCATTCTTTGGTTGTGTGCTAGGGGAAGATTGAAGACCAAAGATGTACTTGTGTTCCGGCTTGATGATATGTCATGTCCACTGTGTAAGACACAGCTGGAAACGACTAACCACTTATTTTTCAGGTGCACCATCTCTGCTACGATTTGGAGGGAAATTAAAAGGTGGCTAGGTCTTCATCAAACAATGAGAACATCCACAGCGTGCCTTAAGTGGTACAAGCGTGCCAACTGTGGGTCTTCATGGTCATCTAAGGCTAAGGCTACTGCTATGGCAGCCACTTTCTACTTCATTTGGAAGGCTCGTAACAAAGCTCTTTTTGAGGGGGAAGTTTGTCAAGTATTGGATATTGTTAAGAGGATTAAAACACATGTGTACACTGTTATTTTTACTTTGTACCCTAATGTTTTGACTAGTTTTGAGAATTGGTGTCATATCCGCTAGCAATTAGTCTCTTGGACTATAGACTAGTGAGTAACTATGTAATTATCTTTTTGATCAATATTAATCATTTTACATTTTGATAAAAAAAAAAAAGTATTGCTATCAAGATGTGTTTCATACGAAAACATTGTCAATGTACTAAACGTGAAATGCAAAGAAAATAACTTTTCTTTTTTTGGCATAATACAGGTGTCCTAATCTCTGAATCAACAATAGGTTTTTATATTATATTAGAGTTACAAATTGAGATGACAATTTCCTTATTTAAATTAGAGACTCGATCCGACTTTATTTAATTGGATCAGAGATTTTTCGATTTAAACGGAGACGAATTTTATTTCTTGGCTCACTCCATATGTATAGTTAGATTAAATATATTATATATTATTATATATGTATATATTGGTAGATTATATATGTATTATATATTATATTTTATATTTGAAAGGAACTAAATTCACATCCCTATAACTTAAATTCATACTCTTACAATATAATTGTCTTATATGGTTATTATTATATTTTGATTATTTCATTCTCAAATCATTAATTAAATGAGAGCTAAATCTACACTTCTATAACCTAAATCTACACCCCCAAAATTATAATTACCTTGTGTGGTCATTATTATTTTGACTCTTCCATTATTAAACAATTAATTTCTAAATTACTCCTTTAATTAAAAAAAATATATAATGGGAAAAAGCATAGTATGTCAGTATTTTTTTACTTTATCTACCGTTTCACTTCATCCGCCTTATTTTTTTTTACATAAATATCGTGTCAATCAAATTTTTAAAAAGTTGAAGGATTTGAAGAGACTTCAGAAACTGCGTTTCTACCATAGTTCTGGAACTCAAATCAGACCGACCGATTCAATCGATCGGACTGAAAATCGACCGCTGGTCCAGTCCAACTTGAAGAAGAAAATCAACTGCAACAAACTCGATCAAAAATCGTGAGAACCGATCAAAAGTCGGCCAAACCGTTGAACTTGTTACGGTTTTCACTTCCACCGGTTGGTGTAAAACGACGTCTTTTGGGTATTTAAAAAAAAAAAGAAAACAAAATATCGGATCCCAATTCCACTAAATCAGAATCCACTCCAAATTTCCAGTTTGGCAGTTCCATTCACTCACAGTGAGATGCGAAGCTGCTGACACGACACTGAGCCACTACCAATCTTTAGGTCGACGCCGACGCTGAGCCTCTGCCGATCTTCAGGTTTTTCTTCTTTTTTCTCTTCTTCGGTTCTTCCACTTTAGGTTTCCCCTTTCTCTTCTTCTTTATCTTCTTCCGCGTCAGTTTTCGCCTTTCTCTTCTTTGGCTAGCTTTGCATAACCTAAACATAATTATTTGTGCCAACTATTTATTTTTTTTAAACTCCCAGGAAGAGCACTTTGTTTAATATTACTGGAAGAAAATCCTAAGTTTATTTACAGTCTTTTCTTGCATTCGGTTTTTGTTTTTTGGATCTTTGAGATTTTTTGTGAATGGGTTCGTATTGCTGAGGTCTGTGGAGAGATCAGCATATTTTTTAGGCCATTTCTCTGCATTTATTTTTTCTTGAGCTGTGACTCGTGGGTTGTAATTTGTTAGTTTAAGGCATAAATTTTGGTTTCAAAGTGTAAATGTGCAGGCTTTGTGTTGGAATTAATGTCTTCTTTTGATTTTTAGGTGTAATAGATGGATCTTAAGGATTTTGCTATTTGTACTTGTTCCCTTCTCTTCTCTTCGCTTGGTGACCATATTGTCTACATTTCTCCTCTTTTTCTACACTTTCTCCACCGTGCTACAAGGCCATATCCATGGGCCTTTCTTCGTTTTTTATGGGTACTTTTAGCGGCATCGATTTTTGTACTTTGTTGATTGTATCCACTGTGCTATTGAGTGTTGTCAATGCTAGATTTGCAGTGGAGAAGAGCAACAGAACCGTGCTTAATCCTCTTGATCTTCGCTTGAAGCATTTTGTTTAAACTCCCAGTGATTCTTTGCCTTTAGATATTTGATTTGTAACTTGTAAGTTAAATAGTATAATTTTTATTGAGATGGCTGTTGAGGTTGTTTAACTGGCCATCTATGATGATAGTTGTTAGCTGGGGGCAATGGTCTCAAATTTACATGGTTTTTTACTGACTTCAGTGTACCGTATTTTATTGGTTGCTGAAATATTTAAAGCATTGTTTAAGTGGCCATCTATGATGGTTGTTGCTAAAATTTTATTGGTTGCTGAAATATTTTTGGCTTAATAGGTATGGAAGCTTCTAATAATCAAACATTGAGCAGTAATAATGAGTCTAATGACAAACAATCCTCAACTTCTAGTCGTGAAAAGACTGATTCGGCATGGAAATATATTAGTCTAATCCAAGAAAAGAGAAATCCAGTGCACACTTGTCTTTTTTTTTCTTGAGGCAATTTAAAGGAGAAGGAATTCATAGAATGAAGCAACATCTAGCAGGGAGACAAGGATAGATTGCTCCATGTAAAAAAGTTCCTTATGATATTAGATGTCAAATGTTATCACTTTTGGAGCAAGTGAAGCAAAAAAAAAAGATAAATCCAAAGTTAATTATAGTGATGACTATGATGAAGCTAGAGCAGAGGAATGTAGGAAGTGCATGAGTTTACTCCACCAACTGAAGCACAATGTACTGAAAATAGAGGAAAGAGAAAAACTAGTGGACAAGTAGATAAGTTTTATTTGGGTCATAGTTTAAATAATTAATTTGGTCCAATAGCTTAGACCAGGGTCTAATAGACTAGGCTTGAACCTGTATAGCTTTAGGCTAATTAGTTTTGGGAGTTGGTCATGATATGAGTTAGGTTTAACTATTTGAACTATCAGAGGATAACTTAGATGATAAAGTTTGAAATGATCTTGAATTCTTCAAGGCAATCGGGCTCTGAAATGGTGGAATAGATTGGAAAAAGAAGGTTATCTCAACTAAGTTTTTTAGCTTCTTCATCTGCTATTCTCTCTCATTTTTTGGTCTGTGTATCGGTTCATCTAATTGATTCAAAAACAAAGAATTATTCTTTTTGACACTGTTCTTTAGCAGATCGTTAAGAGATTGACAAGGCTAATTCTTTCTTTTTTTTTTTTTGGCTTTCACCGAGTCTTCAGACATCGGTCGTATTCCAAAAAACCAAAAGCCTAGTGTTCATGCAAACGTGGAGAAACCAAAGACTTGCTTATCACCGAGCACTTCTTCTAATCCTCTAGTGGTTGAAGAACAACCATCATCGACACAGACTAAGCAGCCAGTTTTGATAAAACATAAATGTATTTTTCTTCCGTTGCTACATTTTTTTTCCTTGCTTCTGTGTGTTAGTGTGCTATATTTAACCTTCAATTGGTATTAGAGTGTGTTGGTTTTATGGCAAACGTAATAAGCAAGTTAGTTAAGTAAAACTGGCCAGATTTGGTTGATATGCATTATAAGATCCTTCGTGTTTATGGTATGGGTAGAGTTCTCTGTAAGTCTCACTGTCGAGGCATTGGGCCTTTGTATTTACTAGTTTTCTTACCATTGATCGATGGACTGAGTAAGTTATGATCTGACGGTATCCCCACATATGACATATCGAAGAAACAAAATTTTTAGTTATGGGCTGCGCTTCTATGGACAATAAATGATTTTTCAGCTTATAGAATGTTAAGCAGGTGGAGCATTGCAGGTAGATTTGCATGTAGCGTACCAAGTATTTTTAGCTGCAGTTCGGGGCTAAAACTTTTTGGTTCGATTGTCATCGCCATTTTTTACTGCTAGATCAGGGACACATGATATGGGCTAAATTCATCAATACTTTCCTAGTTATTTGAGGACGTTTTGTGATACATTTGATGCAATAACTAGTAATATTCTTTCATATTTGATATTTTATCCTTGAAAGGTGTTTTGATATTTTATTTCAGAAAAATGAGAAAACACGAAAAAAACTCATCATCGGGGCCCCTATTCAGAAATAGGGGATTTTTGCTAAAGAAAACAGAGCATGTTGCGATAGTGCACAGCTGACGTCGGCTCTCCTCTGGCCCCATGACAGCGAGTTTTCTTGTTTTGCGCAGATTTGGAAATTTCCTAAGAGTTTTGTTATTTTTCAACTTTTACTCGACCTAGAACTTTTAAGGAACGAGTTTTGACCTCTTGGGAGCCTATTTAAGTAAGGAAAACACGAGAAAAACATATGAAACTAAGGATCAAAGTTTCCAATAAACCACAAGAAGAGGAGATTCATCAATCAAATGGCATCATTCAAGAAGGTTTTCAAGAAGAAAAAGAAGGGTTCGTCTATGAGTTCTCTCTCTTGTCTTTATTTTCTTTTTCTTGAATAATGATGTAATTATTGTTTTCATTGTAATTTGATATTATTTTGGGATTCATGATTTCTTGAATTAATTTAGTTTTTTGATCAATTAATTATTTGTCTTGGGATTTGATTACTTATTTTTACTATGAAGTTGATTAATTGATTCTTATTGTTAACTTGCTTGAAAAAAATGGTTGATAATGGTTTTAATTTAATTAATTTCAGATTTGTTATCTCTTAACTTATTTGAAAAATGGGTTAATTGTTAAGAGTTTAAGTAATCAAATATTAGTTGATGATTACTAAAATATAGATTCATTGACTATTGTCATACTTTAAGTCACCTAGAATATATGGATGTATGTGAGGATTGATTTTAATGCATCTTTTAGGTAAATTGATTGAGATAAAATATATTCACTAATTTAATTAGAAGATAGTGATTTCATGAATTGTAAACAAAGCGGGTCTGTTTTAAATCCTTCATATTATCAAGATAATAATTGATTGCGATATTTACTAAATAATTCATTGTCATGTCTTCAAGAATATTTGTCTAAATTGCATATTCTTTTATCTTTGAACTGCAATGAGGTGCAACCATATATTAGGATTTTTTTCTGCAATGTTACGTTCCCATCAATTAGGTGTTATAGAGTTGGAAGTCGAGGGAATAATCGAGAATGAATTTGTTGGATGGTTCAAAAATTATATAAGTTCTTAAAGGTTTCGATTGTCAGTGAATGTGTTTTTATAGAGTTGACTTCTGCACCTACATCTCGGACATGAACTTACGAACTAGAACTTTCTTATAGTTGCGTGACCCAGCCAATGGAGTGACATACAAATGTTTGCAAAATCTTTCGTGGGGACCGTCGAGAGAGATGAAATCATTTTGAGAATACGTAATTAATGGTTATCGATTTCACAAGATTGACCATGCAGAACATAGAAAAAATGTCAACCACGTAGTTTGTTTTAAAGGTGCCAAGAACGAGCATGGAAGTGTTGATTATTATGGGGTCTTAAAGTAGGTTCTTGAACTTCAATTTCCTGGTTATCCAATTTAGAAAGTTGTGCTTTTTAAGTGTGATTAGTTTGACCTTACACCATATTGGAGATTAAGGATACATCCTTAATATAAGTTAGTTGATATTTGTTAGAGATATGCCCTAGAGTCAATTTTTACTTATACTATTATCATTTTGTTTTATATAATAATATGAGATTTTTCTTTCCATAAATAGTGCATTTTGTTTTGTGGTAATCAAGTACGTGACTTGATAGTAAAATCCAACAATGAATACAATGACTATTCTAAAACTGTCCCTAATCGATTATTATTATTGGAACAATAATAAATTAAGATTAGTATGTTTGTGACTTGATGGCTATATTTTACTGGTCATGTATATTTGTGATATCAAATCAAAATATAAATAAATGTTAGAGAACATTGTATTGCACATGACCTACTGTGAGAGTACTTCATGGAACATGTCATAAGTATTTTCTAGCCATAATGATATTAAAAGCCATTCGACCTAAATTCATCATAGTTTCCTACTTGATAAGTTCTATATTTTGACGTTGTTTAAAGCTTTCTTTAACCAGATAATAAATTAAACTACTATTGGATATAGAATAAATCAAGGGGAGGAATATGATTGATAGTGAAGGAATTTATCCCTCTCAATTATGGGAGAGATATCCATGGGCCCCTTGATAAGTTAGACTGTTAAAATACATGGCCATGCTCAAATATATCAATCTAAGATATTGATATTATTTGTTTGAACAGTCTACTATGAAATCAAGAAATAATTGATTAGGTTTAATAAGAATTACATGCTCCGTGCCTTATGCTTAATCTGGATATCGCGTGACAAAATGACTAAATATAAAATTGTGATTTGGTTTAAAGAGATCACAGATCTTCATTTAACCTGGATAATTATAATATTTTGCTAGAAATCGCTTATAACTTGTGGGCCATTTAAATATGATTTAGGCACACTGTCAGTGTTAAATGGACTTATAGGGTCACACAATAAGCGAATTTGTTAGGTTTTTTTTCTGATAACCAGATTCGATGAATCTGGAAATATGTCTAAGTTAATCGAACTTAGAAAATTTACTAGATACAATGAATCTGGAAATATGTCCACATTAGATGTATCTGGATGATGACCATATTATAAGAATCTGACTCGGTAAATTAATTAGTTAAATTACCGAGATAATGGCAGAATATTATCATATCAGTTTTAATTTAATTTGAATTTAAATTAAAATATGATAAGATATTATCAGAGTTGGATTCTAAGAGGTTCGGGGGTTTTTAAGAAAACCCTAGCCATCTTCTTAAGAGCCCTGTTCTGTTGAAAATATTCGTGCCTCCATTCACCAGAAAAGAAAACCTCTCAAACCCTAGGCGCTAGCACTTTTGGGGTAACAAGTCAGTTCGCCATGTGTATTCGATAGAGGACGTTGGCAAACTACCGCGTCTGGTGATCATTCGAGTTGCACGTACGACAGCACAATCAGAATTGAAGGATCATTATTACGCCGAGCAAAGATAATTCCGTAAACCTTAAATCTTCTTAATCATTTACTTGGATCCTCGGAAGGGAATCGTGGATGTTTGCCGCGTTTAGGAGTCTACGAATCCTAACAATAACCATAAGATGTGTTATCCTAAATATGACTCTTTTGTATTGGCCCAACAAGCACATCAAGTATACTTTGTTACATATCCTTCAAGAAAAAGACAAAAATCTGAATGGATGGCAATCTGCAAAACAAAAGCACGACATGTGTTTGATGCACCTATTGTTGACGGGGCTTATCAAGAAGAAGTTGATGATAATATTGTAATGAGTATATCTTTAGTGGTCGATCTTGAGCCCTTAACACACATGGAGGGTATAAATGAGATGTTGGATGTTCAGAAAGAGATATTATATTAGAATCGAGACTTGCACGAGAATGAGGATGATAATGAGGGCAATTGGGAGACAGATTCTGAGACATAAGTTGATTCGGAGAAGTACATTTCAGAAAACAATAAAAGCGAATAGTATAGACTATATACGAACTATTTTATTTTCACATATTTTTTGTCATCTTAATTACTTATTATACTTATTAAAACATTTCTCTTAATTTTTGAAAAATTTTAAGTGTAAGAATATGTTGCTAATTTCTTTACACCAAAACACAAAATTTTAACAATTTTTTACTCTACCTAGATATGTCTACTGGAGAGCAGCTGTCTATTAATGACTCATAGTACACTCAGTCATGAGACAAAATGCCATCACCCCTACAAGCTCCTTGGATACCACTTGCCAAGTAGGATAGAGATTCCCCTATAGTTCTATCATCCTCAGCATCGCAACATCCTGAATCATAGGCACAGGATCCTCGACCATTGATTATACAACGAGCGGATGGATATGTTCAAAGTCTATAAGGCTTGCATTAAATTAATTTGTAATATTTTTTTGCATAATTATAAGAAATATTCACGTACATTATTACTTTATGAATATACTTTTCAATTTAATAGTATTTGATTTATATGTTTGGCTATATTTTAATTTCGATATGAAATAATGAGGGTTTTGCATTACGTGGTTTTTCATATTAAATGAGTTTTATTGATACTAATTGTTTTGCATTACTTTTAAATATTTATTGGTTTCGACAGATGTGTAGGAAAGATCAAATCCATTTTTCAGAGGTACTTTGATGGGCCTTACACGTCATATGCTGATGTTAAGCATGAAGAACATCTAGTTTGAGGAATTTGAGGTAAGTAACTAATTATTGTATAAATTATTCTAAATTATTTCTTTCTTCATATATATTTTAAATCATTTTTTTGAACTAATAACTTGGATATACTTCTAATTTTTTTGTAGAAACTATTTCGTTAGGCCGATGAGCATAGTGTTAAGATCCGGTCCAATTAGAAGCATAAGTGACTGACTCGCTTTTACAACACCCTCATCTGATGTCATTCGTATGCTCATCAAGCAGGAATATTCTGGTCCAAATTAAGAACCGGTCAAGCTTCCCCTCGTTTTTACTTTACAACACCAATCCTTATCGGGGCCTGGAGCCCGAGATGATGTTCTCCATATTTTTATTCTGCCTAATCTGTGGCTGACATCACCTAGCTGAGACCTTGTACTAATTTCTTCCCACCTTCTGCTCCTTTATTTCCTATTAGCTCCCACAAGCCTTTCTTTCATGGTTTCCCCCATACATGCCTCGCAACATGGCCAAATTTAAGGTACTGCCATGGAATGCGATAAAAGTGCTCAAACTCAAATTTCATCGCCTCGGTTTTTTATCTTACCTAAAGCGCATTCTGACAGGGACTGTTTTTACTGCAGGCTCGCCACATCGATTTCGACAAGGACTCTAGTATAGATAGGCGATCAAAAGTTGCAATAAGCATATCCGCTGTGACCCAGATACCCACAAACATGCACGGTTAAGGCGCCACAAGCCCAAAGAACCGAGGTAAGGCAGAGGAACGCGATCTATATAACAATGATGCTCACCTCAAGAAGAAAATCAGTCATATGGCATTATTTTACATCAAAGACGCTCAACATAGCATAAGGCCCCCCTCCCCGGAGGACCCGCCTTATCATCATCGCTTTGAACAGATCGAAGCCATCCGCAGGCACGGGAATGCACTTGCTGATTGAACTCCCATCGTTTAGGGAGGTCCATATCGCTTTCATGCCCTAGAACCTACCAAAGAAACATCCCTACAAGACGTAAAACCAAGCTTATCCATAGCTTCGCGAAGTCCCTTTCTCTCCAACTCAACGACATTACCCGAGCAAGGAAATTACTGAGACGCATTCCATTCTTCTATTCTCGTTTCCTTCACAATATTTGCCCAAGAACGAGGGGGCCTGAGTGGTCTCAATGATATGGTGGGTGGCAGTGTTTGTACCACTAAAGGACGTTAGGTGTGAGATGGTAT